>CM070607.1:6226965-6393924 GCA_036346395.1 Hsuehochloa calcarea
CATCCGATTAATCACTTTGTTGAAGCGATGAAAATGTCATCGATGCTCTCCGGGACGCATCTCGAATTTGTTATATTCACGCTTATAGGTCGTCTCGGCGTACTTTCTTGATTTGAGACGAACCCTCATGGTAGGTTTCGAGGGTGTTCCAAATCTCATGCGCAGTCTCAAGATTGCAAATTCGATCATACTCCCATCTACCAAGCCCACCATACAAGAGGTTCTTTGCCTTATTGTTGTTAGCCAAGAGGGTCGCTAGCTTCTAGGCAGAACAACTTCGGGAAGAACAGCGGGGCTCGAACAACCTCCCATATAGCTTGTCCTTCGCTCTCAAGGAAGACTCGCATACGATTCTTCCAATAGGCATAGTCGTGCCCATCGAAGATATGCGGCTTGGTGGAGTACTTATCCATCGCCAAGTTCAGTGACCTGTTAAGATCAAGATTGAACTAACCGGGCTCTGATACCACTTGTTGGACCGAAAAGGCGACTAGAGGGGGGGTGAATAGGAGCACGCTCACTTTTTCAACCACGATTAGATTCAACACAAATTTCACTCCAATAGCTATAGAAGCTATGAAGATCGATATACCAAGATAATGGAAGACTAGGATTGAATCCAATCAAAACCCCGAAGCAAAACAACCAAAAACAACCGAAACTTAAATTCCTAAGAGTAGGGCGGTCTGACCTCTACTCACGGGCGGTCTGACCTCTCCAAGGGGCGGTCCGACCTCTACTCAGGGGCGGTCCGACCTCTAGCTAGGGCGGTCTGACCTCCAGCCGATGAACAGTGAAATCAGCCCGAAAAACGAAGTTGCAAATAGGTCTAACTTTTGATCTACAACTCCAAACTTCATGAAACTTGGAACACACCTTCTCTAGGATGTCAGGAACCTATTCCAATCGAAGATCATGGAGATCCATGGAAAAGTTACGACATTTTTCAGTTTGAGAGATGGATGGTTCGAAACCGAGTCAAAATGAAAACGTGACCCAAAAACTTGCTCGTGGGTGATTGATGATCAAGATGATCTTAGATGTGTTCCCACATGTCACAGCAAGCTATATCATGTAACGAAATCAATCAAAAACATGCGAATCAAAGAAAGACTCAAAATCACCAAATAGAGAGAAGAAGGCAAAGAGACACATCTTTGATCAAAGCTTTCTTTGGATTGATTTGATAGGGTTTGGGTTTACAGCCACTCCATCAATGGAGGACAAAGCTCAATCCAAGAGCACAAGATCAAATCAAAACTCTCTAGAGCCCTAACCTCCACTAATCCTCTCCCTAAGCCAAAACTAGGGTTTCAACAATGATAAAAGAGTTGAAGGGGGTGCAGCCACCTCCCTCCTCTATTTATAGTGGAGACTTAGAGCTTCTAGAAGATTAACTCAAATGGGCTCCCGTTAAGGCCCAACACAAACGGGTCACACACGCACGCATTTTTGTGGATATCATGGGGATATGCTCCAGATCTTAGGATGATGTGACAATTGGCAATGGCGTTAACGGTTTGTCGTTTCACGGGTTTTCGACAAAGTTTCAGATCTGTTCAGGCATTCTGGACAGGGGCGGTCCGACCGGCCATAGCATGGCGGTCCGACCGGTCCCAAATCGGTCGGACCGGCCATGTGCGGCGGTCAGACCGGCCGTGACCAAAATGGTCAAAATGGGCTGGGCCAAAAATAGGTGTTGTAGACAAGTGAGGGGATCCTAATACACTTGGTCTCATAATTTTTGGAGTTCCCAAGCAAAAGTTCTATTGGTTTAAAGTTTCCGAGAGGTTTCGGATTTTCAGGGGTTGAAAATTGGCTAAGTCCTGAGCGGTCGACCGCCTTGTGGTGGCGATCGGCCGGTTGGCGGTCGACAAACCCGAGGCGATCGACCGGTTCGATTTGTTCATCGGCCAACTTCGTGGCGATGATGTTTTGTTAGGTCAAAGTCATGGGTTTGATGCATATGTGTTGCATGATGCATGTTTTGACTAACGTGGGTCAAGTTGTGAAGAACTTGTTCCCGTATTCGATTTGCTTGTTTATTGTTGTGCGAGTTGCTTGGTGGTCAACGACGGTCAACGGCGAGGATGATCGGGACTAGGCTTGGAGAGCCGAGGTCGAACGATCGGGTATGCCGGGTGAAGTCAATGAACTCAAGTGTGGTGTAGAATAGACAAGGATGACCGAGCAGGCAGTTCCGTGCGACTGGTTGGAGCAAGCGGCGCGGGGGTCGGTGCAAGTGCCATGGTGGTTATGGTGGGAGCCGGATGGGAGAGACTTGCCGACATGTTGAGAGCCGTTGATCAACCTACACGTGGAAGCATGGGAGGTGCTTCACAAAGATGGGACTCGGTCTTTGCAAAAGATCGAGAAGGGGTATTTTGGTAATTATACCAAATACCGCCTTGGTGACTTTTGACGACTCGCGGCGCAAGATGGCGTGGAGAAGCGGAGTAGGTCAAGAGGAGATGAAGACGGCGCTTCGAGAGGCGTGCGTGTGTGACCCGTTTGTTTTGGGCCTTAACGGAGCCCATTAGGGTGACTCTTCTAGAAGGTTTAAGTCTCCACTATAAATAGAGGAGGAGGTGGTCGCACCCTTTAACCCTTTCATGCTTGAAACCCTAGTTTTGGCTTAGGTGCTTAGGGAAGGTTTAGTGGAGGTTAGGGTTCTAGAGAGAGAGATGTTTTGATCTTGTGTCCATGCGTATCCGTATGAGTGGCTCAGTAATCAATACATTATCAAATCAATCCAAAGAAGAGTTCTCTCTAAGATGAGTTCATTTGCCTTCTTTCTCTATTTGGTGATTTTGAGTCTTTCTTTGATTCGCATGTTTTTGGTTGATTTCTTTATATGATCTAGCTTGCTCGTGACATGTGGGAACACATCTAAGATCATCTTGATCATCAATCACCCACGAGCAAGTTTTTGGATCTAGTTTTCGTTTTGACTCGGTTTTGAACCATCCATCTCTCAAACTGAAAAAGGTCATAACTTTTCCATGGATCTTCATGATCTTCGATTGGAATAGGTTCCTGACATCCTAGAGAAGGTGTGTACCAAGTTTCATCAAGTTTGGAGTTGTAGATCAAAAGTTACATCTATTTGCAACTTCGTTTTTCGGGCTGATTTCACTGTTCATCGGTTGGAGGTCGGACCGCCCCTCTACAGAGGTCGGACCGCCCATAGGACCGGTCGGACCGCCCTTGAATAGAGGTCAGACCGCCCCACACTTAAGAAATTAAGTTTCGGTTGTTTTTGGTTGTTTTGCTTCGGGGTTTTCATTGGATTCAATCCTAGTCTTTCGCTGTACTGGTATATCGATCTTCATAGCTTCTATAGCTATTGGAGTGAAATTTGTGTTGAATCTAATCGTGGTTGAAAAAGTGAGTGTGCTCCTATTCACCCCCCCCTCTAGTCGCCTTTTCGGTCCAACAAGTGGTATCAGAGCCCGGTTAGTTCAATCTTGATCTTAACCGGTCACTGAACTTGGCGATGGATAAGTACTCGACAAAGCCGCATGTCTTCAATGGGCTCGACTATGCCTATTGGAAGAATCACATGCGAGTCTTCCTTGAGAGCGAAGGACAAGCTATATGGGAGGTTGTTCGAGCTCCGCTCATTTTGCCTGAGATTGCCACGCAAGCTTCGGCAATACTTTTGGCTAACAACAACAAGGCAAAGAATCTCCTATATGCTGGGCTTGGTAGACAAGAGTATGACAGATTTGCAATCTTACGACCAAGACATGAAATTTGGCACACCCTCGAAACTTACCATGAGGATCGTCCCAGATTAAACAAGTCGCCAGACGGTCTATAGCGAGAGTACAACAAATTCGAGATGCGCCCCTGGAGAGAGCATCGATGGCGTTTTACTCGCTTCAACAAGGTTGTCAATCAGATGAAAGCTGTTGACATTGAGTACTCTCAATCTGAGAATGCCACTCACCTCTTGGCTGCAATCAACACCAAGGAGTGGGAGATGAAGGCTACTGCCATAGAGGAGAACGTCGATCTCTCTACTCTCACCTTAGAGCTGCTTTATAGTAAGCTCAAGACTCATGAGATCAAGAGAGGTAGTCTTCCTAAGAAGGAATGACATGGCTTTGGTAGCCGATCCTCTTTCAAGAGCTTCTGATGGTTTTTCTGAGTCCTCTTCGGGTTTTTCTCTTGCCTGTTTATCCACAATTCGTGAAGAGGATTTTGAGAGTCTTCCTGAGCCTAAGCTAGCCCTCATAGTCAAGAAAGTCACACGGGCTTACAACAATGTGAGAAACAAAAGAGAGGTGGCCCTGCACTTGCTACGAGTGTGGTGAGCTTTACCATATTAGGCTAATCGCCCCAAGCTGAAGGGTAAGGGTAACCATAAGGAGGGAAAGCCAGCTTGGAAGAAGCCTCAAGGGAACAAATCAAGGTTTGATACTGCTAAGCTGATGAAGGCTGCTCACCGGGTCCTTGCCGCTTTTGGAGATCAATCCTGAGCGATGTGGACTCGGGAGCGAGGAGGACAAGGAGGAGGAGGAGCCACCTCAAGACAAGAAAGGGAAGGCCAAGGACTTCAGGCATGTGCTTCATGGTCGACTCGTCGACGTCGATGATGATGATGAGGTATCCCTATCTTATGATGTCCTTTACGCTAGATGCGAGAACATGTATGAGCAATTGCTTAGTCAGGATAAGGCTTTAAAGTTCATCATGGTTAAGAACAAGGATCTAGAGTCACAAGTTGAAAATTTGACATTGGAACTTGTGAATGCTAAGAGTCTAGACGTTGATGAATGTTCATCTTGCCATGCTTTGCACTCGAGTATCTAAAGCGCAATCTGCTCTTAATCTTGCTTTGCATCAACTTGAAAATGCTAGAACTGAGCTAGTTGAGGTCAAATCTGCTCCATGTCTTAAATACTTAGAGTCTAGCAAGTTGGATGTTTCTGAACCAGTAGAGTCTCGCTCTTGCTCTCGTTGCTTAGAACATGAACGTGAAATTAAAGACATTTTAAAAGCGACTAGAGAGAAATATGCCAAGCTTAAGAACAGTATTAATTCTGCTAATTGTACTTTATGTCCTGCTCTTAAGCTTGAAATTGCTAATTATAAGAAGAGGCTTGCAAAGGTTAATAAACCTAAAATTTGTCAATCATGTGTTGATCTTAGGAAAGATAATGTTTATCTAGAGAACACATCGTAAAAATTCTCTAGTGGAGAAAACAATTAAACATGATTCTTGACAAGTCTAGAACTCCTTCTAAGAAGCAAGGCTTAGGATACAACTCGCCTGAACAAATCCAAGACTAAGGTCATTCGTGTCTTGGAAAATGGCTTAGTTGAATTCAAAACCCAACTGCGAAAATTGCTTTCAAACTGCGCAGTTCTCGTCCAACCTTCTTTTGAGTCAAAGGTGCTTCTCCGGTGGTACAAAATACCATTGCACCTATTGCGAGAAGAGTGGACATTTAGTTGAGTTCACATGTAGGTTGAAAAATGCTAATCATGCTAGAACTTTATTTCATCAACCTAGAGCTTGTGTGAAACATGGTCATGAAAAGAAGAAGAAACCGGTCTAGGATATACTACACATGCTTATCATCATCATGTTCCTAGGCAGAATGCATCTCATGTGTTTGTAACTATTGCTCATGATAGGACTTCAACTAGGATCAAGGACACTCATTACGCTTTGCATACTACTGCAGACATGTGTCTCAAGATCTTGGGTTCCCAAGTCTATTTTAACTAACTTGATGATTGAGACACATCGATCTTTTGTGCCTTGATTTTCGGGATCGTCGCGGAAGGAGGAAGAACACGTGACTCGTCGACTCGGCTATTCACGCCACATGACCGGAGACTCAAGATGGTTCACTTCTTCACGCGGCGATCGGTGATGACTTCATCACCTTGGAGATGATTCACAAGGGCGGATCGAAGGCTGGATCGATCGGGGTGAGCGATGTGTTCATTCTCAAGGATGTCGCTCTTGTGTCCAAGCTAAGGTACAATCTCTTTTCGTCTCACGACTTCTCGATGATGGCTATGAGACTAGATTTAAGAAGAACGCTTGTCGGGTGCTTGATTCTTTTGGTGAGCTCATTTTGGAATTTCTAGAGTTGGTAGAATATTTGGAGCTGATTTTTACAATCTCTTGCGGATCTCTAAAATGTTTAGTTGCATCTTCTTCGATATCCGGCTTTGGCACCGACGCTAGGGCACATTGGTTTTGATCATCGACACGAGTTAGCGGCCTTGATCTCATGAGAGGCTTGCCTAAACTCAAAGTCATCAAAGATCTTTCAGATGTGCTCCTCGTAGGCATGGCAAGCAAGTTGCCGCCCACACCCTTCATTGACTATGGTCATGACCGACGGACCGGGACAGTTGCTTCATATGGATCTTTGTTGGTCTGCTAGGGTTCGATCGATCGGTGGCAATTGGTACATTCTTGTCATAGTCGATGATTTTTCGAGATATTCTTGGGTGTTCTTTCTTGCTTCGAAGGATGAGGTCTTTGATCATTATCATGATCTTGTTCTTCGTTTGGCTTCGAACTTCACGGTGCCTTGAGAGCAATCCGCGGTGACAATGGCACGGAGTTCAAGAATGCCTCGTTTGCCTCTTTTTGTGCTGAGCACGGTATTGAGCATCAGTTCTCTTCTCCACACGTCCCTCAACAAAATGGCGTTGTGGAAAGGAAGAACAGGACCTTAGTCTCGATGGCTAGGACGATGCTAGATGAGTATAGCACACCGAGGAGGTTTTGGGCCGAAGCTATTGCTACAACTTGCCATATTTCAAATCGTGTCTTTTCGAGACCGTCTTTGGGCAAGACTTCTTATGAGCTTCGTTTTGGCAGAAAACCCTCTGTTTCGCACTTTCGTGTCTTTGGATCGAAGTGTTTTATTCTCAAGACAGGGAACCTAGATAAATTTGAATCAAGAACTTGTGATGGTTTATTTCTAGGTTATCCTGCTCATTCGAGGGTTTTCGGTTTTTAATGTTGAAACTAACATTGTCCAGAGACATGCAATGTCACTTTTGATGAGACTAGCCTGTGACTAGATCCGATGTTTGGTGACTTACAGTGAGAGAGCATATTTGTTGAGGAAGATGAGGATGAAATTGATGATGCTCCTCCACTTGCTGCTAATGCTCGATTCCGGCTCGAACACGCACGATCGCTTCACCTCCAATTGAGGCTCTGCTGCATCTTCTTCATCAAGATACTGCGGAGGTTGAGGAGATACTATCTCCCAGCGCTCCTTTGCACATCCGAGCGGCACCCTTGGATCGGATGATTGGTAGTCTCCATGGCGAGTCACTCGCTCCTGTATCATGATCCGAGTCTTTTCTCTCACTCTGCATTTGTAGCGTCTTTTGAACCCAAAGATATATCACATGCTTTATCTGATGCTAGTTGGGTCAATGCCATGCATGAGGAGTTAGAAAACTTTGAAAGAAATAAAGTCTGGAACCTTGTAGAACCTCCTAGTGGTCATAATGTAATTGGTACCCGTTGGGTGTTTAAAAATAAACAAAATGAGGATGGTTACGTGGTTAGAAACAAGGCTAGGTTGGTAGCTCGGGGTTTTAGCGAAGTTGAGGGGTTAGATTTTGATGAGACCTTCGCTCTGTTGCTAGATTAGAAGCCATTAGCATCATGCTTGCATTCACGCATCTAAAGGTTTTAGGTTGCATCAAATGGATGTTAAGAGTGCTTTTCTGAATGGTTTTATAGAGGAGGAAGTGTATGTTAGGTAACCCCCTGGCTTTGAGGATCCCAAGCACCCTGATCGTGTCTTTAAGCTATTCAAAGCCTTGTATGGTCTTAAGCAAGCCCCTAGAGCACAGTATGATAGACTTAAGACCTTTTCGCTTAAGAATGATTTTAAAATGGGAAAAGTTGATAAGACTCTATTCATTCTTAGGCATGGCAATGACTTCTGCTTGTTGATTACGTTGATGATATTATCTTTGGTGGTTCCTCTCATGCTCTTGTTTCCAGCTTTTACGAGACCATGTCCAGGAATTTGAGATGAGTATGATGGGCGAGCTCAACTACTTTACGGGCTGCAAATCAAGCAATGCAAGGAAGGATCTTCATCCATCAAGCGAAGTACACCAAGGATCTTCTCAAGCGTTTTGATATGGGTGGCGCAAGGCGATCGCCACTCCCATGGCGACTTCGATCGCTGGATCGAGATGAGGAAGGGGAAGCCGTGGATCAGCGCGAGTACCGCTGACATGATCGGCTCCCTCCTGCACTGACGGCCTCAAGACCGGACATCCACTTCGCGGCCGCCTCACGCGAGGTTTCAGCGCCACCGAGGACTTCACATCGCCAAGCCGTTAAGCGCATCTTGGTATTTACATTCTACTCTCGATATGGCATTTGGTATTCTTGCTCTTCTTATTTGTCCATTCGGGGTTTTCGATTACGATTTTGCGGGTCAGAGGCTAGATAGGAAGAGCACTACGGTACATGTCATTTCTTAGGCACGTCTCTTGTCTCTTGGTCTTCTAGGAGGCGGTCTTACATTGCACAATCCCTTCTGAAGTGAATATGTAGCCGCCGCTATTCTTTGTAGTCGATTTTGTGGATGGTGTCCACTCTTAAGGACTTTGGGTTAAATTTTGCTAGTGTTCCTCTTTTCGTGATAACACTACGCTATTAACATTGCTAAGAACCACGTGCAACACTCTAGGACCAAGCACATAGACATTCGCTATCACTTCCTTAGAGACCATGTCGAGAAGGGTGATATTGTCTTGCATTTTGTGGAGTCAGGGTCAATTGGTGATATCCTCACCAAACCTTTAGACCCAACTAGGTTTGCCACCTTGAGAAGTGAGTTAGGGTAATTTATCCCTATGGGTTGGTTTGAGGGGAGTTCGATCTTTTCCGATCTTACCTTGTTCTTTTGATCTTTTATTGTTCTTTTTCGAACTTATTGATCTTTTGAACTTTTTAGGTTTTAGGCTTTTATTGCATCTCATTGTATCATATTGCATTCATATGAAAAATACATCAAGTGGTATGAAAAATCCAAAAGATGCATTGTAATATAAGATCTTACGCTTATCTTTTAAAATTGATGAAGCTTTGCCTATTACCCTTTGGAGTTTTAGTATTTCAATTCTTGCTCAATGCCATGTCTAGTTCTTTGACTTGCTAAAATTATCATGCTTTTACATGTGTAGCTAAGTCTTTGCTATATGAGCTAGAACTTTAAAACAACTCGAACTAAAAATTGCAATTTGTGGATGTTTTAGCGAGTTACGCAATTAGTGCTCCTTTGTGACCTTGGCCTGTCGAATTGCTTTGTGAGCTCTTGAATCTAAAATTGACCATTACTTGAGCTTTTGTGTTCTTGAGATTCTAAAACTGCTCTTGTGAAAATGAAAAATCAAGATTGTCTTATGATTAAAATGTGCCAAACTACTCTTACGAGGCTTGTCAAATGACATGAACTTGGAGATAGTTTGATGATCCGAACGATCTCATGGGGATTGCTTGTCGAAATGACATGAACCTCAAGATTTGTCGCATACTGTAGAAGCTTAGAAAGAGTTTGTGGATGGCTCCTAGTCCGGGATCTTCTTTACTAAGATATACCTTTAATCAACTTCGGTGAAGCTTAGGATGAGTTTGTGGATGGCTCCTAGTCCGGGATCTTGTCGCTAAGTTAGATCATTAGTCAACTTCAAATATTCAATGCATATGTGGCTGTTGACAAATGGGCTTTTAAGAAATCTTGAGCAAAATGATTCAATACAGGACTGATTGACTCTTAATGTGGTCTTTGTTAGATTTTGATCTCACTTTGACATTTTGACATGGCCAATTTCATTTTAGGATCCTCGTTGATGAACTTCTTTGAATTTGAAGCTTTGCTTAAATAGATCAAATCCATTGCTTTACTTTTGAGCCTTTATGCTTAGCTTTGTTATATATGTCTTACCATGATCTTGCTAGCACTATCGGGCTTGATATGTTGTTTGTGCAATATTAGAAATCTTGACTTGCTCTTTTGGGTAATCTTCAAAGCTTCTTGTAATCAAAATTGAAAAATACAAAAATGAAGCCACTCCATTGCATTTCATGCATACTTCTTCTTTGCTTCTTTCTTCATTCGCAAATTGCTATCTCTGGATGAGAGGAAGGCGTGATTCCTTGATGACTCCATTGTCAAAGGGGAGAAGATATTTTCAATGTTGGGAAGTTTATACAAAGGGAGAAAGTTGGAGAATTTGAAATTTTAAAATCCGAGGATCATAGTGAGGGGAGTTTTGAATTGCATTCTTATTGCCTTATTGACTCTTGAACTTGAATTGCATTTATTACACCTCACAATGATCAAAGGTCAATTGAACAATTGTTCTTTCATATGGACCTTAAGTGAGATTTTTGACTTTTCTCGAAATCAAAGTTTTTATGCTTTCTTTTGCCTTATCTCACTTGTCTATGCTATTACGATGCCGACTTGGTCATTTCCATTGCTTTCTCTTGCTTATGGACCAAGTTGTGCCTTTGTCGAAAACGAAAGTATTTTACTTTTCAAACCTTCAAATTACATTTTACGGATTATTGCCAATGTGTTCATCATGGGGAGATTGTGGATATCATAGGGATATGCTCGGATCTTAGGATGATGTGACAATTGGCAATGGCGTTAACGGTTTGTCGTTTCACGGGTTTTCGACAAAGTTTGAGATCTGTTCGGGCATTACGGCGAGGCGGTCCGACCGCCATAGCATGGCGGTCCGACCGCCATAGCATGCGATCCGGCCGGTCCCAAATCGGTCGGACCGGCCATGTCTTGTGGTCGACCGCCGTGACCAAAATGGTCAAAATGGTGGGCCAAAAATAGGTGTTGTAGACAAGTGAGGGGATCCTAATACACTTGGTCTCATAATTTTGGAGTTCCCAAGCAAAAGTTCTATTGGTTTAAAGTTTCCAGAGGTTTGGATTTTGGGGTTGAAAATTGGCTAAGTCTCTGGCGCGGTCGGCCCGCCTTGTGGTGGCCGATCGGGCCGGTTTGGCCGACCGCCCCGAGGGGCGATCGACCGCTTCGACTTGTTCATCGGCCAACCGTGGCGATGATGTTTTGTTAGGTCAAAGTCATGGGTTTGATGCATATGTGTTGCATGATGCATGTTTTGACTAACGTGGGTCAAGTTGTGAAGAACTTGTTCCCAATTCGATTTGCTTGTTTATTGTTGTGCGGGTTGCTTGGTGGTCAACGACGGTCAACGGCGAGGATGATCGGGACTAGGCTTGGAGAGCTGAGGTCCAGAACGATCGGGTATGCCGGGTGAAGTCAATGAACTCAAGTGTGGTGCAGAATAGACAAGGATGACCGAAGCAGGCGATTCGGCGATCGTTGGATCAAGCGCGCGCGGGTCGGTGCAAGTGCCATGGTGGTTACGGTGGGAGCCGGATGGGAGAGACTTGCCGACATGTTGAGAGCCGTTGATCAACCTACACGTGGCGAAGCATGGGAGGTGCTTCACAAAGATGGGACTCGGTCTTTGCAAAAGATCGAGAAGGGTATTTTAGTAATTATACCAAATACCGCCTTGGTGACTTTGACGACTCGGCGCAAGATGGCGTGGAGAAGCGGAGTAGGTCAAGAGGAGATGAAGGCGGCGCCGAGGCGTGCGTGTGTGACCCGCTTGTTTTGGGCCTTAACGGAGCCCATTAGGGTGACTCTTCTAGAAGGTTTAAGTCTCCACTATAAATAGAGGAGGAGGTGGTTGCACCCTTTAACCCTTTCATGCTTGAAACCCTAGTTTTGGCTTAGGTGCTTAGGGAAGGTTTAGTGGAGGTTAGGGTTCTAGAGAGAGAGATGTTTTGATCTTGTGTCCATGCGTATCCGTATGAGTGATGTAATCAATACATTATCAAATCAATCCAAAGAAGAGTTCTCTCTAAGATGAGTTCATTTGCCTTCTTCTCTCTATTTGGTGATTTTGAGTCTTTCTTTGATTCGCATGTTTTGGTTGATTTCTTTATATGATCTAGCTTGCTGTGACATGTGGGAACACATCTAAGATCATCTTGATCATCAATCACCCACGAGCAAGTTTTTGGATCTAGTTTTCGTTTTGACTCGGTTTTGAACCATCCATCTCTCAAACTGAAAAAGGTCATAACTTTTCCATGGATCTTCATGATCTTCGATTGGAATAGGTTCTGACATCCTAGAGAAGGTGTGTACCAAGTTTCATCAAGTTTGGAGTTGTAGATCAAAAGTTACATCTATTTGCAACCGTTTTTGGCCGATTTCACTGTTCATCGGCTGGAGGTCGGACCGCCCCTCTACAGAGGTCGGACCGCCCATAGGACCGGTCGGACCGCCCTTGAATAGAGGTCAGACCGCCCCACACTTAAGAAATTAAGTTTCGGTTGTTTTTGGTTGTTTTGCTTCGGGGTTTTCATTGGATTCAATCCTAGTCTTTCATTTGTCTTGGTATATCGATCTTCATAGCTTCTATAGCTATTGGAGTGAAATTTGTGTTGAATCTAATCGTGGTTGAAAAAGTGAGCGTGCTCCTATTCACCCCCCCTCTAGTCGCCTTTTCGGTCCAACAATTTTAAAGCGCCGTCTACAACACCTCTTAACCTAAACCGCTTCTTGCGCCGCCTTGCGCCGTGGGTAGGCAAAAGGTCACCAAGGTGATATTTGGTAAGATTACCAAAATACCCTTCTCGATCCTTCTCCGAAGACCGAGTCCATCTTCGCAAGCACTTCGCATGCTCGCCACGTGTAGGTTGATCAACGGCTCTCTCCATGTCGGCAAGTCTCTCCCATCCGGCCCCACCGAAACCACCATGGCACTTGCACCGACTCCGCGCCGCTTGATCAAACCGGGCCACACCGAATCGTCCGTTCGGTCATCCTTGTCCATTCTCGCACCATACTTGATTTCATTGACCTCACCCGCATCGTCGATCGTTACGGACCTAAGCTCTCCAAGCCTCGCCCCGATCATCCTCGCGTTGACCGTCGTTGACCACCAAGCAACCTCGCACAACAATAGACAAGCAAATCGAAACCGGAACAAGTTCTTCGCAACTTGACCCACGTTAGTCAAAACATGCATCATGCAACACATATGCTTTGAAACTCATGACTTTGACCTAACCAATGAACAACGCCGCCACGAAGGCGACATTCCGATGTGATCGGTCAGGATCGCCCCTCGGGGCGGTCGACCGCTGGGCTTTGCCGGTCGGACCGCGACCAAAGGCATCCGACCGCCCGAAGGACTTAGCCAATTTTCAAACCACGAAAATCCGAAACCTCTGAAACTTTAAACCAATAGAACTTTTATCGAGACTCCAAAATTATGGGAGCAAGAACAATGGGATCCTCACTTGCCTACACCTCTATTTTTGGCCCGACTGCTTTTGACCATTTTGAGTCACGGCCGGTCCGATCGGGCGCACATGGTCGGTCCGGCCGATTTGGGACGGTCGGACCGCCGTGCTATGGCGGTCGGACCGCCCCTATCGTAATGAGTGAACAGATGAAACTTTGTCGAAAACCCGTGAAACGACAAACCGTTAACGCCATTGCCAATTGTCACATCATCCTAAGATCCGAGCATATCCCCATGATATCCACAATCGACTCTACCGGTCCGACCGGTCCTTCAACGGCGGTCGACCACCCGTGTTTTCGCATCATTGGTTTGCGGGTCGAAAGCGTTGCCCACGGTCCGACCGCCCGATTAGTGCCGGTCCGGCCATTGGTTGACCGTCGGTCCGACCGCCGTGGTAGCCGGTCGGACCGCAAGATCCGAGAAGGAACGGTGAGTTCTTTTCTCCGTTTGTGTCGTATGGTTGAGGGGTTTATCAAATCCAACACAAGGCTTCCGTTGTGTGCTTCTCGATCTTCTTAGCTTTCATAGCTAAAGGAGTAAAGTTCGTGTTGGTTTTGATTTAGGCGAGAAAGTTTTGAAAGCGCCTATTCACCCCCTAGTCGCCTTTCCAGGTCCTACAAGTGGTAT
The DNA here is from genome assembly GCA_036346395.1 of Hsuehochloa calcarea. NCBI lineage: Eukaryota > Viridiplantae > Streptophyta > Magnoliopsida > Poales > Poaceae > Hsuehochloa > Hsuehochloa calcarea. The sequence goes on from CM070607.1 coordinate 6,240,979, forward strand.
CGAGGCAAAGTTAGCTCTTCTCATAGATCTTAACCGGTCTTTGGAGCCATGGCGATGACAAGTACTCAACCAAGCCACACATTTTTAAGGAGTTGACTTTGCATCTTTGGAAGGCTCGTATGCAAGCATATATCGAGGCTCAAGGGCACGCTATTTGGCTAAAGGTGAAAAATCCTTATGTCGTGCCAGCCGATGACGATACGATCACTCCAGATGTGGAGGCCAACAGCAAGGCTCGGAATTATTTGATCCAAGGCCTTAGTCGATCTGAGTTTGAGCGTGTTGCTCACTTGCGGTGCGCTCACGAGATCCGCGGACACTTTGTGACTATCACGAAGGGTCCACTGCGATCAAGGAAGTGAGATGAACCCACTCAAAAGGTTTACTCTAAGATCGAGCAAAGGCCTGGTGAGTCTTTGGATGAGCTGTGGGGAAGATTCTCTAAGATTCTTCATGATCTCCGCGCTGTTGACTTGGTATTTCCTGAGTCTGAGAATGCACGCCAGCTTCTGGGTGCTCTTGATGTGAAGGTCTAGGGAATGAAGATCACTTCCATCAATGACAACACTGTCATGAGTGAGCTTACCATGGATAAGCTTTACTCGAGGTTGAAGACGCATGAGATTGACTTTATCTCGCGTCTCCCAAGACGATTCGATGGCATTAGTGGTCGACAAATCCAAGGGTTGTTCTTGAGTCTCTTGATTGTAACTCATCTGGTTTTTCATTATCTGCTTTACATTCCTTAAGTGATGAGCAACTAGAGAAACTGCCCGAGGATGACTTAGCCCTCCTTTCCACCAAATTCACAAGAGCGTATAACAAGGTGAGGAAAAGGAGGAGAAGTGGACCTATCACATGCTTGAATGTGGTGAGCCAAACCACATTCGCCTGTGTGCCCCAAGCTAAAGGGCAAGGAGGAGAAGGAGACACGAAGACATCCCCAAGAGAGGATGCGAACCCAAGAAGACAAACTATCGAAGTTTGTCGGTAGGGTCCTTGCCGCTCTTGAGAATGTAAATATGAGCGATGTGGACTCGGAAACGGAGGACGACGAGAGTGACTCTCGTGGCAAGAAGAAGGCGCATGACTTCACCGGCATGTGTTTCATAGCCAAGAACAGCCACGACAGCGATTCCTCCAACAATGAGGATCCTTTTAGTGATCCTGATGAGGTATGCCCTTCTATTGTCGACATGAAAAGGGCGTTGGTGCTTCTTTGAGCGAAATTACATAAGCAAGTAAAAATGATTAAGAAGGTGACATTATGATTGATAATTTGAACCTAGAAGTTGTTAGGCTAAAATCTATTAATCCAGATGATTTTTGTGAATCCTGCACTAGCTTGCTTAATGACTTGACAAGCTTGAAATCTGCTCATTCCTCTGTCACTAATCAACTTAAAGATGCTCTCGATGAATTAGAATCTCTCAAGTCTAGTTCTGCTTGCTTAGATGCCATTTCACTTGATGTGACTGCCATGGAAGCTATCCCTTTAACATGCTCAAATTGTGCTTTGCTTGAATTAAAACTGGATAGTTCCTTAAAAGAATTGCAAAAATTTGATGCTAGTCACACATGCTCTCATTGTAAGAATAATAAGATTAAGATGCAAGAGATGAAAGAAATGCTAGTTTACTCTAGAGTTGCATCTTGTGAAAATTGTCCCAAGCTTACAATTGAGATTGAAGCCTTAAACAAGACCCTTGAAGAAAAGGCTAAAATTGAAAGATCCATGTCTTTATCGCTTCTAAAAGGTTATTGATTCTAACTCTTGTGCTTTAAATCTTTGAAGTTGAAACCATGATTAATCGATTCAAGAGGCATTTAGAGTCAAATTTAGGAGCGATTGAATAGGATTAGAGAATCCTATTGTGTGTCTTGTGAGGCCTTCAAGGTGGAAGTGGCCCTTCTTAAGAGTAAGAGCAATGGGGTAATCAAGTCTAGCAAGTGCACTAGATGTGAGGGTTTAATGAAAGAGAATGATTACCTCAAGGTGACTCTTGAGAAGTTTTCAAGCGGGAAAAAGAAACTCAACATGATTCTTGATCAATCCAAAGTGAGCGTGAAAAATAGTGGTCTAGGTTTCAATCCCCTAGAGCATTCAAAGAAAAACCCACCTAGGATTGCTAGAGTTGTGAAGAATGGTTTGTTTGAGCTAGAACCTACTAAGCCATCCGGGGTTGTTTTCAAATCCGCGGGTTTTGCTCAAACTCTTTCTGGCAAGAAAGGTGCTTTCACTCATTCTGTACAGACCTCTCAAAAGGTCCAGTACCATTGCACCTTCTGCAAGAAAGAAGGCCATCTTGTTGAGTTACCTTAGGAGAGCAAAGCTTGAGAGAAAAGAGAGGATGAGCGTCCTAAGATCCATTAGAGGAGTCTCTACTCCAGCTGTAGTCTCTAGAGCTAGGCAGCCTGTTTATCGCACCACACATAGGCCTAGATTTGTAGAGAACTTTGTAGACTCTTTTGGTGGGTCTAGGCAGCATGTTGGATTAGGACATCGTGAGGAGAGACCACGGGTAGCACCTAGACAGGGGGAGTATCGATCTTTTGGTAGATCGTTTCGGAGAGGTCTAGGTGGTTCTCATGTGCATCCTTATGATTTTATTCCTGATCATGTTTCTGCTATTTCTACTGTTGCTCCTAGACATCGTGCCTCTCAGTACTGGATTCCTCGATCATTTATCACTAACCCCAGTACTGAGGCACGGATGTTTTCTGATTGTGCTTTTTAGGTCCGTCATGCGAGGAAGGAGGACATATGGCTTGTTGACTCCGGGTGTTCTCGACATATATTGGAGATTCTAGATGGTTCTCCTCCTCACACGTGCATCCGCAATGAATTGATTACATTTGGGGATGCTTCTACAAGGGACCGTGATGCAAAGGGCACCGTGGCGCGTCAACGACAAGTTCATGCTAAAAGACGTCGCTTTGGTAAGTAAGCTGAGGTATAATCTTCTATCTGTTTCTCAGCTGCTGATGAGGGTCTAGAAGTGAGGTTTAAGAGAGATGAGTGCAGAGTTCTAGATTCCTCAGGTGAGCTTGTTTTTGAGATCTCCATTTGAGAAGATCTTACGTGCAAATTTCAAGATTTCTTGCTTTCATCCTAGGTGTCTTGTAGCCTCCGATTCTCATGACCTTGTTTTGTGGCATCGTAGACTTGGGCATATAGGTTTTGATCATTTGTCTAGAGTCGATTGCAAGGACTTGATTAGAGGTTAGCCTAGGTCAAGGTCATAGAGATCTTGTGTGCTCACCTCAGTAGACATGATAAGATGGTGTACGCTTCCCACCCACCTCTTACCTTGGTAATGGTGATGGACTGTGATGACTTCTTCACTTAGATCTGATTGGTCCTTCTAGAGTTCATCATTTGGTGGGAAATGGTATGTCTTGGTGGTTGTGGATGATTACTCCGGTATTCATGGGTTTATTTTCTTGCTTCTAAGGATGAAGCATTTGGATTCTTTAGAGATTTGGTCCTTAGAATTCTTTGTTGATATACCGGAGCTTTGAGAGCCATTAGGAGTGACAATGGGATGAGTTCAAGAATTCTTCTTTTTCTACCTTCCAGACCGATAGGGAATTGAGCATCGAGTTTTCTTCTCCTAGAGTTCCTCGTGAGAATGGTGTTGTAGAAAGGAAGAGCAGAACCCTTGTAGAGATGGCTCGGACCATGCTAGATGAGTATTCTACTCCTAGGAGATTTTAATGAGGCGATCTCTCGCTTGTTATATTTCCAACAGGTTTTCTTGAGATCTGTGGTTGGAAAGACTTCTTATGAGCTTAGATTTGGTCATTCTCCCAAAGTCTCTCATTTCAAGATTTTTGGTTGCAAGTGCTTCATTCTTAAACATGGCAATCTTGATAAATTTGAGTCTAGATGTTTTGATGGCATATTTCTTGGATACCTTGCTCATTCTCGTGGCTATCGTGTTTTTAATGTTGACACTAACAAAATTGTTGAGACTTGCGAAGTCACTTTTGATGAGGCTAGTCACAGTACTAGACCCGATGCTTGGTACACAGTTCTGAAACTCAAGGAAGCATTTTAAGTCGATGATGACTCGAGGATGAAGAACCAAATCATCCTCCGACTACCTCGAGAGGGTGGAGAGCCTGCTACTACTACGTCAGTTTCAGCTGAGCAGCCTCCTCCTATCCCCACCGACGATCTGAGTGGCTCTGTTCCTACCTCCACAACTCATGAGGTAGAGGCCACGTCTGCACTGAGGCACCACTTCGCACAAATGACAACATCCACCGACGGATGATTGGGGATCTTCAAGAGCGAGTCACTTGCTCGTGTTTATTTCTCCGATTCTCATGCACATTCTCGCTTTTGTCGCTTCTTTTGAACCCCGAGATATCACTCATGCTTTATCTGATGCCTCTTGGGTCAATGCCATGCATGAAGAGCTTGAAAATTTCGAGAGAAACAAAGTCTGGTTTTTGGTTGAGCGACCTTCTGATTCTCATGTTATTGGAACAAAATGGGTTTTTAAAATAAGCAAAGTGAGGATGGATTGGTTGTTCGCAATAAGGCTAGACTTGTAGCTCAAGGTTATTCCTGTAGAGGGCTTAGACTTTGAGGAGACCTTTGCTCCAAAGAGCTAGATTGGAGGCCATTCGCATTCTTTTAGCATTTGCAACATCCAAAGGTTTCAAGCTTTTTCAAATGGATGTTAAAAGTGCTTTCTTGAATGGCTTCATAGAAGAAGAGGTCTTTGTCAAGCAACCTCCTGGTTTTGAAAATCAAAATTCCCTAATCATGTTTTTAAACTCTCTAAAGCCTCAGATGGATTGAAACAAGCTCCTAGAGCTTGGTATGACATGACTTAAGAGTTTCTTGCTTGAAAATGATTTCAAAATGGGAATGGTTGATAAAACCTTGTTCACTCTCGTGCATGGCGATGATTTCTTGTTGGTTGATTTATGTGGATGATATCATTTTCGGTGGTTCTTCTCATGCTTTGGTGTCAGATTTTGATTCGATGAGCAAAGTGAGTTTGAGATGAGCATGATGGGAGAGCCGACATTTTTCCTTGGCCTACAAATCAAACAAGCTGAAAGAAGGCACCTTCGTTCACGAGTAAGTATACAAAGGACCTTCTTGGCGCTTCAATATGGGAAGCGAGGCCAATGTCTACTCCCATTGCTACAACCACCGTCTTTGGACCACGATGAGGATGGAGAGTCCGTGGACCGAAGGAGTACCGCAGATATGATTGGCTCCTCCTCTATCTTCTGAAGATCGAGTAGGACATACAATTCGCCGTATGTCGTGCGCTCGATTCGAGCTTCCTCGTGCTTCTCATCGTCAAGCGACGTCGCATATTCGGTATCTTCAAGATACGCTTGACTTTGGACTCTGGTATTCTTCTTCTTGGCTCTTTCAATTCGAGCATTTTACGATCTTGATTTCACGGTGTAGAGTTGATAGGAAGAGTACTTCGGCACTTGTCATTTCTTGGGCACATCTCTTGTTTCTTGGTCTTCTAGAAAGGTCTTACATTGCCTGATCTCTGGTACCGAGGCCGAGTATGTAGCTGCCGCCTGGTCGCTGCTCGTGTTCTCTGGATTTTATCCACGCTGCGGGACTATGGGTTATCTTTGGGAAGTGTTCCTCTTTTCGTGACAACACTTCGCCATTAATATTGCCAAAACCCAGTGCAACATTCGGGACTAAACACATTGACATTCGATTTCATTTTACGAGAGACCATGTTGAGAAAGGTGATGTTGTGCTTCACTTTGTAGAGTCCGAGCAACGACTTGAGATATTTTCACTAAGGCTCTTGACTCTTGGCGCTTTCTTCGCTTATGGGAGAGTTAGGGGTTATTAGTCCTATTGGGCATTTTTGAGGGGAAGTTGCTCTTTTGCATTCATTGTATCATAATGCATGTTTCAATTCATTTGTCTTGCATTGTATAATAAAATTAGTGGAGCTTTGATTATTATCCTTGTATGACTTGATTTCATCTTCTATACCTTATCATATCAAGTGATAGTCGCTAGACTTCTTTTATGGCTCTTCGTGTTTAGCTTAGCTTTTGCCTTGCTAGCTTTATATCTGTGAGCAATTTGAATCAAATCATGTCTTGTTGGATCTTGTGACTAGTTTTGCTCTAGTGATCATCTTATGACTCTCGCCATGTCTTACAAAGTTGAATTGAGTCTTGAACTTATTCGAGTTGAAAATGAGCTTTTATCTTATTAAGTCAAGCAAATGAAAAATGAGATTTTCGTGCGAAAAACCGATCTCACCAATCCTTTCTCATGAGACGGCTTGCCATTGCACTAGGCATGAACTCAGGGGGAGTTTTGGATGACCTAGATCATTCTTTTAAGCTTATCGCTTGAGATGATCGCGGCAAGGCTTGAGATCTAGCACAGCAAAAAGGGGAGAAAAAGAAAATTTGCCCAAAAGGGCTAAGTGCTTGAGCTTTGCTTCAAAAGAATTCCCTTAATGCTCAAAATGCCTCAATTCTTATTTTGAGTCTCTTTCTACTTATAGACATGGCTTGACTCATTTTTGGTTGCTTGGAGTGAATCTATGATATTGAGCAACATTTCATGATTTTAATTACATTAATCTCGATTCTTCGCTATCTTGGTTTTAGCTTTGCAGTACATGTTCTGCCATGATTGAATATAGCGTCTACTCTTTATATGGCTTGGTATAATACTTGTAATGTCTTCATGTATAATGGTCATGGCTCCTTTTTACTAAAGTCCAAAAATAAAGTCATTCCTTCATGCTCTTTCTTTTTCATGCATCTTGATGAATTCATTGTCAAAGGGGGTGAAAGATTGTGAAGAAAATGATGTTGGAGTTTTTGGTTTCATACTCAAGGTTTAATATAAAAGAACTTCATAAAATAAAAATTTTGAACCTTTTGAAAATTTGTGATCATAGTGAGTTAAGTCTTGTGGTTCTATTGCTTTTTCCTGATTTCATTTGCAATTGAAAAATACTCACAATGATCAAAGGTCAAATAGAAAATTTGCCTTTCATTTGGACCTAAGTGAGATTTTTGGCTACTTTCTGGAAATTGAATCCTTTGGTGCTTTCATTGACTTATCTCACTTGCCTATACTATTCTGAAGCCAGCTTGGTCGGTTCCTAAGCTTTTTCTTGCTTATGGACCAAGTTGTGCCTTTATACGAAAACGGCGAATTTTTACTTTTCATTTCGAAAAACCACATTTTCTTGGAAATTGCCAATGTGTTCATCAAGGGGGAGATTGTGGATATCGTGAGGATATGTGCACGATCTCAGGATGATGAGTCAATTGGCAATGGCGTTGTTGGTTTGCAAAATCTCGCGTTTTGTTTTAGTCCGACCACACAAAGCGGTCGGCCAGGTGGTGTCGAGCGGTCGATCGCCGTGGAGGAGTCCGATCGGCCATGGTGGCGGTCCGACCGCTAAAACAAAAGTGGGTTTTTGAGTGAGCCAAAAATAGGTTGTGTAGGCAAGTGAGGGGAGTCTCCTAGATGTGGTCCCATCATTTTTGGAGCTCCCAGTCAAAAGTTCTATTCGGTTAAAAATTCCAGAAGGTTTCGGAATTTTGAGTTGAAAATTTGGCTAAGTCTTTTGGACCGGTCCGGCCGCCGTTGTGGAGCGGTCCGATCAAGATGAAATCGGTCTGACCGGCCCTATGGGGATCGGGACCGCAATGGCTTGAAGGTTAGCCAAGTGTTGCATTGAGTTGGTTTTGATTGTGTTTTTATATGAACTTCAATGCTTTATTGTTGTATATTGTATTATGGAATCGACGTGGGTCAAGTTGTGAAGAACTTGTTCCCGGAAACGGTTTGTTTGTCTATTGCTGTGCAGGTGGCTTGCAGGTCAACGACGTCAACGGTGAGTGGATCGGGACTACGCTTGGAGAGCTGAGGTCCAGAACGATCATGGATACCGGGTGAGGTCGTGTGACTCAAGCAGGTGCAGAATGGGCAAGACGGATCGAACGGGTGGTTCGATACAGCTGGTTGGATCAGGCGGTGCGGATATCGGTGCGAGTCTCTGGGAGGTTCCGATGGGATTCGGACAAGAGAGGCTTGGCGACGCGATGAGAACTGCTGATCAACCTACACGTGGTGAAGCAGGTGATTGCTTCAAGAGTTATTTGTGTGTGGGTCCCATGTGTAAGTGACCCCAAAAAGGAAACCTTAGCTCTCTAGTATAAATAAGAAGGGGGGAGATGGAAAACTAAGCCAAGCATTCATTTTAGCCCCTTCTTCCTTTTCTAGGGTTTGGAGGAGAGGAGAGGAGAACTAGGGTTTGGAGTGTGCTCCTTGTTGAGCTCTTGCCCTCCTTGTTGGAGAGGCTTTGTAAGCATCTTGTGTACTCGAACAATCTTGTGATGCTCAATTGAAAGATCGCTTGCTCCCTTTGTGTTCTTCTCCTTTTGGATGATTTTGGTGCTTCCTTGATTCAAAGGTTCATACTTGGTCTCTTGGCCTACTTTATCTTGCTTTGATGTGTGGGATTACTCCTAGAGTCATCTAGATCATCAACCCCCATAAGCAAGTCTTGAATCAAGATTTTCATATTTCTAGGGTTTGTGCACTTCTTTGGTAAAATCTCGAGAGATCGATTCTGCGAAGTGGATCTGACGGATCGTCGCTAGAAATAGGTCTCTAATATCATTAGGGAGGTGTGCTCGAAATTTGGTCAAGTTTTATTGGTTGAATCAAAAATTGAATCAAATTTCGTTTTGGATTTGGGTGGAGTTTTTCAAGATCGACTCTACCGGTCCGACGGGTCCTTCAACGCGGTCCGACCGCCGTGTTTTCGACCATTGGTTTGCGGGTCGACTGCGTTGCCCACCGTCCGACCGCCGATTAGTGCCGGTCGGATCATTGGTTGACCGTCGGTCCGACCGCCCTGTGGTAGCGGTCGGACCGCCAAATATCGAGAAGGAACAAAGTGAGTTCTTTTCTCCGCTTGTGTCGTATGGTTGAGGGTTTATCAAATCCAACACAAGGCTTCCGTTGTGTTATCGATCTTCTTAGCTTTCATAGCTAAAGGAGTAAAGTTCGTGTTGATTTTTGATTTAGGCGAGAAAGTTTTGAAAGCGCCTATTCACCCCCCCTAGTCGCCTTTCCGGTCCTACACGAGCATTACTTTATGTCTTACAACTTCATTATTTTCATTTATCTTTCGAATAAATACCCACTTATGCCCTATGGGGTGTACATGGGGAGGCGTGCGGCTTACAGGCCCAAATACCTCTCTTTTATTCAGAGATAATGTTGGATTGAAACGACGACTAGAGGGGGGGTTGAATAGGAGCACGATATCTTTTTCACCAAGATCAGATTCAACACGATTTTCACTCCTATAGCTATGAGAGCTATGAAGATCAATATACAAGCATAGAGGAAGACTTATATTGAATGCAATCAAAGCCCCGAAGCAAAACAACCCAAAATTATAAAAACTCAATCTGCCATAAGTTGGGCGGTCTGACCTCTCAAATTGGCAGGTCGACTTTTACATAGGCGGTCTAACCTCCAGCTTGATGAACAGTAAAATCAGCCCGAAAAATAAAATCACAAATAGGTCTAACTTTTGATCCAAAACTCCAAACTCGATGAAACTTGGAACACATCTTATCTAAGATGTCAGGAACCTATTCCAATCAAAGATCGTGAAGATCCTTGGTAAAGTTTCAACATTTTTCCGTTTGAGTGAAGGATGGTTCAAAACCGAGTCAAAATTTTGTGTAATATTCAGAAAGTCCGAGGGGTTTTTCGCAAAATTTCCTTGTTCGTGGAATTTTTTCCCGTAGTTGTCAGAATTCTGAGGGTCTTTTTTGCAAAACTTGATTTCCTTTTTCTTTTCCTTTTTTTTTCTTATGATTGTGGATTGGGCCGTCAGAGCCCGTGTGGGTAAGGTCGAAGCGGAGCTGCCCCGCCGAGGCATGGCTCTCAAGGCAAAGTACAGATCGGGCCGCCCGCCGAGGCTACTGACCTTGAGGCAAAGCGATGGCGTGGCAGAGCAGAGTGTGGGCAAAGTCGACGCGGAGCCGCCACGCCAAGGCATGCATGGCCCTCGAGGCTGGCGATGCGTCATGGAAAAGTTGTTACTACCCTGTTGCGTTTGATTACTTCTTTGGTGTGACCGTTTGTGATGGTACCGTTGGGGGCCAGGTACCGTCTCCCCCCGGTCGCTCCTAGTGGGTTGTGCCCACGACTTGGAGTGGCATGGAGGGTTGTTGTTTGTTTGCATGAGGAGGCGGCTGCTTATTATCATTATTAGGCTCCTCCTCTTCTTTTTTTTGATTGAGCTTGTTTGTGGGCCCAAAGCTAGCGAGGGGTGGGGGTGAAGTCGATCGCCGTCCCCCATACATTTTTTTGATTTGGCTCGTTTGGGAGCCCATAGCAAGCAAGGGGAAGGCGAAGCTGATCGTCGTCTCTCATACTTTTTTGATTGGGCTTGTTTGGGAGTCCAAAGCTAGCTAGGGGGAGGTGAAACCGATTGTTGTCCCCACACTTTTTTTATTAGGCTCGTTTGGGAGCCCATAGCTAGCGAGGGGGAGGCGAAGCTGATCACTGTCCCTATACTTTTTTCATTGAGCTCGTTTGGGAGCCCAAAGCTAACGAGGGGAGGCGAAGCCGATCACCGTTCCCCATACTCTCCATCCCGGCCTCGCGGGGGTGTGATCTGACTGAAGATAGGTTTCAACCAAGTTGCGGGGGGTTTGCCAAAGGCGGCACTCCAGCGGTGGCTCGATGGGGGTGGCGCGTGCTCGCAGGCGACGCCAGGGGTGCGCCGTAGGGTGCTCTAGAGGTGACGCCAGGGGGGCTCGCCAAGGGTGCTCCACAGTGACGCCAGGGGCTCCTTGAAGGGTGCTCTGGAGGCTACCAACATCGGAGGGCGGCTCGATGGGGCCGAAGGTACTTCATCCCAGGTGGGATGTGCTTTGGCAGGGATGTGGTGGGCTTCGGCTCCTCTCATGCATAAGCTTTTTGTTCGGTTCGCATGGACGACGCTAATCGTCCGAGTAAGAAAAGGCTAGGCAGTGGGTACATGGTACCCTTTGTCTTGTGAGGAGACCGTGGGGGACGAGCCAAAGACAAGGGATGCGCTGGTATTGTGTATTGAATGTATGGAATGTGAAAAATGAGGGAGGTCCCGCTCTTACATGATCTTGAGGCTTTATTTATAGGGGGCAAGAAGGGATATTTACCTTCTTGCCCTCACAATATATATATAGAGAGGGGTATTTAGGTACATTTGTTTAAATACACCACATGACTTTGTCTACATACGTACAGTATCTCCGATGGTACACCGGTATTCCTGACGACCCTCGAGTGTGAGGCACCCCTTGGTGCCCTGCTACGACAGCATGTTTATCTTTTGTACATAATAACATTGATTATCAGACAACTAGTGATATTACCGAACCTCCATTTGCCCTATGGTTTTGTCATCTGCCTCTACAGGGAATGCTAATTTGGACCAGATTCAGTTTATCCACTTCCATAAATACTTCAAGTTGTGTTCATATGTACCTATAGCGATTCAAGTGGTACAAAAGTGAGTACATATATGTAAAGGGTCAAGCTTGTCTGCAATGCATTGCATTAGTACAATCCTTAATTAGCTAGAATTCTTGTCATGTGTTAATATAATTTGATTTTTCTACTTTTTAAAATATGATATTACAATGATCAGTACCATTGGTCAAATATATATCTTTTAACTCACTAATGGAACAGTACTGTAACACCCCGGCCCAACACTGAGCCTGGAATGCCACTAAACTACCCTCGAAACTAATAATTATCAACACACTATATAATTACAGCAAGAAAACATCAATAGAAATAACCATGGACCACAAAAGAGCATGCATAATTATGGATCAAGTGATAATAAATAAGCAAGGGAATTATAACCAGGTACATAATCCAAAATAGCATCAACCAATGAATCCAAATTATTGAAATAAATAATCTAGTCCAAAATGTGACCTAAACTTTATTCAGTCTCTAACATGACCAAGAGTAATCCAACATTGAATGAAAAGGTTCTTATGGCAAATGATCATGTGATTGAAGTATGGGTCTAATCCATGTGCTCTACTCGCTCTCAGAGTCACGGCGTTCTCGAAGATCACCTAAAAACAACAAAGAGCAAGGGTGAGTCCACGACTCAAAGAAACACACCAATATACAACGAACAATAATAAATCAACAGTAATCAATAGCTTCATTATCATCACATGCACTTCTATTAATATTCTCATGCTGTTATCCTCTCTTTGTTCCACACCCATTAATCTCATATATCAATGCAACTCTAATCTATATGTCCACATGCACTTCTTTCAGATATCAGGATAGCATGAGTGAATGCTCGCGACAACATTCACTCTCAAGCCCGTTCCTCCACAAGGATCGGGGACCTCCTCCACTCCCGTGGAGTTGTGATCATTCATGATCACCTGCTCATATGCAAAGATGCTTATGAATGCAAACATGCATAATTTCATAATGCTCATCATATCCAATTTTTCATCATGTCCATTAACCATATAAATCCATACCATTCCATTGCTTGCAATTAAATAAAATAAAAGCACAACAATAATGGTAATAGAAGATAAAGAAAACAGTGATCAATCATTGATCGATGTCTACCATGCACTTGCCTTTACTAGTTGCGACGCACGATTTGGCTAGAAGATGGCAACAAGCACGACGCCTCTCCTACATTAAATACATAAATTTCAATACAAGCTACAGCATCAATAATAGCAATCAATAGTACGGAGTGCGATGTGCCTCCCTCAAGATATCATCTTTGACCTCCGCCTTTTGCGGCACGCAAAGGCGGCCTTTAAACCTCAAAGCACCAGAATCATCCATGCTAAAATCACTCTGTTTGCCCTCATCCAGACGCTTCCTAACCTCCTGTAATAACCGGTCACTCTGTTGTGCTTCCAGACACGGTGCGGAATAGTGACTCAAGAATCAATCGTGTCTCAACATGTGATGTGCCCGCATAACAATAAGATATTCCCATGCGATCAAAATCAGCAATGAGGCAATCTAGAGTAGCAGGAGTCGCCTTGCGACTAAGAGCATCAGCAACTACATTGGCCTTGCCTGGATGATACTGAATAGTAAGATCATAGTCCTTGATCAACTCTAACCACCTCCTTTGCCTTAAATTCAGATCCTTCTGGGTGAAGATATACTTGAGACTCTTGTGATCTGTGAAAATATCACAAGGCTCGCCAGATAGATAATGCCTCCAAATCTTGAGAGCAAAGACAACCGCAGCCTAACTCCAAATCATGAGTGGGATAATTCTGCTCGTGCTTCTTTAACTGCCTCGACGCATAAGCAATTACCTTACCGTCTTGCATGAGAACACAGCCAAGACCCACTCGAGATGCATTTGAAAAGACTGTGAACCGCTTTCCTGGCTCGGGAAGGGTGAGAATAGGAGAGGTCACCAACCTCTCTTTCAAAGTGCTAAACCGCGCCACACTCATCACCCACCGGAATCTCACACCTTTCGAGTAAGTTGAGACATCGGTTTGGCGAGGATAGAGAAATCCTGCACAAAACGCCGATAATAACCAGCCAAGCCCAAGAAACTCCTCACCTCCTTCACACTAGTCGGCCTCTTCCAATCCACTACTGTAGAGACCTTGCTAGGATCAACAGCAATGCCTTGAGGATTTATCACATGACCGAGAAAACTCACTTCTGAAATCCAGAACTCACACTTCTTCAACTTAGCATAGAACTTGTGCTATCTCAAAGTATCTAAAACCAGCCTCAAATGACGCTCATGATCCTCATTAGTCTTGGAATAGATAAGAATATCATCAATGAACACCACCACGAAGTCATCTAGATACTCGTGTAACATGTTGTTCATGGTCTCCATAAAAATAGCAGGTGCATTAGTCAGTCCAAAAGACATAACTTTGAATTCATAATGCCCATACCGTGGAGAAAGATCTTCTCTACATCTCGCCACGCACACGGATTTGACTATACCTCGATCGAGATCGATCTTGGAGAATACTTGAGCTCCATTCAACCGATCAAACAAGTCCTCAATGCGGGGCAATGGATATTTGTTCTTGATTGTGACTGCATTAAGCGCACGGTAATCAACACACATGCGCCAACTCCCATCCTTCTTCTCGTGAATGTAGCAGAGCTCCCACGGCGATACGCTACGCTCGATCAAACCTTTAGCCAACAAATCATCAAATTGCTTCTTCAACTCGTCCTCAAACGGACGTGCTAGTCGATATGGAGACATCGAGATGGGACGAGTACCTGGAACAAGATCAATGCGAAACTCCACGTCTCGCGCAGGTGGCAAACCCGGAAGCTCAGCTGGGAACACATCTGGGTAATCACTAACCACTGGAATCTCCCCAATCTGTGAAGCCACACTTGGTTTCTTAGCAAGAGCTAAAAGAAGCCCAGTTTTCGCACATTGACCGAAACAGATCCACCTAATATCGAAGAGAGCGCGAGGCGCACTCCTGAAAGGTCAAAGTCTCCCAGGGGGTCTCGCACAGACCGTTCTCTAAGCGAGCTATCACAGCTCGATAAGAGTGCAACCAATCCATACCCAAGATAACGTCGAATGGCTCCATTTGAATAACTATCAAATTTGCCGTGAACTTCTCTCCATCAATGACAATAGAACACCCAGGACAAACAGTAGAGCTAGCAATAATACCCCTAGGAGAACTAACCAACACTGATTGAGAAATCCACTGCATACTCAAGTTCGCTCTCTAGCAAACGCCGTCGAGACAAACGAAAAGGTAGCCCCGAATCAAAAGGACTAAAGCATCAAACGAATCCACAAACAAAGTACTGTCACCACGCCAGACGACCGCGGACTCACTGTGGGCATGGCGACACTCCTGTGGTGCCATGGCGAAGAAGACGACGGCGGCGGCGAGCCCCAACAATCTGCGTGGCGGTGCGGTAAAGCGGTCGTGCAACTTTGAAGCGGTGCGAAGGTGGCGGCCGCCGAGAGTACCCTACCGGAGGCGCCCAAGTCAAGGAAATGGCGTACGGAGGAGGCGATCATCATCCGGAAAGATCCTCGAGCAGACCCATCAAGAAGAAGATGGCACAGCTCCCACTTGATCACGCTTAGCGGGGTTTCGCGCGACACCCGCTCCTTGTGACCCGGTCACCACACCGACGGCAATCTCCGTCCAAGAGCACTCAGCCAGCGGTGTCCATCACCGCACTTAAAGCAAAGCATGCCCGCCCGGGACAGACGAAGAGCTGGAGTACACCGCAAAGGACGAGGCGCCAAGAAGGAACGGCCTCGATCGCTTAGACTTGAAGGATGCGGTCCTCCTTGAATTTCTTGAAAGTAGGTCGCTGAACAGACCCACTTCCCTCACTAGAGCTCCTCTTCTGGTCACCACCAGAAGCTACCAGTCCACCAGAGGCTTGCTACCCCTTTGTGAGCTGCATCTCCAACTCCATGCCCCTAGCTTGCTCCACAACAGAGCTGTAATCACGGAGTGGAGTAGCTCCCAACACATACCGGTATTTTAACTGAGACCCGACGGAACCTCTTGGCTTTACGAAGATCATCGTTCGCTACCGAAGGGACAAAGCGAACCAAGTTGTTGAACTCAGCCTCATACTCAGTAATAGACCTCTTCCCCTGAGCAAAGGTCGTCAAGGCAACCTCCATCTTCTCAACAAAAGAGTAGGGGTAGAACTTTTTCTTGAACTCATCAACAAAGTCCTCCCAAGTGACTAACCCTTGAGTGGCGGTCCTCGAAGACAACACGCCCTCCCACCAAATATCTGCTTGCCCTTTCAGCTGAAAGGCTACAAAACAGACCCTCTGATGTGAAGACATCTCCAAAGCTCCAAACTGTCTCTCCATATAGCGCAACCACGGCCGCTCGACGGTGGTGTGCCCGACCCACAAACGGATCCAACCTCAACCCCATCCACTCGAAGTGTCATCCGCCTCCAGTGCAGGTGGAGCTGCGGCAGAGTAACAATAGATGCCGCAGAGAATAGTGGTCGCCGGCGCTGTTGACGAAGAGCACGGATCTCTCCCACCAACTCTCAAAGAAAGCGGGGTCTCATCCTCGACCCCAACCGAGGCGGTCAGTCAAAGAACCCCTCACCATCGACTCATCTCTGCAGGAGGTGGCTCCACGGACCCCGCCGCGCCCCGACCTCCACGATCGCGCCACAACGACCACGTCCTCTACCCCTCGGCATAGCTATCAACCACAATCAACAATACACAATGAGTTCAAAGGTCAAAATAGAATCATGCATCAATAAACAACATAACGGAAGCGTAAAACTATATTCGTACCTCTCTCTAACCTACTGTGCACTAGTGTGACAAATTTTAGGTTAGTTGACCATTAGCAAATTTTAGTTGATTTACTAAAACTAAAACAAATTTTAACTATTTTAGTTTGCATATGTTGTTAATCTATTCACCACGGACCTAAAGCCCGCTCGATACTAATCAGAACACCCATTTCAACACCGAGCACGGAATGCCACTAAACTACCCTCGAAACTAATAATTATCGACACACTATATAATTACAGCAAGAAAACATCAATAGACATAACCATGGACCACAAAAGAGCATGCATAATTATGGATCAAGTGATAATAAATAAGCAAGGGAATTATAACCAGGTACATAATCCAAAATAGCATCAACCAATGAATCCAAATTATTGAAATAAATAATCTAGTCCAAAATGTGACCTAAACTTTATTCACCTCTAACATGACCAAGAGTAATCCAACATTGAATGAAAAGGTTCGATGGCAAATGATCATGTGATTGAAGTATGGGTCTAATCCATGTGCTCTACTCATTGTCGATCACGGCGTTCTCGAAGATCACCTAAAAACAACAAAGAGCAAGGGTGAGTCCACGACTCAAAGCAAACACACCAATATACAACGAACAATAATAAATCAACAAGAATCAATAGCTTCATTATCATCACATGCACTTCTATTAATATTCTCATGTCGTTATCTCTCTTTGTTCCACACCCATTAATCTCATATATCAATGCAACTCTAATCTATATGTCCACATGCACTTCTTTTGCGTATATCAGATAGCATGAGTGAATGCTCGCGACAACATTCACTCTCAAGCCTGCTCCTCCACAAGGATCGGGACCTCCTCCACTCCCGTGGAGTTGTGATCATTCATGATCACCTGCTCATATGCAAAGATGCTTATGAATGCAAACATGCATAATTTCATAATGCTCATCATATCCAATTTTTCATCATGTCCATTAACCATATAAATCCATACCATTCCATTGCTTGAAATTAAATAAAATAAAAGCACAACAATAATGGTAATAGAAGATAAAGAAAACAGTGATCAATCATTGATCGATGTCTACCATGCACTTGCCTTTACTAGTTGCGACGCACGATTTGGCTAGAAGATGGCAACAAGCACGACGCCTCTCCTACATTAAATACATAAATTTCAATACAAGCTACAGCATCAATAATAGCAATCAATAGACATCGCTCCTACACGTCCCCAAATCTACCACGCTTCACTGGTACCGAATAGTTACCCATTGCTGTCTTGGTACTAAAACGAACGTAACTTTTGACTCAAAAGTCCGATCACGACAAACCACCCATTTCTGGATTCTACACAAAATTCCCCTCATTTTCTTAGATTACAAAGTCTTCTAATTAAATCATCTAACCCTCCGTCTTTAGCCCAGAAAACCGATCTGTCTGCTTCGGAACAGCGGGTCTTACTAAATTCATAACTTTTGTTTTACCCAACCAAAATTCGAGTTCATAGATCCTACAGAACCCTTAGACAATTATCTACAACTTTCATGTAGATCAAAAACTCTAATTAGTCTATTTACTATTTTTAATCTGCAGTCTACCAAAACAGCGCCGAAAGACGATACCCACAAAGACAGCAGTCTTCCGAAAATCATAACTCGAATTATACTTGTCCGATTGACATGATTAAATATGCTATAGAAAGATATCGAAATTATCTACAATTAACTAGTAGATGATATTACCAAAATTCGTAATTAAGGTACCCGAATAAATCGTTCAACAGAACAGCAGGTTAAACAAACTCATTATTCGGCCTCTCTATTAGAAAATTATAAAACCTCACCAATTAATCTAGATTATAATCTCTAATTAATCTAGAAAAACAGAGAGAATACAAAATTTCAGATCGTTACCGACAAGAATCCGGATCCTAGCTTCTTTTCTTCTAATTTTTTTCCTCTCTTCCTTTATTCTCTTCCTTCTCTTCTTGTTTGTTCTTTGCCCAGCCGTTGCTATACTAGTTATCTTGATTGTTTGCCCTTGCTTCGTTAGTACAGGAAGCAGCCACACTCCACATGCAGCAGCCTTGTGCTAGCAACGGGCAGCAAAGTGCATCCACAGAACCAGGACCAAGAGCCACACCAAGCATCCGCACCACCTTGTTTTCCCCGCTCGGGTCACAAGCCATCGCTAGTTGGCTCGGCTCAGCGGAAATTCGGCATACAGATCGATCTCCGAGAAAAGTATAGACTCCGAGAGAGAACGGTGATTTGGTCTGTTGAGATTGAATTTCACCGAGTCGTCACAGCCAACACAAGCGCACGGACGTGCAGCCCATCGGCGTCACACGTCGGCCGAACGACAGCTCCCGGCGAGGATCTCCATGTGCCAAGTAAAAGAGAAAAACGATGGCGATTACGGCTGGCGGCTCTCGGGGTTGGAAAAAAAAAAAAAGCGGCGGCTAAGTGGAAAAAAGAGGAAAAAGAATGCTAGGGTTTCTAGAACTCCACTCCCACGGTTTATATAGCTCTTAAAAAACTCTGAAATATCCTATTTTCACGTATCTGAAATATCCTATTTTCACGTATCAACAGGAGGGCGAGGCGGTGATTGAGCTTGACGCGTTGCGGCTGCGCACACCCATCAGTTCATGTACATATTTCGTAGCCTTTAATGCCGCAGCGTGTCCTGGGTCCGCCATACCTGAAAAATTCAGTACATACATTGTAAAGGCTACGAAATATGTACATAAGGTAATAAGAAGCGGCATTAACAAAATAATTGTCAATCACAAATAGAGACCTAATTTAAGTTGGGATTATTTTGGTTATACGTAGCCTATGTAGCAACTCTGGATTTTCTTTACCGCTTTCCTATGTGTCATGTTATTTCCATAGTTTAAAATTAATTTTCGGCATTAACAATATAATTACCGTGCATAAATGGGAAGCTAAATAAAGCTAGGATTATTTTGATTATGCTCTACCTACCCTGCTTACCTACTCTACAATTTTTAGAGATTTGTAATAGGCGTCGTTCTATTTCTGCAGATTTATTCTAAATCGTTCGAGTGCTGGAACATTCATAATATGTGCACGATGAAGTATACTATACACAGCTCAGATCATGTACTATATAGTTTGACTAAAATTATCTAATCTGTTGAAGTCTATGTTACTATTTTTGTTTACTAATCGACAAGATTTTGATATAATGTAAAAGTTGCAAAAACATGTACCTGCAAGATGTCTGATCGGATTTGAAGCTCCACCTCTCTCTCCTCCGCGACGAACTAGTAGAGCTTTGCTATATTTCTTGTCTCCCTCTCCTCCTCTCTCTTTTCTTTTTCTTTTTGGAATTAAAATGATATTTCTACTGAATTTTGCTGTTTTTATAGAGATGGCAGTTGAAATGGAGATAGGATCATGTGATTTCCTGTTGCTAATTGAACTGGCGATATTCCTGTTGCTAGTTGAACTGGCGATAGGAATACTGTTCACTTCATATCGCTAGTTGAGTTGGACCGACGACCAAGACTAAACATGTCTTTATCGCCAGTTGAACTGGCGACATGAGCCTAATTTTATAATTTTTTATGGTGACTATTTATTTTTGTAATTAACTTTTAAAATGATATTATTTTTTAAAAAAAATCGAAGAACAAATCCCTTACGACAGAAAAGAAAAAGAAAAAGAAAAAGAGAAATAATAAATTTGCTCCCCCAACTTACGAGGATGCCCAAGCCTGCAGCCCAGTTTATTCACCATGTCCCGCGACCCACGAATAATGTAACTTGTGCTTCAATATACTTCTGTGCTCACTGTTCAAAGTTCAGTAGATTACCTTGCTGGCGATTGCAGGACTTGCATTACAACACACTTGCATTCTTCCCGTTTGCTTCGGTAGGACATACATTACATTTAGTAGCACCATAAATGTACGCTCGTTTGGATAGCAACTCCGCTGGATCTTGCGTTGCAATGAGATGGGAGTACAGTGCTCTTGGGGTTACTTTGAGTATGGCCCTATATAATTGCTGCGTGTTTGGTAGTAATTGATGCCCCCAAATTCTTTGTCATAACTTGACGATCTCTTCTACGGTAAGAAAGCATTTATACACGAGGCCGTTTTCTCGGTTTGGTGCGCGTAGTTTCTCTTGTCTCCTTGCCGTGCAGGGCTCTGCACCTACTCACTCTGTTTTTTCAATTCAATACGCCCCCAAGGGCCTGGTACTCTGGCATTAACAGGCGACTACAAAAGGGTGGTACATCTGCCATCATTTTACAGGAAGAACCCTGTGAAAAAACCGAAATTACATGGCACCTCCCAGGATTCAAATAGTTGGTGGAGCCTCGCTGGAAAGGAGGATGATGATGATGATCTCGAGGCTTCCTTGACGCCGGATGGAGTTGGTGCGGCGTTGATGACGCAATGTTCGTCAGGCAGCCATCAGCGATGTGGAGGGTGCCGACTCCTCGCCTAGACCCGATGATGTGTGACGTCGACCCAATCGACCTGTCTGGCGGCCATCATCGAATCTGAGGGCCTCCGCTGTTGAGGTTGACGTAGAGCTGTGCCTGGAAGAGGACCTTGTCGGCGGGACAAACCGCCTCATGTGGAATCGACCAAAGCAAAGAAGGGTATCCGACCTTTGATTTGGGAGAGGAATTGTAGAGAATAGAATAACCTAAGAAACCACCCGATCCGGAGCAACCGGATGGAGAATCACACACCTGACCTTGTAGTTGTAGCTCTCCAGATCCGCTCCACGGCCATGGCGGTGGAAGAAATCGCCGTCGGAGAAGGAGGCCAGGGAGTCAATAGCCACTGATAAACACCACAACATGCAACCTCTGCTTAGGGTAGAGGTAGAGAAAGAAGACCTCCTACGCATGCAGGAGGACTACGACCGAGCTTGGATTTTGCAAGGAAAAAAAGAAAGACAAATATAGAGCTACAACTGTACTGTTGGTGATATACCCTAGAGTCAATCATAAAAATGATTGTACCATGCCTATATTTATGAGTTATTGAATAAATATTATTCTGTTCCTTGAATGAATCATCAGTTATATGGATCAATAAGTATGTGACTTGTTGGTGAAACTCTTTAACTTATATGATGTCGTTCTAAAAGTATTACTGGTCGAATGTCACTGGTCATAATACCAATGACTCTACAACCAGCACATGTATTTATGGATGACTATGTTTCACTGGTCATGGATATAGGGATATCGAATCAATAATGTGAACACATGTTAGAGAACATAAGGTTGGATTGACTCACCTTGAAACACTGTTGAGATGGTTATGATTCTATGTGTCATCAGTTGGTCTCAAGCAATGATGATGTATAATCCTTAGACCTGATATTAGCATGGTTTTCTACATGTGTAATATCACTTTTAGGGTTGTCAAACGCTACTCGTAACTGAGTAGTTATAAAGATAACTTTCGGGTATGCTATGAAATATACGGAGGAATGTGACTGGTCAAATGTGAGATTTGTCCCTTCTAATATAACAGGAGAGATATCTCTGGGCCCCTCGAAGTGGTCTGATAAATAAAGTGCATGGCCATACCACTAGTGGTCGAAGAGTTCGACCACATAATGTTATCCGACACTCGATCGAGAAAGTATTGAACAGTCCATGGATGACATATTATCTCACGTAGAGTTCAATCAGATATCGTGAGGCAAAGCGAGAATATATACGAGTAGGTCGCTAAGTTCGATCAGTTACGGACTGATCGTATGGAGGTACGAGCTGGTCGTAGACTGGTTGAACATAATCACAGAGTGGTCGTAACCTGGTCATAAGGAGTTAAGAACTGGTCGTGACCACATATGAACTGGTCGTATAGAGATGGGACTTGGTCATAATTGATGAAGACCTGGTCATAGATCATATTGCATTAAGGTTCGTCCGATATAATTTGTGTGTATTCGGGAATCGTTATGTCCTGCTAGGAACCGTTACGGCTTGTGGTCGGTAAGGGTTTCCGAGTCACAACCGAATACTCATAAACTCAAGGGGTCACACACTTAACGGGTTGGAACATAACGTGTTCGGATAGGATCCGTTATTGGAACTATATAAGGAGATGCTTGAGACTATTGGGAGAAGGACGAGTAGACGTGAGTTGCTCTACCGAAACCCTAGCCGCCATCTTTCTGAGAGCCTTACTGTGCGACTTGGTCCTAGCACACCGGCGTACGGTTGTTCCTTCTCTGGATGTGCGGATACCGTAGAGACGCTACTGCAGTTACTGTTTGCGCTTGAGGATGATCCGCGATCTTCATAAGGAACTGCAGAGGTTGCTGGAGGAGACGATCAACTCGCGAGGATGCTAGACGATCGACTCTTGTTCTACTGCTTTGCGCGTCTGGTTGTAACGATCTGTGATCATCTTTTTGCTTCTGATTTACGTTTATTACTATAGTAGCCTACTCGTATCCCTTCATGTACAAAGGTGGGTCCCTCGCCCTAAATCCCGTCATCAATGAGCCAAAGAGGAAGAGGAGGGGCCAGATCTGATGAGCAAAGAGAAGCTCGAGAGCGGAAAGGGGACCATGGGAGGGAGATCCATCGATTTCCAGTTAGAAATTATGGAAGGTTTTTTCTTGAGTAATCTGCAATGCGTGTGACTGGTTGAAATCGGGTGGTTGATAGTATCAACCTAGAGTTTGCTAACTATCCGCACGGGTGGAAACTACTGCGGTTAATTTATTCTAGACTCAGCGAGATGTATCAATTTGCAAGCAGAGTACATATATAGCCGTGCGTCACTCGGTACGTCTGCAGAAAAGCACCATGATGATTAAATAAGATTGGGGGGTAAACAACACGTGTCAACGACGGATGTCCTCGCCGGGACCAGTGGTGTCGGCGACGGAGCCAGTCGGTGCACGATGCCCCCGGGTGATTACTACCTAGGGTCGAAGTTCGTTGAAGTTGAACAATAGATTTGTTGTACGCTTCACCGGCCTCAACCTGAGATGGATCCCAAGAGGTTTCAATGGATGCAGAGAATATACAGTGTATATCGTTAGAAAGTAATCTCCATGGTTCGATTTAAATCAAAGATATAGATGAATAACTGTAGTGTTTTGGTACAGTAAAATTGCTAAGTACATAGTCTATTGTTGCTTCGGTAGTTTCCGCAATGTCGAGTTGAGTACTGTTTACACACTCATAAAATATTATTCACACAGTGCTGTTACAGCAGAGGATTCGGATCCGGCTCAACCTATGTGCGGTGGCTATAGCCTATATGCTAGCAACTGGAACAAATGCATGGGCTTGGCCAACAAAGTGTTTGGAAGGCCATGTTAGGGAGGAGGGATGGAATCCACGAGAGGAGGCAAGTTTCGTTGAGGCTCAACTTGTCTTCTCCCAAGAGTTGAGCCTCCGAAACTACAACATCCCTCTTTGCCGATTACCCTGAAACAAGAGTTGGGCAATGCCCCCGATCACAATGAAATTGTGTTGCTTCCAAGCAAAATTGTTCACCCAATTGTTCAAAAAGTAGCTACACACTCCCAGGAAGGCACTACATACCGAATGAGCATGCCATAATATTCCAAATAAATTTAGTTAAAGGGCGTTTGAAAAAAAAACGATGATAAGCTGTCTCAGCCATGCCACAAAATTGACATTGTTCACCTCCTTTCCAACCTCTCCCTTTTCAAATTATCCCTAGTCAAGATGCTATTTCTTAGCACTAGCCAAATGAAAACTTTTATCTTGATGTGAAGTTCAACTATCCTAATGAATTTACGATGAAAATTGGCACTCTGCATCTTCATAAGATTATACATGGATTTGACAGTGAATAATTTGTTGTTACATCCCAACCAGATTAATTTTCCTGGGTGGTTCGTGTGTTTACCAAGAAGTTCCAAAAGTTGTCCTTGTAAACTAAATGTCTAAGCTGCTACGTGAGTAAGGTGATTTATGGGCAGGTTGTTGCAAGTTGCAATTAATCACTTGATTGAAGAAAAACACTTAAGCAAATCAAAGTATATCCTCACTTAAGCAAGCATTTGCGATGCTTCCATCTCAAAAAAAAAAAGCATTTGCCATGCTCATAATTGGTGTGACTCACAATAATATAGGTGAAGTCTTGACATTTCATTTCGTTGCCCTGAAGGAGCAGCGAAATGAACTTTGACCGTATTGAGTTACATTGTACTGCTAATCTAAAGGTCTATAATTTGTAATGCAATAGTTTGATAGGAATTTTGTACTCCTCTGTTTGAAGAATATATAATGTTTTGGACATTGACATAGTCTCCAACAAACGGCCATTCTATTTTATATCAATATGTTCATAAAATAATATAAAAATAGTATATTATGATAATATTTTTCATGATTGATGCAATGATACAATTTTCACATGACCAATATAAATAGTTTTATTATATATTAGTAATCAAACTTAAAAAAGTTTGACTAAGTGTTTTATAAAAAGTTATATATTTCTGAGCGAGGAGGCAGTAAATAGATCAATTCATGCAAGGTACCAATAAAATTCATGCAGTGCAAACGGGGCCTAACTGCGCCTCCCTATAGCATCCCTGGATAATAACAGTTTACATATACCAGAGCAAACAAATATATGGTACTGCAATTTGTGAAGATTCAATGTTTTGAGAAGTTTCTCGCTGTGGATTGAGACGATGGCTTTACTTAATTAATTTAGCAGTAATCCAGTGGTCCACATATGTGAATTTTTTAAAAATAATATTCATTTCAAAGATAATTACAAAAAAATAGTCAAAAAGTTATTTTTTACAAAAATAGGTGTCTGTCGCCATTCTGTCGCCGTTTGAACAAGCAACATGCACCTATTTACTACCAGTCATCGCTCCAATTGCCAGTCGTCATTTCAACTAGTGATTTGCATCGAAGAGTGTGCAAATCACTAGTAGAAATGGCGACATGAAACCATGGGTTCATATCATCAGTTCAATTGGCGATAAGGACTAGCTACACGAACCCTCAAAATTGGGTGGAAAAATCATTTTAATTCTGGAAAAAATAGAATAGAGCGAGAAGAGGGGAGAAGAGACGTAGTAAAGCCCTGCCGGTTCCTAGCGGAGGAGATAGAGTCGGAGCAGCAGATCTGGTCGGCCATTCTGCATGTAAATGTTCTTACAACTTTGTACCTAAATTCGAAACCTTGCAAGTGAGCAAATAAAAATAGCGATACGGAATTCAACGGATTAGATAATTTTAGTTGTACTGCTGTTTGATGTAGTACATCATTTTAGCTGTGTAGGTTTTTATTTTTACACAGTAAATATTTTGTTAGTGCCGAAAATACTTTTTGAAATAGAAAAAAAAAGAAAGTCACCTCTAAAAATAACAAGGTACTTATTAAAAATATGTAAAAATAGCAGAGTAGCTAAATACGGTATATAAAGCTTAATCAAAATAATCTGAACTTAATTTTGGTTCCCATTTGTGCATGTTAAATATTCTGTTAATGTCAAAAATACTTTTTAAACTAGGAAAATAACAAGAGACCTCTAAAAATTCTATAGAAATCCAGAGTAGGTACGTAGGGTGTGTAGAGCTGAATTAAAATATGGTGAGCTTAATTTTTTTTTCATTTATACACGATAAATATTTTGTAAATGCTGGAGACACTTTTGAAATAAGGAAAGTAGCAAGGTACCTATTAAAAATCAAGAAAATTATGGAGTAGCTATATAGGTTATGTATCCGAACTTAATTTTGATTTTCATTCATGCACGGTAAATAATTTGCAAACAACGAAAATAACAAGGTACCTATAAAAATTATATGAAAATTCTAAAGTAGCTAAATAGGGAATATAGATGTTAATTAAAGCATTGTGAACTTAATTTTACTTTCCATTTGTACACGGCAAGATACCTATAAAAATATATATGTCGATACATATGTGTGCATATCAGTTTGCCGTGTGTCGCTAATTGTGCAATAATGGGATTAATTTGATATGTCGCTTCTTATTACTTTTTGTATATGTTTCGTAGTATTTACAATATATGCACTGAATTTTCAGGTATGACGGACACAGGATGCGCTGCGCAGTAGCCGTACGAGTTGCTTGACCCGGTCATTGACGCACATCACTGTAGCCGCCTTAGTACCATCCTCCCCCAGGAGGGAGAGGCGGCGATTGAGCATAGTGTGTTGTGGCTGCGCACACCCATCAGGGCATGGAGGGTGGACCCACATTGGGTTCCGAGGTACGTATAGTTGTGATCTTTCGTGTGCTCAATTGTAGTCTGACTACTATGGGTGGACTCAAATTTGTACTTAATCATTTCGATGCAGGTTGAGAGCGTCAGACCTCCTACTAGCAAGGATGGTGGAGACGACGTGGGAGAACGACCAAGACCACACGGGTGGTCGTCGTACATCGAGGCACTTTCTGTACGACTGGTGCCTCCTGGCGACACTAGTTGTTGTTAGAGGCCGAAGACGCACACGTTTCACCTCCCATATGGGGAGTTGGTACCGACACTTCATGACATAACCATCCTGAACGGGTTGCCTTGCGCAGGCTTCCACCTGGCGGCGCACGACATCCCAGCCAGGTGACACATGGAGTTCCTCGTGTGGTTCTAGGGGGTGCTGCAACCCAATAGCGGCTACAGAGAGTTCGACAGCACACATGGGTTGTCGCTGCAGTAGATCTGCCAGTTCTACGTAAGTTTTTGTAACTCTTGTCCTTCCACTTCAATTGCTTTCTACAACTTACTTATGTGTATCTGTCTTCTTGTAGCCTGAGCGTATGGCAGAGCACGCACCCGACCACACGGTGAGGAGGCACTTCGAGGTCTACCTGTAGTGGCTATTCGGGTGGGTGATGTTTCTAGGGTCCCACGGCGACACCGTCAACAAGAACTTCGTTAGGTATGTACGCTAGCTGGCGAACTGGGAGGTGGAGGAGATCCAGCCCTATGCTTGGGGCCTGGTGGTGCTGTGCGCGATGTACCACACCCTGTTTGACGCATCCCATCAGATTCAGGATAGCTCCACCCTCTCTGGATGCCCACTGTTTTTTTAGCTGTGGTCCTTCGAGCGTTTCCAGATCGGACGACCATAGTTGGACCTGGGCACCTACAGAGTCACCATGTACACTGCCGACGATGACATGGATTGCTGACCATGGGTACGGTATGGTGTCGCTGATGGGTAAGTTTTTTGAACATTTGTTCTTTTTTGTAATGCAATTCAAATTCTTGTGCTAAATTTTTGTTGCTCCATTCGATAGGTCACCTTCACTCCGATCACTACGCACATGTCCTACCCGGACTACGTTATGATGTTCAATGTGTTGACAGATGATCGTGTCATCTGGACACCGTACACTCCCAACAGGGTGTACGCGCGTGCACCCCGAGCCCTGTCAAGCCTGTGCACGCAAGACCACGTGTACTGGTACACACGGAGGTGCTTGGTGCACAATGTCTTTGTGGAGGAGTACCACGTGTACCGGGTGATGCGCCAGTTCGGTCTGCGTTGGGAGGTCCAAGCCCCCTGGGGCAGCGGGTGGCGCCGAACGTCCACAGGTAAGTTCATGTTTAACCTATGTTGTACCATTTGCCATACGTACCTACGAAAAAATCACTTTGCCTTCTACAGATACATTAGGATGGAGTCCTTGCTACAATTTTCGGATGGATGGATGTTCCTTCTTGCTCGTGGGTGGCTCAGGCCTTGGAGGATGTCGCCCAGAGGATGCTCCTACGACCCGGGACATACTGTATACATCGAGTGGTACTCTAGTCGGACGAGAGTTCCTCGCATTAGGGTCGCCGATGACCCACCAATACACGAGGTCGCTGATATTCGACACGCACTCCCACCCAACCTGACTCGTGATTCCATCATGTGGTACGATTGAATGGTCTCAGACATATTATTTGCTTTGCAAGTTTTTAGTTCCTAACTTGTTAATTACATGTACATGTTGATCTACCCAGGGAGATGCACGAGTTGGTGACCTCTGTGCATCGTATGATGCTCGGGAAGTGCTTCGGCATGACGGCGTAGGAGAACAGAGGGATCGTGGACCAGTTTGTTGAGAAGACGAGGCAAGACATCGAGTTGCCATCCTACTGTAGGCCGAGGGAGGTGGTGGACCCACCTGTGCGTGGACGGGGTGAGCCACAGACGTCACACCCCATGGCTCGCGACCAACGTGGCGGCGGGTCCTCATGGTACCGCGGCCGGGAATATCCCAAGACATTCATGCAGTCGACATGAGACACTCAAGTCTGGTTCTTTGGAATGTCGACCCGAACCTTTCACCACTGTTCCAATTGGCGACACAGATCCTGTGACTAATTGGAATGGTGACAAGAGGCTGTCGCCAGTTGGAATGGCGATAGACACCTAATTTTGTAAAAAAAATTGGTTATTTTTTGTAATTATCTTTAAAGATAATATTATTTTATAAAAAAATCCACATATGTTGGGTGTACCAGTCTTGCTAAAGTAGGTTACAAAGTTTGTCAAAAGGTGATTCATTCCGTGAGGAACTTCTTGTAACATCCCGAAATTTAGGTTTTCAAAAATCTTTTGAGTGGTGCAGGTCCATGAAAAATTTCACCAATTTTCCTTGAATTAACAAAGCTTAAATGGGAATTTCCAAAACTAAAACTATTTAATTTGACTAATGTAAACACCCATTAAAATAAAATTGACATGTATTTTCTTGGATTTTATGAGTTTATTTGCTATTTATTTGAACCCATTTGGATTTTTTGCCTTTTCCTCAATTCAGAAATCAATTTCTTTTTCTTGTTTGTTTTGTGGGCCAAATCCGTTCGGCCCACCCTGTCCTCTCTCTTCGGGCCGGCTAGCCCCAGCCCATCCCCGCTCCCCTCCCCGCCTCCTTACCCGTCTTGCCCCGGTCCCACCTGGTAGCCACCCGCCACAATTTGCACGCTCTTGTTGCTGCTCCCGTGTCCATCCCAAATATTGCCTCCGTGTCGCCACCTTCAGCATTTGTGCTGCACACTGCCTCCAGGACCATAAAAGCTCCCGCACCATGTGCTTCCCCTTCGCCCTGACCAGCCGCCTCTATGCCCTAGCCCCTCTCCATCCAGAAAGCCGTCAACCACCGACACTCCAGTCATCTTCTCCAAGATGGCGACGCTATCCTCGCTCGGTTCTCCATTGTCTTTACTCCTGACGCCCCACCTCGCCACCACGACCGCCTCGCTCTCCTACACCAGTTGTGTGCATCCACCGAAGCTCCTGTGCCGCCTAGCTCTGGCGCCATCTCCTTCTTCCCCGCCTACGGTTGTGCTCCACCAATCGAAATGGTCCCGTCGTGTTCCTCGTCTCCCCGGTGAGCCCCTCTCAAATTATTTTGTGTGATATCGTGTTCTAGCCCCCGATCTACAGTTATCCACTTTTCATTTCGAGTTTGGCCGAGCTACACCGTCCACACCATGACGTGTCCTCTCCTCGTCAACCACCACCTCACGTGTTCGCCTCTGTGTCCACCTCATCATGTCCACGTGGCAGCCACCTCATTAGTCGGTTTTGCCACCGTGTGTCAGCCATGTCCGTAACACCTCACCTACCACGTCCTTGAGACTTCACCTCCACCGCTGACGTGTTAGCCTCGTCATTAACTACGTGTCATCAACCTAACCCAAACCCTAAACCAAAACATCTGTAAACCAAATTTGCGTGAGCCAAGCCAGCGGCCCCACATGTCAGTCAAACCTGGTCAACCCTAGCCGCATGAACCCAGTTCATGGTGAACCTCTCCCTTGTCGCGGACCTGGTCTGTGGACTAGTGGCCCACTTGTCAATCACTCCTTCTTTTCTTGAATTATTTTAATTCTTGAAAATCTATCAATATCAGCGGGTCCCACATGTCGTACACTCGAATATTTTTAAATTTTTTAAAATAAAATATTTTGGGAATATTCCGTGGAACCCTCATTCTCCCTCATACGAACTCCGATTGAACCTATTCAAGTTTCTAAATTTATCTAAAATCAATAACTACCATCCAGTACCATTAAATTTCAATTATGAGTTTATTTTATTTTTATTTTTGAATTTTATTTATTTTTGCGCTTTCTCTCTCGTTAGACATTGACGTACCAGAATCGTCCGAAGGAGCTGAAGGTAAAGGAAGTAGAAGATTGAAGATAAAAGAACAGAAACATTGCTATAGCAAGGCAAGTTGTACCTTTGACAATGCTGAACCTAGTTTTTTAAAACTACTTTGATTCAAATTATTGCATGTTATTTCAATTATTTAATAATTTAAATATTTTGGGATTAACTATTCACCCATTTGATTATATCCACTTTGTTTATTGTATTACCTTGATCTTTTATCACCCTAGTGAAGAATCTAGACCCGCCATTATGAGTTAATGGAGTATTTTGATGATTAATGATAAATATATATGTGAGACTTAACATTTTTATTGATATACATATTGTGTAGTCTTATTTGGGTGAAAAGGTGAAATATTCGACATTATATTCTTATATTTTGTTGCATTCCTCGGATTCAAAATACAGGTTGAACTCCACTAAAAATTTAACTTGAATATGTGCATATATTTTTATTACACATTTGTGTATGCACACATTTAGGCGAGTTCACTCTATGTTTTGTGGTTTCTTTAGTATTGATCCATATTTCTTTATGCATATATATTAGGGATCTCTACTCTGAAACATATCAAGTGATTATATAAAACTTGTGTAGTTCATATATACTTATATGACTTTATATTCAACTATTTATAATTATGATGGTTGTCATCAATTACCAAAGAGGGAAAGATTAGAGTATCTTGACTCACCATTGTGAGTTAATGCTATGTTATGGTAATTAATGACAATTACATTATGGGACTAATGTTTTCCATGAGTTGGGTAAATAGGTTATGTTCCATGATGATGGAGGCTTCAGATGACATCATGAGTTAAATGCCATCAAGTCAAGTTTCAAGAAGATGGTGCATTATGTGTTGATGCATATCAAGATCTCAAAGAATAGATGATCATGAGTTGATCATCAAGTCAAGAAAAGATCCATCATGTGTTGATGGAAGGCCCGTGAAGAATGCATCATGGGTTGATGCATATCCAAGTCAAGAATTTGAGGTAAAGAAAACCATAATGTGTTGATGGAAGTCAAGTGAAGGATGCATCATGGGTTTATGCATATCAAGTCAATGACCCAGACATGAAGTAAAGATGTGCGTCATCAAACTTGAAGTGAATGTGCAAAGCAAAGGTATGACTAGCTAGGCTAAGGATGTGTTCCTAGTCTTTTACCGATCTTGGTGTTTGGTTGGAAGATCGGATTGCTAGTATAGGTTGACATACTATTAAGAGGAGTCTTGACAAGTAGCTTGAGTTATGTAACACCCCAAGATGGCTGAATGCAAAAATATGATATTTTTAAAAACTTTTTCATGTGTCATCTATTGTCGTGCTTTTACCAGCATTCCGAGATTTATTTGATCTGCATTCCTTTTTTTGCCAACACAAGTGAACCCTAAACAACAAACCCTAGAATCGGAATAATGCTTGAGAACTAGTTGGAGCTGTTTAGCAACATATCGGATTGGGACCTATCACCTCTAGGTTAATACTTAATAAAGCGAAGCCCCTCTTCTTGTCTCCAATCCGCCCCTAATCATTTTTCCCTTTTCCCCACTATCAGCCAGTGTAAAAGCATAAGCCACAAAGCCTTTTCCACTGGTCATGGTAGCTACATCCTTCTCAGTGCACAGTTCCTCCTACCTATGGCCCAGCCGAACCGGTGCAATCGAGACCACATCGTGGTCGTGGCAGCCTGTCCTTTCCCCCTTTAGTGCACCGCACCACCTGGCGCCTCCTCGCAATCGCTCTCCGACCAATGACTCAAAGAGAATCGACGCAGTCGAGATCACACCCTGGTCGTGGTCGCCACCTTTTTTCCCTCCAGTGCACCGCAGTACCACCCTGGCGTGAAACCGACACAGACTAAATCGCACCTTGGTCGTGACGACCAAACAAACCCAGGTCGGGTTCCAGTCAAACTGGTGCGACCAAAGACCGCCCCCTAGTCATAGTCGTCTATGTGGTCCCAGGCAAATACGTCCTCTCCCGTGTTGGTGTAGACACCTACCGAATATGGACGTACCGATTCGACTTTTTACATGCACTGGCAGTCACCGTCGCTTGGCCATTAAGCACCATCCCTCAGCTTGTCCCATGGCTATATTGTGCTGTCGACTCCATCGCTATCGCCAAGCACCCATGGTAATGTGGTGCCAGATGCACAGTATACCCGATCTACCTCCACCCCCCTGCGCCTATAAATAGCAACCCCAGGCCCTCTCGCTGCCGTTCCGCACCAAAAGAACCAGTTCTTCCTTACTCCTTTCCTCCATTCCGCGAGAGAGCTCGAGCTCTAGGTAAGGCTTGAGCGCTCCCTTCGACCAGTGCCTCCACGCAGTCGCCAGTAGCGTTAGCTTGAAAGATCTAGACCCGCCATTATGAGTTAATGGAGTATTTTGGTGATTAATGACAAATCCAAATATGAGACTAACTCTCTTGTCTAGTATTATCTTTGTGTAGTCTCATTTGGATATAAAGGTGAAATACAACAGGGTATGCAATCGACATCTCAATCTTATATATTGTTGTATTCCTCGGATCGAAAATATAGGATTGAACTCAACCATAAGTCAAACTTGAATATGCACATATGATCTTATTACACATTTGTATATGCACACATTTAGGGGGAGTTTTATTCTATATTTTGTGGTTTCATTAGTATTGATCCATATTCCATTCTCCACATATATTTGAGATCTTTACTTTGAAACAAAACCGTTTGAGTATACAAAACTTGCGTGGTTCTTGTATACTCATGTTATGAGTATATAGAACTTGTGTAGTTCTTGTATACTCAAGTTAGAGTATATATATAACTTGTGTAGTTGATATATACTCAATTTGTTCTCTCATTTATCAACATTCAATTTATGATTAATTAAGTGGTTATCATCAATTACCAAAGAAGGAAAGATTGAGGTATCTTGTCCCACCATTACGAGTTAATGGTATGATGTGGTAATTAATGATAATCATATTGTGGAACTAACATTTTCCATGAGTTGGATGAATAGGTTATGTTTCAGGGTGGTGAAGACTTGGGATGATCATGAGTTGATCATAAAGTCAAGAGCTTGGTGTAAAGGGTGCATCATGAGTTGATGCTTATCAAGAAAAGATGATCATGAGTTGATCGTCAAGACAAGAGAAGACCCATCATGTGTTGATGGAGGTCAAGCAAAGGATCATCATGCGTTGATGATTATCGAGTTAATGACCCGGACTTGAAGTGTTGATGTGCGTCATCAAGCTTCAAGAAGATGCAAGGCAAAGGTATGACTAGCTAGGGCTAAGGATGTGTTCCTAGTCTTTTACCGGTCTTAGTGTTTGGTTGGAAGACCAGATTGCTAGTATAGGTTGCCGTACTATTAAGAGGGGTCTTAACTAGTAGTTTGAGTTAGTCATGTGTTGATAGCTCATTGTGTTTGCTCTAGCTCATCTAGGCATGATGCTATTTATTTGCGAATGTGTTTTGCAAATAATCAAGGCTCATGCATAACCCTTGTAGCATGTGACTTAAGTTTGCAAATGCGTTTTGCAAATGGTGTAAGTCCATGTACCTTATTCCTTGTGATGAGTATTCTAAGGGTTAGCAAATGTGTTTTGTAACCTACTGAGAATATCATCTTTGAAACTTTGTCAAAAATTGCATTCAAATGAGCGAATGTGTTTTGCCATTTGAAGTGGAGCAATTGGGTTTGGTTCTGTAGACTTCCGGTCGGACCGGCCGTGGTAACCAGTCGAACCGGTGTCAAATCGGTCCAACCGGTGTGCTACTGGCGGTCCTATCGATTTCTCTCTGTCTAGTTTCTCTGTGCAGAAGTTCCGCCGTTGTAAAAACAGAACTTCCGATGTGAGGAAGTTCCGGGGATTGAGCAGAACGTTTTTTTCAGAGAGCTCCCTTTGTGGGACTTAGCCAAATTTGCAACGGGCGGTCGGACCGACCAGCACTGGAGGTCGGACCGATGTGGCGGCGGTCCGACCGGACGTTGTATGGCGGTCCGACCGGTCGAATGCCCAACGGCTATTTTTCTAGCCATTGGCGCATGGGGCGGTCCGACCGGCCATTGGTTGGCGGTCAGACCGGCCCTGTGCTGATTTGAGGGAATCTTCTCCCAACGGCTAGTTTCTGTGTGTGGGCTATAAATATGAGCCTTGGCCGGTTGGGAGAGGGTGCTGAAAGTGTTGTGGATGGTATTGGCTGTGTGCTAGACCATTTGTTGAGTTCTTTGAGCTTAGAGCAAACCCTCTCTTCTCTTGTGTGCATGTGTTGCACTTGGTAAGAACTGAGAGCAAACCCTAAGTGCATGTGTTGCCTTAGGTAGTGGATGGTGTATCCGCTGAGCTTAGACACTTGATTAGTTCAAGTGAAAGTCATAGACTTGTTACTCTTGGTGTTTGCCGACACCTAGACGGCGAGGAGGCGTCGTGCGCGGTGATCTTCTCAAGAAGCTTGTGAGAAGACCCGGCGTGTTTGTGAGTGGTGTGGTGCTCACCATCTCCGGAGTGGAGGAAGAGCAACCTTAGTGGAGCGAGGTGTTGGTTCGGTTTGGAACCGGTCCAAGTGTTGGACTTACCTCGGAGGTGTTGGCTTAATTAGTGGAGCCGGTCCAACGTGGTTGGGCTTAC
The DNA here is from genome assembly GCA_036346395.1 of Hsuehochloa calcarea. NCBI lineage: Eukaryota > Viridiplantae > Streptophyta > Magnoliopsida > Poales > Poaceae > Hsuehochloa > Hsuehochloa calcarea. The sequence goes on from CM070607.1 coordinate 6,276,132, forward strand.
CTCAACGTGGATTAGGGGAGACCGGCAAGTCTCCGACCACCACTGTAAAACATAATTGAGTCCATCTTGTTTTACTTGTGCTTTACTTTGAGCAATTTATATTACATGCTTTAATTGCTTATATATCATTGTTTGATTGATCTCTTGTATTCTTGGTGCACTTAGTTGAGCCTAGTAGATTTAGGTTTTAATTGTGCGAAACCAATTGTTATTAGCTTCCGCATTATTAATTGGTTTAGCCCGATAGAGATTTTTAAAAAACTGCCTATTCACCCCTCTCTAGTCGGCCACCTCGACCTTACAAGCGTCATCAGTGAAGCTCTCTTCTCCTTGAACACCTCAGCTCTTGTTCCCTGACGCAGAGGTGGCTTCACTCATTGGTTCCACTATGTATTCGCACGAGTCGAGCCGACTTCGCTCATCCTCCTCCGCCTGCAGTAGCCCCAGTAGTCGGATCGATCTCGACGGTCATCACCGCCACTTGGAGCCTCTCCTGCTGTTGTAGACCATCGTCACTAGACCATCTTCGGCTAGATCACTTCTTCCGCTTCCTACCAGTACGTTCCTATTGGCCCCTTAAGGCTTCTTTCCACTCTTGTTGTATGAAAGCATTGCCAAAGCGAAGAACACACTGTAGACCCATGTTGTAGTCGAACCAGACCAGGTGGTCGAAGCTTCACCATCTTGAAGTGTAGTCGAACCCCTAGATAATAGAACTCCTTCCCGCCTAAGGCTGTGGTCGAACCTATACTTTCGACCAGATGGTCGAAACCCCTTCCGACTAGATGGTCAAAACTCCTTTCGACTAGATGGTCGAAGCTTCTCCCATCCATACAGATGAAACTCCTTGGAGTGAATGGAAAAAACGCCCTTCCACCCCGTGGTCGAAACTCCTCTCGACCGGATGATCGAAACTCCTCTTGACCAAGTAGTTGAAACCCCTTCTGACCAGATGGTCGAAACTCCACTCGACCGGGTGGTTGAAACTCTCTTCGACTGGATGGTCGAAGCTCTCTCGACCGGTTGGTCGAAACTCTTTTAGATCAGATGGTCGGAACTTTTCTCGACCAGGTGGTCAAAAATCTCTTCGACCAAATGGCCGAAACCCCTTCTGACCAGATGGTCGAAACTCTTTTCGACTAGGTGGTCCAAACACTCTTCAACCGAATGGTTAAAACCCCTCACGACCGGATGGTTGAAACTCTCTTCGACCAGATAGTCGAAACCCCCTCCGACCCTGAAGTCGAAACCTGTCCCCACTAGTCAGTCGAAACACTCCTTAGACCAGTCTATCGAAGAGTTCTTCGACCAGTTAGTCAAAACCCTTCTTCGACCAGCCTATCGAAGACTTGTCCGTCCAGTTAGTCGAAACCCTTCTTCGACCAACTTGTCGAAACTTCTTCAAACAATTAGTCAAAACTCTCTTTCGACCAGCTTGTCGAAGACTTCTTCGACCAGTTAGTCGAAACCATTTTTTGGTCAGTTAGTAGAAACTCTCCTTCGACCAGCCTATCGAAGACTTTTTCGACCAATTAGTCGAAACTCTCCTTCGACCAGCCTATTGAAGACTTCTTTGACCAGTTAGGCGAAGCTCTCATTCGACCAGCTTATTGAAACTTCTTTGACCAGTTAGTCGGAACCTTCCTTCGACCAACATGTCAAACTTTCTCTGACCAGGTAATCGAAAACTCCTCTGGACAAATGGTCGAAACTTCTTCGACCAGGTTGACCGAAAGACCGTTTCGACTTATAGTCGAAACTTCTCTGACTAATGGTTGAAGTTCCTTCGACCAATAGTCGAAACACTTTCTGAAATCTCTTTCGACCATTCGGTCTAAGCTCCTTCGACCAACTAGTCGAAACTCTGTTAACCAGTGGTCAAAACAATGAACAGTAGTCAAAATAATGAGCAGTACTCGAAACTGCGAACAGTGCTCAAAACCTTCCCTACGTAGTATTCGAAACCCATCCTGACCAAGTGGTCGAAACTATGAGCAGAACTCGAAAACCTCCTTGACCCAGTACTAGGAACCCATCTCGACCAAATGGTTGAAACTATACTCAAAACTCAAAAACTTTCTCAACCTAGTATTCGAGACCCATCGCGATCAAGTGGTCGAAACTATGAATAGTACTCAAAAACCTTTCTTCCAGGAAGGCGAACCCCTTCAAACCAGGTGGTCGAAACACTGAACAATACTCGAAGCCGATAACTCAGAAACAGCCTACGATACCTGCTCGAGTACTGTATGCAACATCGAACATGGTAATAGGAACCTGAGACCAGTTAAAGCATCCCATCCCAGCCGAGAACAACCCCATTTGAGTTTCATTTGGATTTTGATTGAAAGTCGAATTCATTTGGGCTTTTTTGGATTTTGGTTGGTTTCTGCGTATAGAACCTGAGGCTCCAGAAGACCCGCTACCAGACCACGAGCAGGAGCAGCAGTATCACGACCAAGGCGAGTCAATGCTTTGATCATATTGCACTCAGTATTTGCAAATTATGTTGCTTTAAACTATGAAATTTCATTTCTATGATATAAACAACTATCTTGGTCTAGTCGTAGTTAATGCCTTAATGATAACCGAGTATAACCTTCCACTCCTTGAACTTGGACATTATCATTTGTCACCTTAGAACTAATGGTTTACATGCTAGATAATAAGTATGTATCTAAGTGTCATGCTTAGCATTGCTTACATACGTAGTTGTGCGTGCATTAAAATGCCCCACAACCATATTTCCAAACATGAAAAAGTTGGATTTGGGCGGTCATGGCTATGAGCTCAGCTGGTGTGCTGGTCTAAAGGTTACTTCCAAAACCAACCAAAACCTGAAACTCTCTAATCGATTTGGGCGGATGGAAAGAGTGGCTGGTGCTGGTGATGCACGTCGGCGGAGTATGTGGTCGCACCGCCCAAGTCAATAAAGGACTGAGTTCTTGTGATGACCTCTCGTGAAAAAACAGTACAACCATAAATCTATAATGGGTACGACTAGGCTAACTAATTTGTTCGCCTCGGCGTGGCTTCGACGTTGGTGGATGCGGGTGGATAGTTGGGGGAGAACGAAGCCACTGGAACCGCACGGCACTAAAGGGAGATCTTCGGTGGGCGAGTGGAGGCCCCATGGAGGTGAGACCTAGCGGTGCGAAGTTGTAAAGAGGTTGGGCTTTGTAAAGGCCTTGTGATGATCTCCCCTGATTCACATGTCCAAGGAAACATGTGTATATATCAGGATGCTTATCTCTTGGGGGTAAAGTGTACGAACTCTGCAGAGTAAGAAAACTATCTAGATAGTCGTGCTCACAGATAAGAGTGGTGCTGGGAACTCACCGAACTATCTTTCATTTTGTATAAAACTATTTGAGGGTGGTCGTGGAATGAAAAGCTGGGGTGGGACCCCAGGGGTTTGTGAAGGCCTGGTCGTGGACTGGTGGTAATTACCGGTTAGTCGGGCATCGATTGGATGGAGCCACTCGATGGTATAGGAGATGGGATCTCCAATAGTACCTTACAACTAAAAATCAGTTTATGAAACCTGTTCTTAAAAATTGCTAAGTCGTAGGATGTTCTACTACTCGATTCAATTCAAACTTGGCTTGATGCTAATAAAAAGAACCCCGAGCCCTCCTTTGTCTATCCTTGCATCTATGATAACTTACATTTTGTGTTGGCTCACGAGTATGGTTGTGTACTCAGGCTCATTGTAACATCCAAAATCTCTGGGGTTGTGTTTCAATTGTATGAAAATGAGGATAAATTAAAACTTTTGGATACATCCTTGTTGTCATTTGAAATCTCTAGAAAATATTTCCTTGAAGTGTGGACTTCAAACTCAATTGATTTAATTGACTCAAAGTGTTGCAATTCAAGATCTTCTAGTCAAACCTTGTGATCACCCTCTGGAAATATTTTTCCTAAATTCTTGATCAAATTGTTAACCTCCCTGAGAAAGTTCATAATTTTTAGAAATTATTTACTATTTCTTAAGGGCTGGTCAAACCTGTTGGTTCCTTGGTCAAACCCCCTGTCCAGCAGCTTATGAATTTTCTAGCGGGCAATGTATTGCATGAAAAATTCTGGACAATTTATACGCGGTTGATCTTGAAGTCAGGATCACTCAGTAAAAATGTGAGAATTTTTGGATCTGTGGAGCTACCTCTGGAAATTCCCAAACCATCTCAGCCTTTTTATTTCAAACTGAATCATCGCTTCTGACTAACCCGAGTCGACTCGACCGAAGTTTCGCGGTTCAGCCCAACCAACTAACCGCGTCCCTTGTGAGCCGTCCGATGGAGATCCTCCGGTCCGGGTTCCTCACCCGTTCGAACCACTCAGGCCTTTTCTCCCCTAATCCGAGTCGTCCATTTCCGATTGAACGGCCCAGATCAGCGGACCAGGCCACTCCTGCGCTGCGCCATTGAGTCACTGACACTACGGGGCCCGCTCATTAGACCTGTCTTCTCCAACTCGCCGCTCGTTGAGAGCTCGAGCGCCATGGGCCGAAGAAGCTCTGCACTGCCCCGTTGGCGCTGTGGATCCACCGCCCCAGCTAACCACTCCTGGAGCGTCACCTCTTCATGCCGTCTCCTTCCTGGCCGTTGGAGCTCTATAACTCTGTCTCCCTCGCCTGCTAGCTCTCACTTTCCCTCTCGGTGGCCGAGGGAAAGGATGTGAGATCTTGGCTCTCTCTCGGGTAAGCTTCGTGCTTCCGCCCCGCCCATCTCCGCCTCCTCGGTTCCATTTTTGCTAATGCGAGGCCTTGTCTTGGCTTGTAGCGCTCGGTTCACTGTCAAGCTCTTGGCGGCTGCAGAGCACGCACCCGGAGCCGCCGCCGTGCCAACTCCGTGTCCGATGAGTTCCGTCCTCGCTCAAGTGTGTCACCGGCCGTGCCTTGGCTTGTTTAATCTTTCCCCTCACTCTATTTAGCCATCAGATTAGAGGAGCCCGGGGGATCAAGGCTTGACCCATTTTTGGCCGCGAAGCTGCCGTCCTTCCCCATCTCCGGTGTGGTAAGCTCCTTGCCGATTCCTTGCTTGCACACCCTCAATGGGTTGCCGTTGAGCTCTCTCTACCACTCATTCCCTGTCTCGTTCACCATAGCAAGCTCTCCTCAGTGAAGCACCGCGCCGCCGTCACCCTCCTCGACGCTGGCTCAACTCCGACCTCCTCTGAATCTCTCCCTAGCTTAGGTAGTCTCTCTGTGCCTCGTAGATGCTGTGGCACCCGCTTCCTTGGATGCTGCTGAGCTCACTTGTGCCGTGCATGTTTAGCCGTAGCTCCTCGCTGCCCCTCTCCAGTGCGCCGCCGCTTCGGGCCGGCTCAACCACCGTGAGTACCACCATTGGGTTCGCTAGAGTATTGTGGACCTGTACATGCTCATAGCCAGCGCCGCCGTGCCTGGGAACGCCGGTGAGAGTCCGGCGAAGCCAGAGTCGTGTTTTCGGATTCAATCGCACTGTAGCAACATCATTAAGACTAAATCTCGTTCATTAACTGCTAATGATTGCTCAGTAGTTAATGGCCATGGGGCCGAACACAGTAATCGAGGGCTAAATCCCGGTTGAGTCGGTGTATGACATGTGGGCCATAGGGTTTAGTGCACAGGCTGATTTTTCGTGGACCGGCCGTGGACCGTGAGTCTACGCACTGTTCTATGAGCCATGAGTATGACATGTGGACCCTACTTGTCAGGCCGTATTTTCTATTCGGGTTTCACTTTTGGTAAGACACTGTTTAAGGGGCCCACGAGTCAGCGACCGTGGCTAGCTTCGGCTGGGTGTAAAAAGTCTTTTATGTTTTATAAAATCCGAAATGCTTTATTTATGAACTGAAAAATGCATTAACTTCAAAATTACATAAGTAATTTATTTTAGCTCCAAATTTGATGATACTTTATTATAAAAATGGTTTGAACCTTATTACTGTTCCAGAAAATACTTTTGGCAAAATTACTTTAGGTTTGATACTTTTATTGCTCTAAAATTGTTTCGACTTCAAAAATGCATAAGTATTTCTCTGTAACTCCAATTTTAGTAAACTCAATTGTGTTGTGTTTCTCTGTTACTGTACTTTAGTGTAAAATAGGTTTTGAGCATGTTGTTACCTCTAAAAATCTGATTTTACAATTATCTTGTGCAGTACTTTCTTGTCTTTGAAAAATAAGAGAAAATTCATCTTAGCTCCGATGAGGTGAATCATTTTTTCTTGATCATCTCATGTGATGCTCTGTCTACCATAAAATTTTGATATGCACCACCTCTCTGAAAATTTTCACCAAAACCTTCTGATACGGGGTGCCCGATCTTCTCGACGTAGAACCTCTCGATAACTTGTGTACCCTGACGAACCATCAGCTGATCCCCCGCTCCAATGCACGGACTTGCAACTCTATGGAAAATTCGTCCAAGTACACACTTGATTGGATCCTCGCTGACCACAAGCGAAGATCGTCGAACCCTCAATTCCCAGCGGAAAAGCAAGAACACCCCTTGTTCTCAACGCCCAATTCCCTCTGTTTTGGCTATAAGCACAACAGGAGAATCAAGCAAAAGCTTTGAAAATATATTAAACGTGGTCTGAGTTTACAATGGGGGTCTAACCCTCAATATATAGTGCCCCTTCTCCTCCTCATGGCTGGCCAAGAGGCCCTACTCCTATTCTAATTCGGAATTAAACTTCTACTCCAATTCTGACTCAATCTAAAACAAAAAGGAAACTCTAATTTTACAACCATCATATTTTTTCGGTTATATCTTTTGATACGGGACTAATTTCGGAGTGAGGGAGGATCCGTTGGATTGGGCTTGAAGTTAGCTTTCCAACAAGCCCAAAAACACTCAAATCGGACTTCGTATGAGAAAGTTATGACCTTTTTACTCCGGACTGTCCTGCTGATTCCGAATCCGAATTTGAGGCTGATTCCGAATCCGAATTGAATTCTGAGTTGATTCTGAGTTTGAATTTGGTTGGGCTTGTGGAAGTTTCAAATTTAACTTGGATTCTTGGGCTTCTCTTCCCTTGCTTTTCTTCAAGAACTACCTCATATCCTTCATCTCCGTTCATTATTGAATCTTCCAATCTGAGCACAAGCAAAACACTAGTTTTACGTAGTATGAAATTCTCAACTAATTTAAAAGTAAATTCAGTGAACAGATTCACTTGTTGGATAAGCTTCTCTTGTTTTTCAACTCTCTTAGTAAGCTCATGTTGTTCTAAGGTTTTTAATGAATTGAAAATATTATATGAAACAACGTAGCTAAGGATGTCTGCTTCACCTTCAAATTCGAATGTATAGTGGTAGCTAGCAATTTATTGGATTTTCTAAAAAATCGACTTTCAAATTACCATAACTTTTGTATGGAGCATCGAAATTAATTGATTTGTATTGCTAAATTTATCTAAAATCATGCTCTACCTTCTGTGAATTGTTCATGATTTTTGGACGAATTTGTATTTTTGGGTCTTTTCGGTATCATTCGTTCTTATGGTGATTTCGATTCTTCCGAATAGGTTCCGACGACTTTATTGATTATGAGAGTGATCCTCTGCAGCAAGAAGGTTATCTCCAGCAAGGCAAGCAGTTGTTTCCATTTGATCATATTGATCCCATTACTTTCAAAGTCTATTATCTTGTTTGCAATGTGTATGTATGCACACTCTATTTTGTTGTTAAATTATCGATCGAGTAGTTGATCCTATAGTTGCATAAACTGTAGGTATATATTCAACCTCTACCACTGAGCCTAGGATTTATTCGCTGTGATTTAGAGTTCGATGAATGGGCTCTAATTACTTTACTTATAGTTTGCGAGTTGATGTGGCTTAGAAATGCTTAGAATGGTAGAATGGGGATCATCGCCTTGACGATGGTCATTTTTATTGCCACTATAATTATTTGATTCTGGATACTCATGTATGTAATTATATTTGGAAAATTAAAACTGAAAGTGAAATATTTTAGACTTGGGCACACTGGTTTGATGGTGTGGTTATTGGGTGTGTGAATGGTGCCCGAGTCAACAAGGACCGAACATCTTGGACACTGACTCAAGTGTTTTTGCGTGCTAACCACATGAGAGGGATATGAGACCTCTCTTGACTTAGTACTTTGGCGTGTGTTAGCTCCAAGTCGCAGTAGGTGGGTTGTGTGTTGTGTGAAAAAGGAACTGTGTGTTGTTGTTGGGTGTGCGGTGGTGGAGTTCCGGGTAGGTTCTCCACCTCGAGGGGTATCGTAGTTGTCCAAGGCTTTACCCGTGAGGGGTAGTTGACCGAGGCTTTACGATGACACCGACACAACATATAGGTTTCTATCCATACGGGCGACTCGTAGTTAATACATAATATTGGAAATATCTCATAGGACTTAGCCTTGCCGGCATACCTAAGGAAGTGTGCTCTATTGCATGGCAAAAAGGCGGTTTGGCGTGTGGGTACATTGGTACACCCCTGCAGGGTATAATCTATTCGAATAGCTAAGTCCTTGGTTATGGACATGCTTGGTTAGGTCTCTCCAAGAGTTAGACTCAACAGTTTATGATAAAACTTGATTTTGGATCGTACGAATGGGTAATTCGTGCTATGTTGTGGTGGCTATTGGGTAGTCATCTCTAGGTTGTTATTTATGTTTATTATTGTTGTCTCGCTGTTATTTTAATCAATTAAAAATAGATTGGTCAAATTTCTTTCAATCTATTACTTATTGCAAATGAAATATTGCTTTATGCGTCAAATGAACCATATAACCTCCTCCTTTGTTTCAGCTTGCATGTAGCTATGTGTAGGCTTGTTACTCGTAAGTCCCGCGAGTACTTTTTGTACTCAGTTGCTTTGCTTAATTGTTGTAGAGGAGGTTGACCCCTAAGGGGTTAACTACTGTGAGACCGACTTCGACTTTGCTCTCGACGACTAGCTTGGATGTTTCCAGTCAGTTGCCTTGTGGGTAATGGCAAACCATTTGGCTTTTGTTTATCGCCATCTTATGGCTTATGTTTCCGCTACTACTTTGGTTATCTCCTATCATTTGGCCGGTCGGCCCTACTTTTGTAATTTGAACTTGTATGTCCTTATGTTGTACGCTTGTAGACTGGTTAATGAATGACTTGTATGGTTTGGATGCTTAATTTTTGTATGGGGTATGTGTACTGCAATTTTGGGAAGTACTTATGCGTCAAGAATCGAGATATTTGATTTGTAATGCTAGGACCATTCGGGTGGTTAAGTATTACAAGTTAAATACCCCCGGTTCTCACACTCATCCAATATAATCTTTCAGGGCTGATCGACTAGGACCCCTACGACCACCATCGCGTATGAACCAATGATGAAGATGAAGCCTAGGCCGGACCCCGCCGCTACTGTAAGGTGAGTGAATGGATCCACCACTATTTCTTTTTTGCTTCTGCACTTACCTCTACTCTGTACTCGGATCTATGGTGGCCCTTGTGCCCTTTTGTATAACAGTGGTCGTATGACCAATTATGTAATATATTGGCTGTGAATGCCATGTATGTGAATGATTCGAGAATGTATCTATTTGTACTATCTACTGATCCAGAGAATGACACAAACTGATATAATGGATTCCAAATTATAAATTTGCGGTCCGACAGACTTGGTATCAGAGAATACAAATGTAGGGTAAAAGCCTTAGCTAGCATGGTCAATTAGATCTTAGGAATACACCATTGAGGGTAACAACCTCCCTTCTCTATAGTTATGCATGTAATTTTGTAGGTATGATATTGGGCACATACTAGTAGAGGCCCATCCATTCTGAAGAATCCCAAGCATGCAAAGTTTAGACTTGTCGACGATCAAATTGCCGATCTTATGAATATATGAATAAAAAGAGGAAAATGGTGCGTATCTTCTAGAAAGTAGTGAGACTGCTCTTTATTGCTTTGAACTGACTATTACGATGAGTGTATATAACTTAGACTAAAGACTAATTCGGGTGTACAAGGCTCTTTCGAGAGTGTCTCCCCAATGATCTTCACCGTTCCGGCCTCCTCAACTTCAAATTGCATCTCCTTATGTAGTTGATGAAGGGTTGGCGCTGTCTCGGAGGAGACGCCGCTCGAAGCAACGCTGTCTCGTCGAAGAGAGGCGCCGCTGATAACGTGTCAATCGGGCGCATTTGCTATATGTCGCTGAGCTATTAACCGTATTTCTTTGTCTTAGAGTTACATTTCGTCGCGTGGTATGAGATATAAAGCACATATCCCGTTCTTCACACGGTAGGGGATATATCTGATGCTAGGTCCAGATATCAGTTCAAGGTTTTGAGAGCTTTTGACTGGTCGGGGACAAGGTTGGCAACCTTTTCCAACCAGGTTAGATATTGAGTAACCTCTAGAATCCTCACGACCAGTGAGGTCGTTAGCCTTAGGGGTTACGACAACCAAGACGTATGGTCCCTTATTTATTAAATAATAAATAGAGGTTTTAATCCTCGTCAGCTAGCCCCCGAACTTTAAATGAATTGGTCGATAGACGCTACTCCCGATGCAATCAGATCGTGCGCACTTCATTAAATGTTATGGTATTCGAGGCGTCCGTATTCATTTTTAAAGTTGAGAAATTGCCTTGGAAGTTGAAGGAACTCTTGGTCCGCTGGTCAAAAAGGGATTTTTGTCCGCTGAATTTTCCTAAACTACATGTTGTTGTCGCTATAAAAGGCCCCTTAGCACCGGGTGTTAGGGTTTCTACGCCTTTTGCTTTCCTCTTCATCTTCCCGAAAACCATCTCCGATCACCTTTGAATTCTTTACCCGAAAGAAATCACCATGTCGGATCTTATTACTAACCGGACGATCTCCGATCCGAGCGAAGAAACTTGAAGTTCGAAAAGGTTGGGCTATTACCCGACGTAAACTGATCGTGGAGATCATCATTTGGGGAACATTCTCCAAGTGGTGAGAATGCGTAAATCTCGCTTTTCTCACATATATCGAATGCGTTTCAAACTTCCGGCCACTCCATTCTTTCTCAAGTTTTGGAGTATTATGGAGTTGAACCGATCAATCTGCCCCCAACGCGATAGCCAACCTCAAAGATCTTCGCTATCTGCAAGCATACCGGGAATTCCAAAGAACCCCGACCTCTTCGGGTACTACTACAGATTGGTGAATGCGAAGAAGACGACCGGTACACCCGGAGAGTGTACCTTGCGTCTCCATGACGGGTAGGCTGAGGAGTACATACCAATGTACTCCAAGTCTTTATGGTCGTCATGGAAGAAGAGTTGGTTTTACATGAAGATCACACAGGGCGATGGCCTTTATTACAGTGGTAAAAATGCTATCGAGATCCCGTAATGGCGTTCCTCCTCGAAGAAGGAGGGGAAAATTGAGAGATGGGTTGAAGCCATCCATCTCCTGAGTGTCAGGGGTTTGACATCCTGGCACGTGGTGAGGGACTTCTCCATGCGGAGAATCAGTCCTTTGAAGGCCAGAGCTCATTCGATGCTCTGGTATATTGGTCGTGACGATACAACCAAGGATTCTAGGGAAGGTAATGTAACATCCCAAATATGGATTTGTGTTTCAAATGTAAGAAAATAAAAAGAAATTAAAACTTTTCTTGCATCTTGAAGCCCTTGGCCATTTTTGTAATTCTTTTAAAAGAATTATGGAAAAATCAAAATTTAATCCTCATTTGACTCCAATCAAAAAACCTCCTTGGCATAGATCTTGTGCCCAACCCTTAGAAATATTTTTCCTGAGTTCTAAGGAGGCTTGGCAACACCTCTGAATTATCTCATGGTTTTTAGATATTATTTGATAATTTTTGGAGGCCAGTAAAATTTGGTCAAACCCTATTTCTCCTCTTCTGGAATTTCTGGAGAAAGATTCAGTGCATGAAAATCTCTGAAAATTTTATGGGAGGTGCCTCCTGCTGTCAGCAAACTCCAGTTAAAATTTCATAATTTTCGGAGCCTGTTTGCTACCTCAAATAATTCCTCAACAATCATATGTTTAAAATTCAAATTCTTACTGGTTTGCACTGTTCATCAGGTTCAAATCGGACTCGGGCTCGAGCCACTTGACTCGGTCCAGTCAACTAAACGCACCGGCGCCGGTCGAGCGGCGCGAGCGCTAGAGCCGCTGGATCGCATCGAACGACTCTTGATCAACCGAACGATGGAATCGCTTTAACCCCGCTCTAACTCACCGCTTGATTTCAATCCGACGGCCGACACGCCGCCTCCTTCCTCCGACAGCTCACACGCTCAAGGCCGGCCATGGCGCAGAGAAGAAAAGCAATGGTGTGTCGCCCACTCTTCTGGTCGCTTTTAAACGGCTAGCTCACGCGCATTAAATCCCCGCCGCATCTCTCCTCAGCGCCCATTCTCCAACCGCCCGCCGCTCTCTCGCCCTCCAATGGCCGGGTTGACCCAATGGAAAACCGCCCGCTGCTCTCGCCATCGCCTATTTAAGCTCCATTGTTTCCCTTAGCTTCCTTTAGCACCCGCAACTCCAGCCTAGCACTCACAAGCTTGCTTGAGCTGCAGATCCTCGCAATCCCCTACGCCATTGTTAAGCTTGAGCTTCTGGTGGAGGCTGCAAACAGGGTTTTCTTCTTTAAGTCTTTGCTCCTCTCGCCCCTTTACTCTCAAGCTTAACCTCACTCAATGTGGTTAAACTTTCTCGTGGCTCTACTGAATTGATTTCCCCAATTTCGCCGAATATGCATTCTTCCTCGCCGAGCCGCCTCGACTCTCCTCTGCATTATGTGCGCCAGTAACTTCTTTTAGTCCCTAGTGGCTCGCACTGCTCCCTTGAACCGCACTGAGCTCAACGCTTTTCATTTTTGTCATTTTGGGCCACTTGTTCTTCTCCGCTTGTTTGTTCTGACCACCGCAACCAAATCCATTGGTACCATTAGGTGCACAATGATGTTTGGGACCCATTTTGGGCACTTACTCGCATCGCCGCGCCGAGCACGCGGCGCGAGCCGTTCTTCCCCGTTGTTTTTGCCGACGAAAACAGTGGACAAAGCGATTGAACGTGAGTCGTCCGACCGCCGATCCTTAGATCTACGCCCACATTCGCGCGAAAATTTGAATTCGTTGCACGCTCGCCTATGGCCCTGGATCCAAGATCAACGGTCCCGCTCGAGTCCGCATGGATCGTTGATCCCGCATCCACGGCCGTGCGCAGTGAATGTTCTGACCGCCTAACGCTCGATCTGACGCGGAACCGCTGGATCCGCATCCAACGTTGACGCTTAGGGTTTCGGTCACGCTACGGCTGTCAATAAGAGGACTTGGACCGTTGGATCCAAGATCAACGCTCCAAGTTCGTCCACGTCATTTCAAATTTCTGATTTTTCCCGAAAGGATTTATTTATCAACTGAAAAATGTGATAACTTGTAAAATACATAACTAATTCATTTTAATTCCTTTTCGGGAGATGCAAATTTTGTTGGTTATGTTTTTAACTAAACTTTAATCTAAAAATGTTTACAACCCCAGTATAGCTCCAGAAAATTTTGCTAATAAATAGTAGCATTTTTGATTTATAAAAGCTCAGCCAATTTTATTTGGTCATATCTTTGGCATTAAGAATCCAAATCAATTGGTTCTTATTGCTAAATTCTTTATAAATCATGCTCTTACTACTGTAAAATTTTCAGAATATTTGGAGAAATTTTACTGTTGGGTCTTTGCGTTTTGTTCGTTCTTATCGGTTGTTTTTTCGCTTTCTCATTAGGATCCGAAGAGCACGTTGACAATATAATTGATCCTCAGCAACATGTTGACTCCACAAAGAAATGCATGCAGCTTGATCATGTTAATCCCATTATTTTTCAAGTCTAATATATTGATTTCAACTTGTATGTATGCATTGCTATTTTGTTGTTAAATTACGGTTAGTATCCTATAGTTGCATAATCTGTAGGAATTGATTATCCTTTACTACCATGAGCCTAGGTTATTTGCTGTGATTTGAGTTCGATGGATGAGCTCTTGTCACTTAGTAGTTTCCGAATTGGAATTGCTTAGAAATGCTTAGTTTCGGTAGTAATGGGCGATCATCGATTTTAGTCGATGATCTTGATCACACATTTATTTATTATTCCATTATGTCCAAAGACTTGTGCTTTGTTACTTTGTAAAGTCAAAACTGAAAATAAAACTGCTTTAGACTTGGGCACAATGGTATGTTGGTGTGATCTGCTGGTGTGAATGGATTGGTGCCTAGGTCATCAAGGACCGAGTTACTTGTGTCACTAAGTTAAGCGCTTATGCGCAAGCTAACCACGCGAGAGGGATATGGGACCCTCTTGACTAAGTATTTTGGCGTGTGTTATCTCCGAGTCGCAGGAGGGGTTGTGTGTGTTGTGTGAAAAGGATATGGGTTCTTGTGTTGGGTGTGTGGTGAGATTCCTGCAGGCTCTCCACCTCGAGGGGCATTGTAGTTGTCTAAGGCTTTACTCGCGACGGTAGTTGACCGAGGCTTTACAATGACTCCACACAACGTATGGGTTTCTATCCATACGGGCGCTCGTAGTTAATACACAATATTGGAAATGTCTCGTAGGATTTAATGTGGCCGGGCATACTAAAGGAAGTATGCTAATCTAGTGGCAAAAGGCTGTCCGCGCGTGGGTACATTGGTACACCCCTGTGGTATAAAACTATTCAATAGCCTCGCCCTAGGTTATGGACATGCTTGGTAAGGTCGCAAGAACTAGATTACAACCTTTTAAATTAAAATTTGACATGGTTAGTATGAATGGGTAATTCATGCTATTGTTGTGGTGACTAATGGTTTAGTCACTTCCGTGATTGTTGTTGTCATCTATCTACCGTTATATTGTTGTCATTTACTGTTATTTGAACATTAAAACAGATTTGTTAACTTGCTTTTAACTCTGTACTACATTATTGCAAATAAAGCTTATGCTAGTCAAAATGAAACATACAAACCTCCACTTAAATAAGCTTGCATGTAGCATATGTATAGGTCTGTTACTCTACACGTAAGTCTTGCGGAGTACAATTTTTGTACTCATTTGCTTTGGTTAACTATTTGTTGCAGAGGAGGAGGGTGAGCCCCAAGGGCCTCACTTTTGTGAAATGTGCTGTGGATTCGACGACTAGCTTGGCGGTCCGATCGGTTGCCTTGTGGGTTAAAGGCACACTGATTGGCTCTTTTGTTTATGGCCATCTTATGTCACTTTTGCTTCCGCTGTTATATTTCTGTATGTATATGTCTTTTTCCCGGTCGGCCTCTCTTTTGTAATAACTATCCTTTATTTATGTTAACTTCTGGTTTGTTGCTTGCTTCGGTTCTATGTGAATGAATGAAATTGATGCATGAATTTTGTAAAGGGGTATTTATACTGCACTTCTGGGAAGTATACAATCTCCTGAGTGTTAGGGGTTTGACATCCCGCACGCAGGAGAGACTTCTCCATGCGAGAATCGCCTTGAAGGCCGAGCTCATTCGATGCTCTGGTATATTGGTCGTGACGATACGACCAAGGATTCTAGGGAAGGTAAGTTCTAGTAAGAATCCGACCAGTATATCTTTCTGGTGAAATGCTCTTATAACCCTAAGACCTCTCTTTTTGTTACAGCTTTGTCTTCTGATGAAATCAGAAGACGGATCGTAATGATCTCAGGCCGAGAGCCTAATGAGAAGGTCGGTTTCTTTGATTTTAGCAAAGGACTATCGCCAAGAGAGGACCGAGAGACTTCGGGTAAGCATGATAATTATTTTCCATCTTTACAATATTTTCCGATCGGTGTTTACCTAAAAAATCATCTTTGATATGTAGTCGGTTGGTCTAAGAAATGATGAGGCCACGGAGACCTGTGAGCCAATTAACGAACCGGCCAACCTTACGATCACTAGTGATCGTGTAGAGGTAGGTAACAAAAGGAAATACTTTTTGCTTAAATGAAAATATATGTTCATCACCCGACTAACTTTGTTTGTTGAATTAGGCGGTAGTCATTGAGTCCCATACAGTTGTTCAAGATTTGCCAAGGGCCGTTGAAGCAACTGCTTTGGTGACCGATGAACCTACACCTTCCGATCCAACGATCAGGGATTCTACTCTCGATCAGTTGGTTGAAAGTATTACATTTGATCGTTCATTGAAGGATGCAGAGGGTATAACCAACCCTACCAGTTCAAGACTGGAAAAATTGGTTGAAAAGAAAAGAAAAGCTAGCGCCATTGCACTTTGCCAAGGCTCAAGTCAAGATAAAAAAGATAACCGGGTATGTTGTAAATGAAACTATCATATGAACGCATACCTTTTATATTCTTGGCGATCTTGAACTCTGAACTTCCTTTCCTTTGCTCAGACTTGTTGGAGTTCCAGTCGTTCCCGATCAAGTTATTCCAGCAGGTCAGGTGATCGAGGGCACCTCCGGCCAGGGCTTTCCTCATGCAAGAAATCCTGAGGAGGAAGTGGTTAGGGAAGCCCCCGAGCCTGCTTCAGTGCCAGAATCTGGTTCATATCCTCTGGTGATTACTGCTCCATCAAAGGAGGTAGGCGTTTTTGCAGATCCACGGCAGATTCCAACTTTTGAAAGCAACCTCTCCCAGACTAACAAGTTCCCTTTCTCTCTCGATTTATCGAGGATAAGGAACTTGATGAAGCTTGGAGGAGAGTATCAGATCGCCTTGCAAAGGCAAATCCTGATAGGATTTTTGCCGATTATAATAACGTGGTAATTTTAGTAAGTATATTCAACCATTCTTATAATTTTCCTTGAAGTTCGCAAGAAACTTTTAAAGGAAAAAATACAATCTACGCAGCATATGGTTGAAAATTTTGCTGCGATCGGAGGAATAACCGATCGGATTAAGAATCTAGAGCAAAAATACTCCGAACTAGAAAGTAAGAACTTTCTTCTTAATTTATCTTTTGCCAAGACTTTCATTTCTTCTTTTAACTATCCTCCCTTATCAAATTTTATAGATTTGGAGAAAATAAAAGAAGAAGCTTTGGCTGAAAAAGCCAGAAGAATAAGGCTTGAAGAGGAAATTGTTAAAAGCCTACGATCAAAACCCGACGACGGACATGAAAAATACCTGGTGAAATCCAGGAAGAAAGCTGAAGGTAACTTAGTCGTAGACTTGACATAGTATCTCTTCTGATTCTTTTTAGCTTAATATTTGTTTTACTTAGGCAGAACAAAATCAAGCTTTAACCAAAGCAAAGAAAGCTTTGGAATTTGAGCAAGACAAGGGGGCAGCAATCTTGCTTAATCTTGATTTAAAGATTACTGCACTCAATAAAATGATCTTTGATATGGGATCAGGATCATCGTTACCCTCCTTAAGTGATCCAATGGAAAAGGTAAATTACCTTGGCCATCTTTTGGAGGATCTTAAGGGCTTGCTCAAAACTACGAGAGAATTATGCCCAACCAGAAGGAGTCTATTGCTAGTGGAGTTAGTCTTATGCTGGCAAATCAAGACGCCGACTTCTATCAATCTTCAAGTTGTTGAAGAAGATTTTAATCGCTTGTTCGAGGAGGCTACCAAGTTTCTCAAGGAAGTGAAATCTCTGGAGACAAGGTTGCGTAAGAAATGGAGGTTCGATCTCCATCCAAAGAAGGACTAATGGAGGGCAATCTCTTAGTAGTAAAAACCCCGCAAAGAGAAAGAGAGAGTATGCAAAAATGTGTAAAACTTACCTTTTCTTATCAAATGAAAAAGAATCATTTGTTTATCCTATTGACTTATCATATATTACCTAGCCCCGATCGCTTTATAGTAGAAGAACTTTACTATATAAGTAGTAAGCTAAGAATATGAACTGAAGTTTCAACCATTTTTTGAAAGTCTGTACTGATTGTTGAAAAAACTGATCGTGATAGTACTATGAAACCTTTTTGGTCGGAACCAGTGTTAGGTTTCGACTAGTTGTAAATCTGTGTTTCGTAATCAAAGTACTTACTAAGACAATATATGGTCGGAAGAAAAAATGATTTTTCTTGACAAGAGGAAGTTACATGCAAAGACATATATAATAAACGAGAAGTGGTTTTATTTCTATGCAGTTCTCAGCACTGGTCGGAATGAACTTGTTGAGAAATGAAGATATAGATTGTATTTCGCAATACGTGTTCGTGCTTTAGTTCGACTGGCACCGAGGATTGTAAGAAAAGGGCCGTCGCTAGGAAGCTCCTTCCAGTAGGCGGAACCACATGCGAAAAAGGAGAGACTTCGACTAGGAGGTTTTCCGTGTCCCGACCAGTAGCCAAACAAGAGTAGAACAGAATTTTGAAAATATAACATATAATCTCCATAGTCCTAAGCATATGAACTGCAGTCGACCAGAGCTAAGTTCTATCATATAAATAACATCACTTGCTTTTTGAATTGATTCATTATTTATTAAACTGAATGAAAATGAAATGAAAATTAGACGAAAAACTTACGCAATTGGTCAATATTCCAAGAATTAGACAAAACCCTGCCGTCTGACATGGCTAATCGCATCAACCTCGGCTCGGGTGACTTCACCACAAAGTAAGGACCTTCCCACTTGGGAGAAAGTTTGTTGCAATTTGCTTGGTTCTGAATTTTTCTGAGAACCAAATCACCTACAGCTAAGCTGCGAGGTTGCAACTTACGACTGTGGTACCTTCGCATGGCTTGTTGATAGATTGCCGAACGCAACAAGGCTTACTTTCGTCGTTCCTCAAGGAAATTGACATCATCGAGTCGTCTTTCTTCCTGATCATTTTTATTAAAACGATCATCGCGAAAGCGTAACCAATTTTAATTCGAGGAAGCATGGCTTCGCCCCATAAACTAAAAAGAATGGTGTTTCACCGGCCGCACGATCGTCGTTGTAATGTAACAGCCATATAAAATGTAGGGAAGTTCTTGAACCCAAGCTCCCGACCATTTTATTAATCGGTCGAATACTCGCGCTTGACCCCGCATTATGATACCATTGACACGCTCAATCGCCTGCTACTCGCGGATGAGCAATCAAGCGAAATGGACTCGATACCTGTGTCGCCGCAGAATTCCCGAAATTACCACCGAAAATCTGGTACCATTGTCCGTGATTATACGATCGGGTACACCAAATCGTAATCACATTTTTGTGAGGAACCTCTTAGCACCTCGCCAGTTTTAATAATCGCCTGGCTTCAATCCACTTTGTAAACATGTCAATCATGACGAAGAGGAATTCGAAGCCCCCGAGTGCTCTTGGGAAAGGTCCCAGAATGTCTAGTTCCCAGGTTGCAAAAGGCCAAGAAAGAGGAATTGTTTGCAGAGCTTGCGAGGACTGATGTACTTGTCGGCTATGAAACTGACATTGTACGCACTTCATCACGAGCTCTTTTGCATCATGAAGGGCAGTTGGCCAATAGTATCCTTGCCTGAGGGCTTTACCGACTGTTCTCAGAGGAATGATGTGCTACATGCATTCTCCATGAATTTCGGTTAGCAACTTAATGCCATCCGAGCGAGATATGCATCTCATCAACACTCCATTAGATCCTCGTTTATACAAGGTACATTCAATTAGAGTGTATTATTTGGCTTTTCGTGCTATACGATCAGCCTCTACACCATCTTCTGGAATTAGGTCATGCTGAAGATAATTATAGATCAATGTCATCCAATCTCTACCATGATCGTCATCGATCTGTGGAGCATCCATGTGATCATAATCCATTGGATTGACCTAATGTGAACCATTGATGTTCTCGGAAAGCTCGACCACCGAGGGTGAATCGAGTTGCTCAAGAAAAACTCCCGGCGGGACGGTTGACCTTGTGGAGGCCATCCGTGCCAACTGATCTGCTAGAAAGTTTTTCTTTCTAGGAATATGTTGGATCTGAAAACCAAAGAAGTGCTTTTCGAGTTTTTGTACTTCCGCCAGATAAACGACATCTTGGTACTTGAGCATTGATACTCTTTCCCTACTTGATTCGCTACTAGTTGAGAATCGTCTTTCACTTGTAATCTGTGAATTCCGAGTGGATGAGCTGCTCGAAGTCCTGCCAGCAAACCTTCATATTCCGCTACATTGTTAGTAGCATGAAAGTTAAACTGGATGGCGTACTTAATGTGTTCTCCAGTAGGTGATATCAAGACGACTCCAGCCCCCGATCCTCTAAGCATTAATGAACCGTCAAAGTACATTGTCCACTCGTCGTGGTGCTCGTACTTGAGTTTTTGCTTAGGTTCTGGGTTTGTCCATTCGGCAATGAATTCTGTTATTGCTTGAGATTTTATAGCTGTTCGTGAGATAAAATGGAGGTTGAACGTCCCTAGTTCATCTGCCCATTTTGCTATTCGTCCTGATGATTCCCTGTTTCCAAGGACTTGACCTAAGGGATATCCTGTAGGTACGACCACTTTGTAGGCTTGAAAGTAATGTCTTCGTTTCCTTGAAGACATAAGGAGACCATAGAGCAACTTTTGTACCTGTGGATATCTTTCATTTGGTCCATGCAAGACTTCGCTTACGTAATATACTGGTAGTTGAACGTTTTCACGCTCTACGACTAGTACACCGCTGACAGCCTGCGGTGTCGCAGCTATGTAAATCAACAGTGTTTCTTCTGGTCTTGGAGAGACTAAGACCGGGGGGCTTCCAAGGTACTCTTTGAGTTTTTCAAAGGCTTCGTTGGCTTCTTTCGTCCATTCAAAACTCCCATGCTTCTGAAGAAGTTCAAAGAAAGGTAATCCCTTCTCGCCTAACCTGGCTATGAAACGACTTAGCGCTGCCATACAACCGGCTAGCTTTTGGACTTCTTTCTTTGTTGTGGGGGGACGCATATGATTGATGGTTGTTATATTAGCCGGATTTGCTTCGATACCTCTAGTCGAAACTAGGAAACCAATAATCTTACCAACGGAAACCCCGAACACACATTTCTCCGGATTCAACTTGAGGTTATGTCTTCTCAAGTTGTTGAAAGTTTCTTATAGGTCAAGGATATGATCGCTTGCCTTGATGCTTTTCACAACCAAGTTATCTACATAGGCTTCTAAATTCCGACCTACCTGCGGGCTGAAAGTTTTCTGCATTAACATTTGAAAAGTTGCACGAGCATTCTTGAGACCAAAGGGCATCTTAACATAACAGTAAGTGCCATATGGAGTGATGAAGGAAGTTTTCTCCTCATCATTTTTACTCATGTTTATCTGGTGGTACCCTGAATATGCATCTAAAAAGCTTAGTAACTCGCACCCGGAGGTGGAGCTCATGTCGATCAATGCGAGGAAGGGGAAAATCATCCTTCGGACAAGCTTTATTAAGGTCTGTGAAGTCAATACACATTCGCTATTTCCCATTATTCTTTTTAACCATTACAGGATTGGCAAGCCACTGAGGGTGATGGACTTCACGAATAAACCCAGCTTCGAGGAGCTTGTCAATCTCCGACTGGATTGCTTCCTTCCGGTGAGGTGCAAAACTCCTTAGCTTCGCTGACTCGCTTGCCAAAGTTGGAGAGCTAGCCTGTGCTCGATCACTTCCCTGGGGACTCCAGGCATGTCGGATGCCTGCCAAGTGAAAACATCCTGGTTTGCTCGGAGGAAAAAGACGAGCGACTCTTCCTACTTAGGGTTGAGTCCTTCTCCGATCAGTAACTTCAGAACTGATCTGTCGATGTCTCCCAACCTGGCGTCTCTCGGAGAAACACCTTTGTCGAGTGGCACCTCTTTTGTCTGATCGAAGGGTTTGGGTGTCAATTTTGGTCTGGAGTGCTTGACTCGCATCGCAGAAGAGGCGATTTAGTCCAAGCTCATCGACCGGTTCTAAAGATCTTCGATCGCAGACATAAGCCATCTTTTGATCTCCCCGAACCATGATGACACCTTTTGGTCCTGACATCTTCAAACTCTGATAACCGTAATGCGTGGCTATCAGCAACTTTGCTAGAGCTGGACGACCAATGATCCCGTTATAGGCGATCTCAAAATCGATCACGTCAAACGAAATCTTTTCCGTTCGGAAGTTATCAGGACTTCCGAACGTAACCGGTAAGGACACATGTCCTATCGGTTTGGCGGTAGAGCCAGAGACTATGCCATGGAAGGCATATTTTACTGGCTTTACCTTTGACTTAGGAACCTGCATTTCTTCTAAAGCTCCCAAGAATAATATATTTAAAGAACTACCTCCATCTATCAGGAGTTTATTGACCTTACAATTGTTAATGGTAGGCTCGACTATAATAGGGAACCTACCCGGCCGAGTCGACGAAACGGAGCAGTCTTCTTTGCCGAAGGAGATTACGGTGTCCGACCACCTCGAAGGCTTGATGCTGATCGGAGATTCTACTAGGTTGACCTCCTGCTCCACGGCTTTCAGATGACGTCGCGAGTCGTACGATGAGGATCCTCCAAAGATCATGTTGACTGTGTGCTGAGGTTCTTGGTATTCCATCTCCTCGTCGCCATCTTTATCCTTTTTGGAGCTGTCTTCCCCCAACTCTTGTATTGAGGGAAGTGGGCCTTTACCTGCATAATAATCTTTCAACTTCTTTTGCCAGACACGGCAGGTGCGCAGATCGTGCCCATCCTATTGGTGAAACGGGCACCACTTCTTACTCTTTTTATATCCATCGGTCGAAATCTTTGCTTTGCCTTGACCGGTATAGTTCCTCTTACCTTTGGTAAGCTTTTCCGGGATCGCTAAGACCTCCTTACCATCTATCTTGCGATGCTTATTCTTCTTGAGAACTTTCTTATTCTTCTTCTCAGGCTCTTCTAAGCCAGATTGAGGAGTTTTGTCTTTTCGATCTATAGCTTCGCTCCTTTCGACTTCCTCACTAGCAGCTGCATATTTATCCTCCATATCGAATAGTTCGGCGGTTGTTCGTGGGGGATTCATAGCTATATCCTCTGTGAACCTCCGGTTCCTCAATCCTGCCTTGAAAGCCTGAATTATAGAAGATTCTCCAATCTCGGGTATGGAATTACGAACCTGGCTGAACCTCTTGATGTACTGTCGGAGAGTTTCTTTTGGGTTCTGCCGGATTCGATGTAGATCATCTTCCTTCCCTGGGCGGTCGTACGTACCCTGGAAATTCACGATTAAGAGACCGCAGAGTCGTTCCCTGCGTAGATTGATCCGACCGGCCGTTAAGTAACCATGACCGGGCAGATCCTTCTAACACCGTAGGTAGGTAATTGGCCATCACGTTTTCATCACCACCAGCCACTCTGATGGCGGTGGTATAGATCTGGAGAAATTTTAACGGGTTCTGAGACCCATTAAACTTGTCCATGTTGGCCGGTCGAAACCGGAAGGCCAACGCACAGCCTGGAGCCGTGCAGAGAAAGCTCGGCAGCCTGTGACTGATTCATGGTGCCTTCTTTGGAAAAGAGCCAGATTATGGTCGGTTGGGGACCGATTCCTTAGATTAGAGAATTGAGGTTCCGGCGTCCAGACCTGATCGCGAGCGTTATGATGCTCTCGATCACCTGCCTGGTTCAAACGATGTCGAAGATCGTTCGAACCAAGCGAACGACCCTCTCGACGAGAGGAATGTGTATTTGTTCAGAACAATCTCCTTCTCTCTTGACTCATTGGTTGGAAATGTCGAGAAGGCTGCGGTATTGATTGATTCCCAACATACGCATGCTGCCCTCCGCCGAGGGAAGAACGCTGGGACGAAGTCATGGTTTGACTTTACGGTGTCCTCTGTTCTCGGTATTCTTCCGTACATTGTACGGTTTGTTGGAGAATCACCGACACCTGTCCTACCAATTGACAAAACTCGAGCTTCGCTAAAGCGTGATCGTGATATTTAAAATATCACGAATGCAATGCAGATTCGCACTGCTACGGATGGTCTTAGAGAATTGATTGAGGTTGTTGGCGCTGCGGATCCGAACCTTTCTTAACCTCGCTACCGGGTCAGTACTTGACTCATTATCCTTGGTGGGGCTGAACCAGGCGAATTAACTGATGGACGTCCATCAGCTCTGTTGCCTCTCGTAGCTGGTGCTTGATTGCCCGTGCCATTTCCATCAACACATGGTGGTGAGGTAGCGGTGCAGATCAGACAGGCATTGCGATCGAGATTTCGATCGCGACCGACTTCGTGTTTCCAACATCGATCCTCCAAGAGTTTCCATCAGACTCGGTGGAGAGCTTCCCAAGATTTCTACCAGACACTTCCACGACGGAGACTGGTCGGAGATGAGAACCTCTTGAGGCCTCCGTGGCGGACTCAGCCGGATACGGCGAACTACCGATCGTATGTTGAGCTTTATCATCCCCACTCGCCCATGGCACGAGGGTTTCATCGACACCGTTACCAGATGTCGGTTGGCTCTTGGAATTCCCAGAAGCCGTGGGTGAATACCTATCAACCATGATGGTGTCGAGAGTGTATTGACTCTCGGATTGTAGAGCTGAAAATTCATCACCTTTTTTACCGGTTGGAAAGACCGGGCTTGAAGAGGTTCTTGGACACTCCGAACTGATCGGAATGTCCTGTCCCTCGGGATGCTCCACTTGTTGCAGTGGTGCATCCTCATCCATCTGCTCGACTTCGACGTTGTTAGCGACTTGCGAACTAGCAGAGGAAGAAGAGGACGACATCCAATCACCCTGCATGGCCTGGATGCAGGCGTCCATGTCGAGGTTGGAGCAGTCGTCCAGATCGAACTAATTCCCCTCGTCCCAAGTTCCTGCCATGATCTCATGAACAGAAGGATGGGCGAGGATTTGATGAGCAAAGAATTCCTTTAGAAGATTTGCACCTTCTTCCCCACGGACGGCGCCAGCTGTCGACGATCAAATCGCCGATCTTATGAATATATGAATGAAAAGAGGAAAATGACGCGTATCTTCTAGAATGTAGTGAGACTGCTCTTTATTGCTTTGAACTGGCTATTACAATGAGTGTATATAACTTAGACTAAAGACTAATTCGGGAGTACAAGGCTCTTTCGAGAGTGTCTCACCAATGATCTTCACCGTTCCGGCCTCCTCAACTTCAGTCCGCACACCTCCTTATGTAGTTGATGAAGGGTTGGTTGTTGTCTCTGGAGGAGACGCCTGTTCGGGAAGCAACGCGTCTGGTCGAGGAGAGGCGTCAGTTGATAATGTGTCAACTGCCATACGGTTATATGTCAGTGAGCTATTAACCGTATTTATTTGTCTTAGAGTTACGTATCGTCGCGTGGTATGAGATATAAAGCACATGTCCCATTCTTCACACGGTAGGGGATATATATGATGCTAGGTCCAGATATCAGTTCAAGGTTTTGGGAGCTTTTGACTGGTCGGGGACAAGGTTGGGAACCTTCTCCGACCAGGTTAGATATTGAGTAACCTCTGGAATCCTCACGACCAGTGAGTTCGTTAGCCTTAGGGGTTACGACCACGAAGACGTATGGTCCCTTATTTATTAAATAATAAATAGAGGTTTTAATCCTCGTCAAGACCCCATTGGTCAGAACTCAGTAGTCTAACCCAGTGGTCGAAACTGAGTAGTCAAACCTCAGTGGTCGAACCTAGTGGTCGAAACCACGCAGTCAAAACTGAGTGGTCGAAGCTCCGTGGTCTTTACTGATCACTGACTCACATTCTGTTCAATATTACAGATGCCAGAGCCTGCGCTGCTAGAGTATTGGGACTATCACTCCCACGGGGAGGATTGCCCGTGGGGGCGGCTACATGGAGGTGCTCGGTATGTTGCTCTAGCACCCATCTGCACTGCGCAGATCCCATAGGCTGGGACACAACCGGTACAGAGAGCAGGAGGCTTGGACCGTGGAAGTTTTCCTCTACGCGCGTAAGGGGTAGTATGAGTCTCGCACCTTCCACATAGAGCACCAGAGGAGTACCTCCGCCTCTGCTGTCTAGGATGCCGCTCGTTAGGCTTTCGCACGACTGTGCGATATCCACAGCGACCCGGTGATGTCCATCCCATTCAGCTTCTTTCCCTCCCTCCAAGAGGGATAGACCCATTGCGAGATCCGCAGAACTGCGATTGTCGAGGACCTGTATGTGGAGGCACTCAGGGAGCTTGCTGAGCTCCGACATGCCCTCGCCTCTAGTGAAGCGGATGCTGAGGCTCTTGGCACTCAACTGGACGAGTAGGGAGCTGCCTTGGCGACCGTAGTACGCGAGAGGGCAGAAGCCGTCTCTGAGTTCGCCAGGGTGACTGCGACCACCTCCACCGCAGTGGCTAGTACTGCGAACGGTGTTCTGATCGCTACCCCAGCCGGTGGCAGCGCCAGCCTTCATCCCTTGAGTGCATCTTGAGTTAATTGGCAAATGTGTTTTGCGAATTGAGTTGAAGCGAGGTGTGTAATCTGCTTTGAAAATCAGTATGACTGCAAGTGATGGGCGGTACTACACCAGATTGGTAGTATCGATATTTCCATAGCGATACGTATTTTCCAAAGAGAATGTTTTTAAGTGTTTTTTATCCTCTTTAAAAATCGGAACGACCGCATTAGAACTGCGGTACTACCGTAGGTCGGTAGTACCAAAATATAGATGGAGGTACATAAATTACAGAGAGTGTATTTTTGGGAGTTTTGATCTCCCTTGAAAATCGGTATTACCGCAAATTCTTAAGTGGTACTACCGGAGTGCGGTAGTACCAAAATATAGATGGCGGTACATAAATTACAGAGAGTGTATTTTTGGGAGTTTTGATCTCCCTTGAAAATTGGTATGACCGCAAATTATTAAGTGGTACTACCAGAGTGCGGTAGTACCTATTTCTAAGTGGTGGTACGTTTTTTTTTCCAAAGAAGGTGTTTTCTGAGAATTCTTGAGCTCTAGAAAATAATAGTTTCGTTCTAGCCGAGCGGGACTACCGCGCTACGGTACTACCAATTTCTAGTTGGCATTAAATGCTACTGTTTCGACCGTTGAGTAAAAAATGGTACTGTTTCGACCGTTGAGTAAAAAATGGTAGTACCGGGTTTCAACTGCGGTACTACCGCAAATTTTGATTTTTTTTAGGAAGTTTGTTCCAGCGGCTAGTTTTTCTTTTGTGGGTATAAATACCCCTTGTGGCCAATTGGAGACAAGGTTGCTGGTACCATTCCCATTCCTTTGAGAAAATAGCAAGCCATCTTCTCTCTTTTGTGCATGTGTTGCACTTAGTGAGCTCAGAGAGCAAAACCCTAGTGCATGTGTTGCATTAGGTAGCGGATTGTGTATCCACTTGAGATTAGACACTTGATTTGTTTAAGTGAGCGTCTTCGACTTGTTAATCTGGGTGTTTGCTGACACCTAGACGGTTTGGAGGAGTTGTGTAGGTGATGTTCTCAAAGAAGGTTGTGAGTGGTTTGGTGCTCACCATCTCCAGAGTGGAGGAAGAGCAACCCCGAGTGGATCGAGGTGTTAGTTCGTGTTGGAGCCTGTCCAAGTGGTTGAACTTACCTCGGATGTGTTGGCTCAATTATGGAGCCGGTCCAATTTGGTTGGGCTTACCTCAACGTGGATTAGGGGAGACCGGCAAGTCTCTGAACACCACAGTAAAATATCACTGTGTCAATTGTGGTTTGTTCTCTTGTGTTTTACTTTGTGTAATTTGCATTCCTAAAATTAAATTACTTACATGTCTTTATATGTTTACTATCATTATCAATAGTCTTAAATTGTTGGTGCACTCAATGAGACTAGTTGATTTTGGCCTTAATTGTGTAAAACCGATTTGATTTACTCTTATGGACATAAACTCGGTTTTAGCCAAAAGAATTTTAAAACCGCCTATTCAACCCCTCTAGTTGGCGTCCTCGATCTTACAAGTGGTATTAGAGCCTGGTCTCTTATTTATTAGGTTTCACTGCCTAGAGAGTAGAGGATGGTGACTAGTGATATAGTGCACCTTGGTGATACACCTCTATTCGACGACACGAATTATGATATTTGGAAAATCTGTATGTCTTGTTATTTTAAGGTCAAGCCAATCAAGTGCCCGCGGGTATATGGATGGGCTTCACTAAAGTTATTTTGCTTCTTTTCGCTACAGCTTATTTGAGTTACTCGCCTTCTGAGCCATTAATTGTAAGCTTTGACTTTAAGGTTGTTACTCTCATGATTTATGTTAATTGCCTATTTATTAGTTATCTTTGTACATGAAATGATATTTCATCGATGTTGCCACTGTGTGCACTAGCGTGATCCTAGACTAGTGCAGTATACACAGAGGGTTCAGATTTGCATATTTGGGTCTTGACAGAGGTGGTATGTAACATCCAAATTTTTTTATCTTTAAAAATCTTTTAAATAGTCAGTAGTTGGAAAATTCAGCCTTTTTATTTTAATAAAGCTTAATATGGACTTTCACTATCAAAACAATTTAATATGATTAATGACAACCTCAACAATTGTCAAAATAATTTTATTTTGGTTCTATGTGCTTGGATATATTTTTTAGAAATTTTTTTCGAGTTCATTTGCTATTTTCCATTTTCTATTTGTCTTTTCTATAATTTCTAATAAGGAAAATATATTTAAAATCTTAGAACAGTGTCGGGCCGAAGCCCAGTCCTTCCCATTTTATCTCCCACGCCAAAGCTCGTCTTCGTTGCGCTGCGCTTCCTTGTCCCTCTCGTCGTGAGCCCTACTGTTAGGTGGTCGTAGCCCTTTCCCGTCTTCCTCGCGGAGTCGTCGCCTTCGATCGCTTCCGCCATTGTCAGAGCTTGAAGCCGTGTACGACCACGAGGTATCTCCAGCTAAACCCTATCTAGAAAATGTGTAGGATCTTATCTCTATCTCTCCCACATCTGTTTAAGTTGAAATCGTATCCTGTATCCCTCGCTATCCCCAAGATTGCATCGTGTTCATTTCGGACTCGATTTGGGGATTTCCAAATCCAGTACGTCCGATGTCTATAAATAGGACCCTTGGGTTCGCCTTCTCGACCTGATCCCGAAACCCAAGCCGCTGCAGCCTTCGAGCTTTAGCGCCATTGCATTGGAAGCTTAATGGTTTCCGCCGTCGCCACTCGTTTCTTCAGATTGTGCTGTCGTCTTCGTCGCCTCGTCGTCGTCGACCACGCCGCCGTCTTCGCCTTCACCAGTGCTATCTCTAGCACCCCTTCACAACCACGAGACATCATCAGTGTTTGTCTCCGACAACAACCGCATCTGCTCCACCGCTTCGTCACCGATTTTGGCCAACTCCGGCAACCTTCCGTGCCAATACCAATACCGATATGTGTGTAATAGCCAGTTCTACCCAGCGCATGCATCCGACGCCGGCGAAGCACCGTCGTTCGTCGTTGCCGGTCTAACTCGAGCATCACCGTCGTCTTATCGTTGTGTCATGCCACGTATAATCGTGAGCTCAAGTGTTGTGCCACATATAGTCGTATGCGCACGTGTCTGCCATCTCGCCAGCCACATCTTCTTGAACCGTCCGCGTGTCTGCTCGATCAGCCGCGTCAGCACCCGCAACTCTAAACCAGATCCGATCTGTTTTAAACCCAGTCCACCATACTCCGTGTCTATGCCATGTGGGGTCCACTAGCCAAATCTCTGTTCTGTGAACCCGTGAACCGTAGGACCTTTCCATGACCAGATAGTCGTAATCTTCCATGACCAGATAGTCGTAATCTTCTATGACCAGATAGTCAGAGCCTTCTACAACCATGTAGTCGAAACCTTACGACCATGTGGTCGAAACTCCTTTCGAGTACGCGTAGTCGAAAGCGTTGGACAGTACTCAATGTACAGTGCTCAGTGTACAGTACTCGATGTACAATGCTAAGTGAACAGTACTCGAATTCATTTTTGAGTATTTTCTTTAGATTTTGAACTTCCAAAAGCAATATCTTCTTCATCCAAACTCCGTTTGAGCCCATTCAAATTCCTAAATTCATATAAATTCGAGCTCTATCTTTCTAAGATTTTTATTTAATTTTTGGATCTAGTTTTTCTCTCTATTTGTATTTATTTATTTCATTTACGAGTAGACATTGATACTTCAGGGAATTTTGAAGAAGATGGAGTTCACCAAAACCAAGACCAGTACCTGGATTTATTTCAAGGCAAGTTATACATTTGATCATGTACAACCACATGCCTAATGGGACGGGCCTAACTTAGTAAGTTATGGAGTCTTGACATTGACAACTTGGGTTGTAGGTTAGGATCTCTGTGATGGGTGGAGGTATGTTTCTATCTCAGTGGCGACTCACATTGCGGGATGATTCGCCACTCTTGTCCAACAGTGTGCGTCGGACTAACTTTCTCAGTGCGTTAGTACCGGCAGTAAAATACATAGGGATTGTCAATGCTTGAGATGAAGTTTCTGAAATATTTTGTTATGACTAGTGCTAGCTACACTAGTTATATCTTGTGGGTAAAGTGTATAATTTCTGCTGAGTGTTAATCAATCTATTCGAATAGTCGCGTCCGCAGTCATGGACATGTTAGGGGATTTCACACGAGGGTTCGATTTTCATAAAACATTTGGGAATGGAGCTGTGTGATCTAAGTCATATGGTTATGTGAAATAAATTGATTAGGCTTTGTGTATCTTTGTAAAAACAACTGTCAAACTACTACTGTTTATTTGTTTTAAATATATTTTTCAATCTATTATTTGTATTCAATTGCAAATGTTGCTTTATGCAAAATAACCAAAGAAGCCATTCCTTTGTAATGAGCCATCATCTATAAATTGCATTATATGGTATGACTTGCGAGTACGGTTGCGTACTCATGCTTGCTATAAACAATCAACAGAAGTGGAGGAATCATCACCTGTGTTCGAGGAGGAGTTCTACGAAGGTGCTGATCACTAGGTCATGATCCCAGTCGATTGTCTGTGATGAATTGATGGGATTCCGCTAAAGTTTATTTATTATACTGCTTATTTATTTATTGCCAGCCTGTGAGGCTTAATAAATATAAACTCGACCTAAAGGCTACACCAGTTATTTATTATTCAAATTACTCGTTTATTCTATTGTTTTGTCTTCTGTGGATCGATATTCATCTATGTTGACACTGTGTGCACAAGCGTGATCCTGTACTAGTGCAGAATGCACGGAGGGTCCATAATTGTATTTTTGGGTCCCGACATGGTATCAGAGCCATATCAATTGTAGGTCGTGACTTTAGTTAGAATGATTGTTTTTGAAGGAAAACTTCAAAACTTATTCTACAAATGGAATATTTTAATGATGTGTTATTCTCACCTTGTCTAGCTTCTACACTCTTCCATTCTGTTCCTTTATCATCTATTTTCTTCTTCACCATTTGGAGTATTAAATTGATCTCCCTCTTCCCATAACTTATATAGTTGTCTATACTTGTGCCAAATATCCTAGTGGATGCCCAAGAGTCTTTTGAGCAACTCCTTGAAGAATATGTAGTCAGCAACGACGCGTTGACTTCTTCCCTGTGTTCAAGACAACTTCATTGCAAGAATTCAAGGTATAAAAGAAGTTGTATGTCGCCCTTGTCTTTCTCCAAGATTCATCAACAAGGATCGCAAGCAATCAATGCTTGACGAATATTGTGACCAGTCTGTGTTTTCTTCGGATCCGCCATATAGGATAGATTGGTTGAGGCTCCTCTCATGTGTTATACTAAGTCACCCAGTTAAGTTAGAGTTTAATCGACTAGATGATTATATTTCTTTTTTCTTTCTTCTGTGTGTAGTTTGGCTGTGAGTTTTTATACTTCTTAACATCTTTTCGGCTATTTGTGTGTTCCTTGGGTTTAGCCTGCTCCCCTTAGTAGATTGTATTCTTTTGCCTCATGCTTTTCCCTCTCATCTATTAGCCTTGGTTAGCCATCAGATGGAGAACCCTAGTGGAGCCAACCCTGTCAGTAATCTTGACATAGTCTGTGCCAACTCAGATCTTGTCAATTCCATTGGACAGTTATCAGTACCAGGAGTGGAAGATCCACACATGGGACAATTTTTGGTAGATTAGACCCAATTATTGAAAACGATGATACAGGGCATGAACAACGTCATGACACAGCAGAATCAGACCACCGTTACTTTAATCAATTTGTTAATTAGAGTATTCGGGCATGCCACTGTACCGTCACCAGTGTTAGTACCAAAGGAGACGTTAACCAACAACTATCTCCAGTGCTAGTAGTGACACACCAGAATTCGAATCAGTTTCCTACCACCTACAATCTGCTCATACAAGTGACGATGCAACTGTTGGACAACAGTAATGTTTGCAATGATGCACAGCTCGTTATCGTCCCAACATCACGCCCTGAGTTCAAGTTCGTGAAGTTCATAATGACCGAGCCGCCTATTTTTAAAGGACCAGTCAGGCTTAGGGATGTATAATCATGGATTCGCACCATAGAAGAGAAGCTAATTATCATGCAATGCAACGATAATGACAGTTTTCTATGTTGCTCATCAATTGAAAGGAGTTGCATTAGATTGGTGGAAAAACTTTCACGCCGCCCATCAGGACAAACAAACCATCACTTGGACAGAGTTCACCGCTGCTTTTTTGCCAACATCATGCGACATCAAGCAAGAGTGATCAAGATAAACACGCTATTTCGATCTCCTACGTCCAATTTGACTTTTGTCATTTGAAGTGCTGCCAACCAAACAAGTCAGAAGATTGTGCATATACCCATTATGGAGAAATAGTCCATAGTGTTGATGAGCACAAAATCAATTATTTCAGTTGCAAAGGGAACCATTCCTTTCGAGAACATCCAATGAGCAAGATCACATGTCTCTGTTGTGAAGGCAATTATCATTGCCCGAGCCAGTGCCCCATGTATTCAGTGTTAACTTTTGCAACATATCATCAGCGAGGAAATTTCTGAGCCACTGTCAGTCAAACATTAGCAAAAGAAGGAAAACCGTTGTCAGTACAAGAATTGTCAGTTGAGGAGTCACAATAGCAGAATGTTGGCTTTGGCAACCAACCTCAAAAGAGAAGCAAGCTAGTATCGTATTAGAGTGTTTTGAGTACGGTAAGCAAGACCACGATGCCAAGAGATGCCCTGCAAAGCCACAAGCTTCAACCTTCATGAGGACAAAGTTGTGATGTCCGACACATTTGTGCTACAATTGTCATAGAAAAGGTCACTACATCCGCTAGTGTCCTCAGAAGAACCAGTCACTCACTCCAGCTGCAAGAAAACCATAAGTTATTTCAGTCAAGATTGTAACACCCAGAGCAGGTGGTAAAGCAGTAGGATCCATTTGTTCAAATAAGAGGCATTTGAACGATGATACCAAGAAGGTCTAGATTGGTGAAACAAATCATGCAGTGTCATGCCTCTATTCGTAGTAGTAAAATCAGAGAATCGTTGTAGTCTTCCCTTTTGCTAAAGAGCAAAATGGTGGATATATTTGTATGCTAGTTATGATGAAAAAGGATTGTTGGATATTAAATCATTAGATGCCTTTCCAATCATGTGCCTTTGCAGGTCGAGTAATAAATCATTGAGTCATCTTGATTGAAGGTCGTAGAGCCTTAATAAAGGAATGCGATGTTGAATCCTAAGTCATCATTTTGCATATGTAGCATGCAACCGTATTAGAAGTCAAGTTTGTCTTTGACTTGGTACCCGGGACCGGCCAATTTTAGAAGGAATTACGTCAGAGGTTAACTATGACAAAAGTTGTTAAATTAGTTTACAGAAATAATAAAGCAGATCAGATGATTTTCTCATATAAAGGCAATCTCAAATTAAGTTCGTCTGTTTGGGAAGCACCAATGTTCACTGTAAAGTAAAATGGTAGCACGAGACTGTGCGAGAGTTCAGTCTAGCCAAGAGATAGCTAATCATCAAAACCTCAGATCAGCTTGTTTGAGTGTTGAGAAAGTGTTTTAGTTTTACCAAGATCATCTGTGAACAAGACAGGGTTTAGTGAAGACCACCAAGACAGTCGTTTCAAGACAGCCAAGGCCCGTCACTCCTTTATAAAAGGAGAAGTTCGTCAAGACCGCCAGAAGTGAACTGAGTTGTGAGGATTACAGAAGAGTTTGACCGCTACTCTAGCGTTTGTACTGCCAAACACCAGGAATGACCTTGACATCTTCTTGGACATGTCATGATAAAAAGTTGTCGTTGGTGCTTTAGGACAACTAAGGTTTCAAACAGTGACTTATCCTAGTCATCATTCGAAGTTTGCTATCATGAAGCAACAAAGATGGTTTATATGGATTAAGAACCATGAGGTTGAAATCTGTTCTGTCAGGCCAAATCAGTGTAGTACTAGAAGCTTCGAATCAGAAAAGCTACTAAAAGAATCTATTGACTAGTCAGCTAAAGTTACCTATGAAATCTAGAAGTTGAGTCTTGAGTTAGTGCAAGAGTATATCTGTTGAACCCCAGGGTTCAAGCCAATGCTAGAAAATCAGATTTGGCAAGATAGTGAGATGACAGTATGTCAAGGAAATTAGTCTCTCTTGAAGCAAAGTAAAGCTTGAGAATCCATCAAAGACGAACAAAAAGAATGACAAATCAATGAGCATGTTGGTGTCATTGATTAGAAGGAACTCAAGTAGTTGATACCCAAACCAATATTTGAGTGCAAGCATTCCATTTTATATGGAAGTACCAAGTTCTACAAAGATCTCAAAGTTATACTGCGATGATCCAATATCCAGCAAAATGTCACATAATGTGTTAACATGTGTCTGGTAAGCCAGAAGGTCGGGTTAGCATGTCAAAGGCCAGTCAGAATACTCCTATATCTGAGAATTCAAACATGGGATTTCCCAGAACCCAATCGGGATGTAATTTATTGAAGAGTGATTGTTGATAATTTGACAGAAATTTGCTGCTTCATTCCTGTCAATATCACTTAGTCTGGAGATTGCCCAGCAGAGTGGTATCCGGCAGAGGTTGTACACAACAATGTTGGTATAGTATCAGACCGACAGAGTTGGTCAGTTTACAGAACGTGCCAGAGGAGTTAGCATTAGACCATGGATCCCATTTCACCTTGCGTTTTGGCAGAGTCTGTAGGAAGCCTTGGGTACTCGTTTAAATTTCATTATTGTGTATCACCCCGAACTAGTGGACAGATTGAAAGAATTAATGAGTTTGTGTCTTAACTCATAGTACCAGTTCGAGCAACTATGTGTTGTACACAAAGTTCCCCTACACCACAGCCAGTTCGCAGTTATCACCATTTGAAGTTCTCTATGATCGACCGTGTAAGACATCGCTTAGCTAGAACCAGATCTGATAACAAAGTGTGTGGACTTGAATAAATCAAGAGGCAAAAGGCCATGCGTCTTTAATCCTAAAGGAATTGTAAGTAGCTTAGTACAAGTAGAAAAGCTACACAGGTTATCATTATCGCAGTCATGTCTTTCTTTAGAATACCCGTTGAAAGGTGTTAATAAAGTTTCAAGCTCAGAAAAGTTTGCGACAAAATGTTCTGTGTTAAGAAGTTTGCCTTAGGGTTGTGTCAATCTCTCTGAGATTCCGAAACTCGGAAGAAGAGTTAGTTTGTCAACCTGAGTTACCAGCCAAGAAGCCACCGTCAGAAGAAATTGAATTGCAGGAGGCCCTTTACTACCGAGAGCCAGTTCATCAAGTTTTGGTTGAAGCAAGAAGTTCAGGAAGGTGCAAGGCGTCTATTCCGCAAGTGTTCAGAAAAGAAGTAGCGTCAAGAGTAAAGCATCATGGAAGTGTTCAGAATGCCATTTCACAACTATTTAATTTGACTAATGTAAACATCCATTCAAATAATTTTCCTATATTTTCTTGGATTTTTATGAGTTTATTTGATATTTTTTTGAACCTATTTGGATTTTTAGCCTTTTTCTAAATTCGAAAATCAATTTCTTTTTCTTGTTTGCTTCGTGGGCCTAATCCGTTTGGCCTATCCCGTCCTCTCTCTCTTCAGCCCAGCTAGCCCCAGCCCATCCCCACACAACCACTGCCACTCCTTTGTCCAACTCAGACATGGCCTCCACACCGCCACCTTCGACATCCGTGCCACACACGGCCTCCATACCCTTAAAGTCACCGCCCCATGCACGTCACCTTCGCCCTGACTAGCCGCCTCTGTGCTCTGACCCCTCTCTACAAGGCACGCCGTCAACCGCTACCACTCCGCCACTCCGGTCATCTTCTCCATCATCGGCGATGCCATCCTCGCTCGGTTCTCCGCCGTCTTTGCTCCTCGGGACATCCCACCTGCATCACCGCGACCCCCTCGGTCTCCTCTACTGGTTGTGTGCATCCACCGAAGATCCGGCATCTCCTAGCTATTACGCATCTCCTTCTTCCCCGCCTCCGGTTGCACTCCAATACCCAAAACACTTCCATCGTGTTCCTCGTCTCCCCGGTGAGCCCCTCTCAAGTCTTTCCATGTCATATTGTGTTCTAAACCCTGATCTACAATTCTTCACTTTTGATTTTGAGTTTGGTCCATCGTATCCTGAGATTTTATTCTTCTTCTCCCTCTCTGGCCGTCTCCCTTCACCTGCCAATTGTGCCTCTCCGTTGAGCCCCTGTCCATCATCCTTCTCACCACTTAGTCCTCGTGTCATGTTCTAGCCGGTGCTCTCTTCCACTTCGCCGGAGCATCATTGTAGTGTGTCACCACCATGAAAGATACCGCCGCCGCTTTCCCCCTCTCCACCGTACCCGCATCACCATCTTCGCCGCATTCTCATCTCCCTGTTTTGACCCTCCGTTGCCTCTACCATGACCTGCAACTTCGACGAGCCTTGGAGCCTTTGCGTCACCGTCCACGCTGTGACGTGTCCTCACCTCGTCATCCGCCACCTCATCGTGTTCGCCTCTATATCCGCCTCATCATGTCTACGTGGCAGCCACCTCGCTAGTCAATTTTGCCACTGTGTGTCAGCCACATCATCACCTCGTCACCTGCCACGTCCCTGCCACCTCACCTCCATCACTGACGTGTTAGCCTTGTCATCGCCTACGTGTCAGCTGCCTAACTCAAACCCTAAACCTAAACTTATGTAAACCAAATCCACATGAGCCAAGTCACTTACATACGGGCCTCGTATGACAGTCAAACTTGGTGAACCCTAGCCACACAAACCAGTTTCATGGTGAACCTTTCCCTTGCTATGGACCTAGTTTGTGGAC
The DNA here is from genome assembly GCA_036346395.1 of Hsuehochloa calcarea. Taxonomy (NCBI): domain Eukaryota; kingdom Viridiplantae; phylum Streptophyta; class Magnoliopsida; order Poales; family Poaceae; genus Hsuehochloa; species Hsuehochloa calcarea. The sequence goes on from CM070607.1 coordinate 6,313,154, forward strand.
AGTGGCCCATTTGTCAATCACTTATTCTTTTATGGAGTTATTTTAATTATTGAAAATCCTTAAATATTAGTGGGTCCCACAAGTCATACACTCGACTATTTTCTGAATTTTTGAAAATAAAATATTTTGGAATATTTAGTGGACCCCACTGGTTAGTTTCTCTCTCCCTTATCTTTTTTAGCATTTTCCTTCCCGATCAACTTTTTGAGAGTTCTTCTCCCTCCTATGAACTCTGATTGAATCCATTCAAGTTTCTAAATTCATTTAAAATCAAGCCCTACCTTCCAGTACCACTAAATTTCAATTTCATTTTATTTTATTTGTGTTTTTGAGTTTTATTTATTTTTACGCTTTCTCTCTCGTTGGACGTTGATGTTTCGGAATCGTCTGAAGGAGCTGAAGGCAAAGGAAGTAGAAGATCAGAGATAAAAGAATAGAAATATTGCAATAGCAAGGCAAGTTGTACCTTTGGCCATGTTAAACCCAATTTTTCAAAACTACTTTGATTCAAATTATTACATGCTACTTCAATTATTTAAATCTTTGAATGTTTTGGGATTAGCTATTCACCCTTTGATTATATCCACTTTGCTTATTGTATTACCCTGGTCTTTTGTCACACTAGCTCGGTTCATTAATAGTTGGTATTATCATAGCACTAACGTGGGTTGGTTACGTGAATTGTCTTCTTTAGCATGCAACGGGTTATTGATATCATGTTGAGTTGTAAATCTAAATTTGACTAAGTGATTATGGAACAACTTTGTGTAAAAATTGTGTGTTGTATGTTGTTACTCATCGATGGCATGTGATGCATTTACCAACAGGGTGGGAAAAGATTTGGACTGAGGCGAGCGAAAATGATTTGTGATTTGGTGGAGCTTAGTGCTTGGGAAATGAAAAAGTGGTTACTTAGTTAGAATTTGGCATTCTCTCCTTGGTCAATTAAGGATTTAATTCTATGTGCCATTGAATTGAGCCATAACTGTACAACCACATGCCTGGTATGAGACATGCCTAACTTAGTAAGTTGCCGAGTCTCAACATTGACTACTTACGTTGTAGGTTAGGTACTCAGTGATGAGTGGAGGTATGGGCTACTCTATAGGTCACATTGATGGACGATTCACCGCTTTAGGTCCAACGGTGTGTATCGGCCTGAAGCACTGTGTAGGGTTGGTATCGACGGTATGCACATCGGGAAGGTCATTTGTGGAGATGAAGTTTTAGAAATGTTTTGTTGTGATCATCTCCGATGAAGTTGATTGCATCTTGTGCGTAAAGTGTACAACCTCTACAAAGTGTTAATAATCTATTCGAATAGCCGCGTCTGCAGTCATGCATATGCTCTTGTATTTCACCCGAGGCATAGATTTTCATAAAAACACTTGAGAAGGGACAATCGTGTGATCCTCATATGGTTGTGTGAAAGAAATTGATTAGGCTTTATGTCCTTTGTGGAAATACATGTTAAAATTATTATTGTTATTTGTTTTAAATTATGCTTTCAATCTATTATTTATATTCAACTACAACTGTTGTTTTTATGCAAAAGACCTATAGATGTCATATCATTTGGAATAAGCCATCATCTATAATTGTATTATATTGTGTGACTTGTTGAGTACTCTATGTACTCATTTTGCTATAAACAATGTTGTTCAGTTAAAGAATGCTACATCAGTTCATTGCTGATCAACAAGATCTACTTTAAGGATCGTGGAGAACTTGGCCGCATTACCCGAGTCGATTACCTGTGAACATATGGATGGGTTTCACTGAAGTTATTCTGTTTCATTCCGTTGCAGCTTATTTGAGTTACTCGCCTTCTGATGCATTAATTGTAAGATTTGACTTTAAGGTTCTTACTATGATGATTTATGTTAATTGTTTATTTATTAGTTATCTTTGTATATGAAATAATATTTCATCAATATTGTCACTGTGTGCACTAGTGTGATCCTTAACTAGTATAGTATACACAAAAAGTGTAGATTTACATATTTGGTCCCGACACTTCCCTAGCAACTTTTTCTTTACTCAGCTGGTAATTAAATTATGCCCATCGGCTCATCTAGAGATCTTTCATGATATCTGATTGACATTTCTGGTGCTTTTACACAGTTTTACATGTGTTAAGAGGCTGCACATGGACAATAAGTTTGGGAGGGCAGATAATTTAGGTCTTAATTTAATAATATAGTACATCATCATCGACCGCTAATCAAACGGAACTTTTTCTGGTCAATTAGAGATAGATATAGAGAGAGAAAGAGATCCAAATGGGACTTTTTGGCACGTGGGCACGTCCTGTCTGAGTCTGAATCAGTGGACCTTTGTGCACTGCTGAACATTAGAGAGTCAAGATTTGGTAAAAAAGAATCTATCCATAACCTATCACCAAGCTCAATTGTAATATGTAATACCCAACGGGAGTTAAGTCCAGATTTGGTAAAAAAGAATCTATCCATAACCTACCACCAAGCTCAATTGTAATCTGTAAATACCCAACGGTGCATAATACTGTAGTCTAAGATCAGCTGTAGTTATGCAAGTTATGTAGCTATGGTAACATGCAATAGATACTGTGGCCATTCGATCCAGGAGAACGTCTAGATCACTGGCCACATCGTGCATTGGACAAACATTGTAGCAGTTTACTGTTGCTGGCATTTTGGGCCGTTGGATGCCAAATCGGGCGGTTGAGAAATGCTCAACCGAATGCACTGTACCTTATCTGCAGTGGCAGCGGATCTACACAAGCTCCCCAGTTACACTGCAACAAAGGGCCTATTTGGCATGGTTACTGTTTTTCTGAAAAACTTTCGGCAGGTGCTGAAGGGCCGAATGACTGAGCTGAATACGTTTGGGTTGGGCAGTCTGGCTTTTAGGTTGGCTAGCTGGGCATCCATATTGGAAAATATGTTAAATGCCCTTGAGGAAAATGATCGCAATTAACGATAATCAAAGAAAATTAACGACAATTGATAGCAATACAATTAATGACAATTGACAGTAATTAACGATAATTAACTGCAATTAACAGTCGGGAAGGTGGCACCAACGTAGTAGGAGGAGGGAAGCCAGGGCAGCGGTGAGGGCGAGGGAGGAGGAGGGAAGCCAAGGTGGCAATGCAAGAGGTGGAGGTCGGGGCGGCACCGAGTGTCGGTTCCCCGAATTACTGAATCCGAGTTCTCTGTGTATTTTGAATAAGTCCCATGATCAGTAACTAGCTCACATAGTTGTAACATCGATAAAATCATATCCATACAACAAAATATCTAAGAAGTAGACAAATTAATATTACTTAGTAGCAAAAGAACCTTATGATCAAATTTTACAGAGTTTGCCACGCAGGGCTTAAGACAAAAGGTAAACTTGTAGCGAAATAAAACATCTCGTGGTAGCTATCCGATATGCCCACAGGCAATCGAGTGGAAAACGCATGCGAGTTCGCATAGTCTTCAAAGTAATCCTCGTAGAACTCTGTATTCCCTGGTTCTTCTTCGGTGGCTGATCAACAATGGCGCAAACCCGTGAGTACTTAAAGTACTCAGTAAGTCATAGGAAAATGTATTTAAATAGTATTTATGCAAAGCGTGAACAATTATAGCTTTATGACTATTTTGCAGAAAGCAGTATTGACAGTAAATACAATAAATAGATTGAATAGCATAATTTAAAAGATTTAATACATAAGTAAACAAGTTCTTTGAAACAACTAGTGAATATCCCTGTTCACTTCCCAACCAATCCACCAAATCCCGACCAATCCATTACAACATTTTTGATAAAATCTACCCCTCATGTGAAATCACCAGACATTGTTCATAACTGGAGATATGGCTATTCGAATAGTTTTACACTCTACAGAGGTTTTACAGCTTGATCCACAAGTGATAATCAGTTTATAATATCCGTTTCACACACTTCTGAAGGTGTGCGACTAAACGACTATCAAAAGGCTTTTACAAAGGTCTATTTTGATCCAGTTCTGATTGCTAAGGTTTCGCCGCACAGACCCCCTCTTGAGATGCTCATCAACCCAAACAGAACCAAACTAAAATATTGCTAATTATTTGGCTAGGTCCACCTTATAAATAGACTTTTGGTTGTACGGTATGACCCAGATCAATGACTCACAAAGTTAAGTTCTTAGTGACTACTAAGGCGAGGCAACCACATCCCAAAATCATCCCTTTTACTGCATGATCAATTGCCCGAGTATGAAATCATTTTTGGTTCAATCCTGACTAAATGAAAACCCTTGTCATAGCACAACAAATTTTAATAATAGTGGTCGCGCCATCATTCCATATTTCATTAAGTCAAATTTAATCATTTATGAGCACATGATCATGAATCCCATCATACAACAAAAGTATGGCTAAGCATATTACGCACCCATGTTGGTAATTAAATATGTTCAACTAAGATTAACCAAACCTATGGTATTCAAGGGCATATGTCCTTCATAATCATTCAAGGGGGCATAATGTCAAATATGTGCTTAACTACTCCCGGAATCATTTCATATAAACGTAGCAATGCATGCTAATATAAAACCATATAATTTTATAAAATGGTTCAACATGATCAAAGGTCTACGATTTTCCGTTGTTGAAGGTTTGGGTTGTTTTGGCCGACGGGTCCTGGAATTCTTCGAAAACACTGGAATCAATATGTACGAAAAGAGCCAAATAAATATAACAATTCCAAATAAAATTCAAAAACTAACAAATTAGAACAAAAATAAAGGGGCTGAATTTAGAAGGATTTAGAAACAAGAATCGACGTGTTCGGAGTTCGTATGAAGGAGAACGAATGTCCATAAGTTTTCGATCACACTAAATGATACAAATCAGAAAAAGGATAAGAATATTGTCAGGAAAGATGTGGTTGATTTTTCTTAAAGAACCAAGCATCTGACAACAAGGCCACACTTGCTAGTGAGTGAGAGAGAAAGAGACAAAGGAAGTGTATGACATGTGGGGCCCAACAGCTAGAGACTCAAAGAAGAAACAACACATAGAGCTACTGTAACACCCCGACTTTCAGGAGCCAAGATGTTACCTAAAATCTCTACTACCAATCAACATTATAAACAATTTCAAGCATTCTACAATAAAAGAGCAACTACGCTCTGCTCGAAAGGGAAGTAGCATATTAAACAGCCTAATTTCAGCAATGCATAAATAATTTGAACATGGAGTTCCATACCAAATAAAATTACTAGTTCCATAACTAGAGGGCACGAATCCATAACCTAGGCATAACGATAGCCATCAACCACCATCAAATGCATACTTATTATTACAGTCCAACATTGTAATTGCAAAGTAGTAAATGAAGGTTATCTCAACGGGTGTGTGCAACTGTGTGTCTACTCCCTCCCACAAAAGATGTTATCATGGTTCACCTAAAACAAAAAAACACAGCAAGGGTGAGTCCACGACTCAGCAAGTACAAAAGAATATGTGAACACGATAGTACCATTTATCATCGTATAATGAACCAACATATGGAATAGGGTCATCATATGAAAGAATGAATGTACATGCTCTTCTCTTTTGCTCATACCGGTATAGCGAGTGAATACCCGTCGGTGTTCACTTATTCCCGCATTCTACAAAATGCGGGGACCCAAAGCCCGTTTGAGAACATGTCAAATCGGGGACCCATATTGCCGATATTGGAATGTTGGGTCTTACAATCACTACCCACTCCCGTGGGTGTCGCAAGATCAAAACTTGCATGCATGAATGAATATGATGAATAATGAGATAACAGTAATCAAATCTTAGTAAAGCAAACAGTCATGAACAAGTACATACCACCATGATTCATCATATTATCACCAAACAGATAAGAACACATATCAACCACAATTGTATAGTTGTACTTGCCTTTCTCCGCTATGACGCGCAGGGAGGCAAGGATGATGCCCCTTACTCAGGAACTCCGCCCCCTACACCAGAATATTACTAGCAATAATAACGTTGAGGAAAATGTACCCACTCACACTCCTTAACCCAACTCCCGCAACCCAGGGTTCGAATAAGGGTTATACTCAAATTTCCCGACGGTCTAGCAGTGAGTCCCACGGAACAGTAGAACAAAAATCACCATAACATTCACTACGAAACTCAGAACGGGGTGATCTTGGACCCTCTGGAATCACGACAAAACTATCTAGCTTAATCTAGTTGGGCAAGTCCCCTGATTTGGCCTCCTAATATTTCTTGTGTTTTGGTGAATTTTCTGTCTCTGCAATCTGACAGTCGGCGAAACAGCGGTGGTACCAATTCCATAACTTTTGATTGACTCATCTACAAATTATGTTCTTTATCAGCATGGAAATATTACTGAATTATCTACAATATTTATTTTGGGTGGCCTTTCTGATTCGGTCTCTAAAAAATTCATAATGGCCAGACAAGACAACTGTCAATTCTCATCAGCCCTTCTGGATAGTGGCAGAGAAAGTACCATAACTCCTAAACCGTAACTCCAAATCAAGTGATCTTGGTGCCTAAAGAAATATAAGGACGAGCCCTACAACTTTCTAACAGATGGTAAGATCAGAAAATGTACACAATCTACCCAAAACCGATGAGCAACAACGCTGAACCAATTTGATCTGCTACTGACAGCACCAAATTGAATTGAAAATTCTACCGATCTATCGGGGATTGAGATTACCATTGATGAATCACTAAAGAACAATGCCTTGATGTGTTTATGTGTCTTTCTCCTCCCCTTCCCTCCTCCTCTTTCTTCTTCCTCCCCATCTTCTCCTCTTCTCCTCGCGTCTTCTCTTCGGCCGGCCACCAATGGCGGCTTCCTCCTCTTCCTCCCAAAGGGCAGCAGCACGAGGCTTCGCCCGGGAGGGTGTGGCACTGTTGGAGGGGTGGTGGCGCAGGGGGAGGTGCAAGGGAGAGGTGGAGGCGGCGCAAAGAGCAAGGCGGGTGGCTGCTAGGAGGGGAAAGTGGGGGGAGAGAGAGGTGGGGGCTAGGGTTTAGGGGTGGAAGCCCCCCCCCTTGGCCGGCCACCTCGTGGGCTTCCCTGGGTAGCGGCCCGTGGCCCAGGTTGTCGAGACTTTGCGGAAAACGCAATTTTCTTTCAGGTATTTCTACTACTTTAATTGTCTTTTCTCCCCCTAACTTCTTTTCTAATTACCCGATTCGCTTCCGGGGTATTACATTCTACCCCCCTTAAACAGAATTCGACCCCGAATTCTTCGGTTGTTCTACTCGAAGGACATTTACAATTAGCATGCGGGACTCCAGCTCCCAGGTCACTTTCTGCTCGGTCTGATGCGATCACCGCACCTCGATGGATTCCAACATCTTACACCACGACGCTCGTCTTGATCATATCTGGTATACTCAACGGACGGGACTCGAACGCAAGGTTTTACTCGTGGTTCCTCGTCCCTGATGAATCTCACACTCCAGACTCTCAAATACTCTCTCGACATCGGGTCATACAAAATATTGTGTACCCCGCGCATGGACCCGAGATGGTTCTAGCGAAATGCTCGCATCCAAAAATCAAACCGATGTACCTTGGGCCAACCTTCCCTGTGGTACCAAATCAGACACTCTACACATAACACATGGAACTCAGTTCCAACTCTTGATCGACCTATTCATCTGAACAATGAGCACATCCTTTAACCAGGATCACACGACATAACTTGCTTTAAATAACTCTTTTATAACCAGAACCCAATTGAAAATAGCGGATTCTCATCACAATCACGAAATGGCAACTTTACACAAAAAAGGATCAAACTCAAAAGCAAATATTCATCATGAAATCCCTTCCACTTTCCCAGTAGGCAGTTTACAAATAAACACCTCACAAGCCGAAAGAGAAACCACTCGAATACCCAAATCAATTACTTTCTTTATTCTTTCTGAACTGATAAGAACCACGCATGCCAATCATAAGGTCAGACTCCATTTGCGAAAGACATCCGCCATAAACACATAGCTAAAACAAGAATCAAGAGAGCGTTTCACTACTCGAGGAAATATTTTTTTCTCTTTTAGAAATAGAATTTCTCTCAAATTATGGAACCCCATTTCATCCATTTCACACTAACTCATTTCTCTTAAATTGGTAACCTCAACACTATGCTCAAACCGAGTTCACCATTCATACCTTTGTGGAGTGACTTTAATGACTTCCACAAAAATATACTCTAGCCAACACCTCTACTGACGGAGTTATTTGGGCAGATAACTTCCAAATGCATTCCCAAAATGGACCTTCACACGTAAACACGTCACCTCAATCCTTTAATAATGAAATACTTGGATTTCACCTCACACATTCCCATGTGCTTCCTCAAAAGAGTTATATCAATGACCATTCCCCCATTCCGAATATGCTCTTTCTACTACTGTTACACATATTCGTTGGCAACCCAGGTTCTAGCATAAAAATGCAAGGCCCAATTTCAACCTCCAAAACTCCTACAACAACTTCTTGTAAAGAGATCGAGGAATACTCCGATTCATTCACTAAAATTCCTACATTCCAAACATACTCAATCCTTATCGTCCACATGTGAATATTTTCTCGACCAACTTATCTTTTAGAAGAATTCTACCTGCCAGAAGGTTATTCACTAAAGCCAGGGCATACCTGCCGACATCTCAACACTCCCTACTATCCCATTAATTGACATTACGATTAGATTACTTCGCTAATCCTACTCTCATTAAATTACACCTTCATACTTTGCCTACACAACCTGGAAAATTAACCAATCGTCTCTAATAAACTAACCACGGTTTCCATTCATCTAACAATTCCAATGTTCCACTCAACATGAACAAATGATCTTTGACCGCAAACCACTATAGGTTCTATTAGTTACAAAATTGCCATCGGTTAAGTCAAACCCTCTCCAGAGATTACCCCAAGAAATCAACTTATCACTCAATGCTTCTCAATCAAATTGACACCCAGAGTCTCACAAAATCTTTCACTTGACTACCACCAATCAGTTGCTCTACCCTCTATGAGGTTTTGTAAAACAATCCATTATTCCTTTCTCAAAAGTAAAGGCAAATAAAAATAATGATTTCGGCACTTAGAAAAACGTTTTCCATTCACAGCAAATTCAAGATCAATAGAAATAGTCATAAAGAAATGAACCCAGAAAACAAAGGTGAGACCACAGATAAGAACATAAGTCCCACTAGAAAAGAATATCGAGTTTCAACCAATAAAATAAGCATTATCATTGAAACACAAGAAACTCTTAAACGACAATGAAAGAAAAGCTAAACACACTTAAATAAGTTGCAAGTACAAAACTTAACCCCAATCACAAAAACTTCTACTACACTTTTTTTAAACAAGGAAATAATTTCTTTAATTACAATTCACTTTGCCAACTCAACCAAAAGAGCCTTTAAATTCAAACCTCATGAATTACTCAAGGACCAATTAGAACTTTCTAACATGTCGCTTTGCTCAACACATTCCAGTTACCACATAACTAAGAAACTACCAAAGGCCATGAGTGCAAACTCCAAACTTTTCCTTTAACTGATATTACGAAAGACGATCAAATTACATTCTTTCTATAAGAATCGTCACCACACCCACAGGTCATAAATTCTTACAGACAGTCTTACTAACATTAAGACTAACACACTCTCAACATGATTCCTTATCATCAACTCTTCCATTATAAAACCTCCAAAAGTTCACCAAATTGTTCCATACTACTTTAACATCCCATCTTCAAAATGAGGGTATACCAAAACCATACAGCCTTACTACAACAACAACTTTGTTTAAGAAGGCATCCATTACACAAATTAAAGGTTTTACCAAGACCCTTGCATCAAGAACATGCTATTATCCGACGGTTCCACAATTATGTACGCATAAGCCACCTATTTAATCACATCCGTTCAACTCTTAGTGATGCTCAACACCAAACCTTAACACTACAATTGCATCCCAACTATTGTTGTTATCGACTGACTTCATTATAAAGTATAGTTGCTACCAACCTTTCTTTGAGAATCACACGAATACTTACAGCCACATATTCAACAGTTCCTCTTGATGTTTGGATTTCGGCTAAATCACACTAGAATTTCAAGAATCAAAATCTTGCATCGATCAAAAGTCTCAGCAACACTACAACTAAATTCATCGCGTCCTTCTATATAGACGAACTACCTAGAACTCCTCCCAAAAATTCTAGTTTCACCGATATTCAATCCCTTCAACCTCTTGTACACAATTTCAACAATTAATCATACTAAAAAATATGTAAATCTAGCAACCATATATGCCCAACAAATAGTCAATTTACGATAATTTCTGGATTAATATCCTCTAAGGCAACGTTCAAACACATTATTACCATAACCATCACCAATGGTTATATTAATCCATTGAGACCCAATACTCCAAATTATTTAAGAGATTTACCAAATTCCACAGTCTTAATGATCATACGAGTTCATCAATATCTCACACTTCTTAATAAATCTCGGGTTCCTAATAGGTATAAACATACCTTCAATCACAGTTCATCAAGAACTACTAGAAGACAACATCAACTTAATCAATTTCACTTCCAAGGATACTAGTTGAGACTAATCATGTACCACGCCATTGACCCAACTTGGTACCCACACCAAATTAATTATTCTCCATGCTTACAACTTCTTACCTTAATACAACAAAACGTTATAAAAGAGTTTTGACACTCTCCTTCCAAAAGAAGAAGCATTAAACACCATTTACTCCTAAAAGAAAGTACATGGGCCGAAACTTCACATGATAAAGAACTTGTAAAATATAATTTCTATTACTCAAAATGCCAAACGAATAACTGAGTCATGCTTCACAACAAAAAGACAAAACTCTCATGAAGGGACCAACCTTGCAGATCAACCACGTTCACAAGTAGCCAAAAGTATCTAAATAGTCGAAAGAACAATATTTGTTTAAAATAAAAAATAGAGAACAATTGAAACCCGTCAACGGCATTGTAACCACATTCAAGGAAAGTCCATCAACCGCAAAAACAACAACCATAAAACCAAATACAAACTCAAGGAAGACAACAACTTCCCCAAAGAGCTCATCTCCAACCTTTGTAACTACGTTACTCGAGAAAAACCATTGCTAACCCCATTCCACCAACAGTGGCACACCTTGACCATGCCCATGACCACAACTAAACTTTACCGCTCGACATCGATTATCCCCACACATAACCATCATATAATCAATTCATAAGCAATCATACTCAATTAATATCAGCAATTATCAATACGATATAACGGAAACGTAAATGCAATACTTTGCCCATTCCCAACCTACTATGCACCAGTGTGTCAAATTTTAAGTTGATTAACCACTAGTAAATTTTAATTAATCTATTCGCCACGGACCTAAAGCCCGCTCTGATACCAACTGTAACACCCCTTCTTCCAGGAGCCAAGATGTTACCTAAAATCTCTACTACCAATCAACATTATAAACAATTTCGAGCATTTTACAATAAAAGAGCAACTACGCTCTGCTCGAAAGGGAAGTGGCATATTAAACAGCCTAATTTCAGCAATTCATAAATAATTTGAACATGGAGTTCCATACCAAATAAAATTACTAGTTCCATAACTAGAGGGCACGAATCCATAACCTAGGCATAACGATAGCCATCAACCACCATCAAATGCATACTTATTATTACAGTCCAACATTGTAATTGCAAAGTAGTAAATGAAGGTCATCTCAACGGGTGTGTGCAACTGTGTGTCTACTCCCTTCCACAAAAGATGTCATCATGGTTCACCTAAAAGAAAAAACACAACAAGGGTGAGTCCACGACTCAGCAAGTACAAAAGAATATGTGAACACGATAGTACCATTTGTCATCTAATGAACCAACATATGGAATAGGGTCATCATATGAAAGAATGAATGCACATGCTCTTCTCTTTTGCTCATACCGGTATAGCGAGTGAATACCCGCATTCCACAAAATGCGGGGACCCAAAGCCCGTTTGAGAACATGTCAAATAGGGGACCCATATTGCCCACATTGGAATGGTGGGTCTTACAATCACTACCCACTCCCGTGGGTGTCGCAAGATCAAAACTTGCATGCGTGAAAGAATATGATGAATAATGAGATAATAATAATCAAATCTTAGTAAAGCAAACCGTCATGAACAAGTACATACCAAACAGATAAGAACACATATCAACCACAATTGTATAGCTGCACTTGCCTTTCTCCGCTACGACGCGCGGGGAGGCAAGGATGATGCCCCTTACTCCGGAACTCCACCCCCTACACGAGAATGTTACTAGCAATAAGAACGCTGAGGAAAATGTACCCACTCACACTCCTTAACCCGACTCCCCGCAACCCAGGGTTCGAATAAGGGTTATACTCAAATTTCCCGACGGTCTAGCAGTAAGTCCCACGGAACAGCAGTACGAAAATCACCATAACATTCACTACGAAACTCAGAACGGGGTGATCTTGGACTCTCTGGAATCACGACAAAACTTTCTACAATAATCTAGTTGGGAAAGTCCCCTGATTCGGCATCCTAATATTTCTTATGTTCAGGTGAAGTTTCTATCTCTGCAATCTGACAGTCAGCGAAACAGCGGTGGTAGAAATTCCATACCTTTTGATTGACTAGTCTAAAAATTATGTTCTTTATCAACTTGGAAAGCTTACTGAATTCTCTACAATATTCATTTTGCGTGGTCTTTATGATTCGGTCTCTAAATAATTCATAATGGCCAGACTAGACAACTGTCAATTCTCGTCAGCCCTTCTGGATAGTGACAGAGAAACTACCATAACTTCTAAACCGTAACTCCAAATCAAGTGATCTTGGTGCCTAAAGAAAGATAAGGATGAGCCCTACAACTTTCTAACAGATGGTCAGATCAGAAAACGTACGAAATCTACCCAAAACCAACGAGAAACAATGCTGAACCAACTTGATCTGCTACTGACAGCACCAAATTGAATTGAAAATTCTACCGATCTATCGGGGATTGAGGTTACCCTTGATGAATCACTAGAGAACGACGCCTCGCTGCGTGTACGCGTCTTTCTCCTCCCCTTCTCTCCTCCTCTTTCTTCTTCCTCCCCTTCTTCTCCTCTTCTCCTCGCGTCTTCTCTTCGGCTAGCCACCAATGGCGGCTTCCTCCTCTTCCTCCCAATGGGCAGCAGCACGAGGCTTTGTTGGGGATGGTGTGGCACTGTTGGAGGGGTGGTGGCGCAGGGTGAGGCGCAAGGGAGAAGTGGAGGCGGCGCAAAGAGCAAGGCGGGTGGCGGCTAGGAGTGGATAGTGGGGGGAGAGAGAGGTGGGGGCTAGGGTTTAGGGGTGGAAGCCCCCCCTGGCCGGCCACCTTGTGGGCTTCCCTGGGTCGCGGCCCGTGGCCCAGGTTGTCGAGACTTTGCGGAAAACCCAATTTTCTTTCAGGTATTTCTACTTCTTTAATTGTCTTTTCTCCTCCCGACTTCTTTTCTAATTACCTAATTCACTTCTGGGGTATTACAGCTACACAGAGGAGGAAGGAGGCGAACAGGCATGATGGTGGCGGTTGGGAAGAGAGGCAAGGTGGCGTTGGGAAAGGGGCAAAATGGAATCCCATAGGGATGGGGAACCCAGGGGTGTTCGGCGGCGTCGCCGGAGGGTGGTCAGATGTGGCTGTGGTGCTGCAAACAGCGACGGCGGCGGCGGGGTGTGCGGGACTCTGGCAAACTAGCGGTGCTCGAGAGCAAAGGAAGGGAGCATGGCATAGAACACAAAGCAATGAATCCAACAGTGGTGATGATGTTGTCGGAGGATCAACGATGGTGATGAAACGCGAGTAGGACAGAGCTTCGGCCGGCGGCGGTAGAAATGCAAAATCCAATGAGGAGGAAGTGAGAGAGGAGGGGAAACTCCGGGGATGGGTGGAGGAGACCGAGGGGCACCTTGTGACACGGCCGGCGAGGCAAAAAGATGGCTAGAGAGGGAGATGGAAGGAGGTGGTGATGCGGCTGGCGTCGGGGAAGAATTGGGAGCTTCTGCTCGGGCTTCGGTTCGGGGAGAGAAAGGAGAGGAGGGGAAGGAAGGGGAGGAAAGGGGGAGAAGCTCGCGGCTTTTATAGAGGGGGAGAGGACGGGAAGGATGGGGGAGGAAAGGGGAGGTGCTTGCTGCTTATATAGAGGGGGATTGACTAGTGTGGCAAGGGGGAGGCGTGGGCATGTCGGGCGTGGGGCATGGGCGTGCATGCCGGGTCATCCAATTCATATTCATTTCATAAACAAGCACATCCATTTCACAGTACAAATAAATTAACTCAAATTAACTAAAATTAACTATTCAGAACATATACAAACATGTATCATTAAGTTCAATCGTATCCCAATCAAGTTCAATCTACATTGTGGAACACTCCCCATATAACACATTCTCGACCCTTATTCAATACACACATTGTTCAATCTTTAAAAATTAGCCCTTCATGATGATCGACGTGTATCCAACTAGTTTCATCATGTTGTTATTCCTTGACCCATATGCTATTTCCGAAAGGAGGCAACTCGTCAAATTGATTGTATTCTTCCACGTCCACTATATTCTCAACTCTGACAATCTTACTTGTTCCATTAAGAACTACGTGGTGCCTCTTATTTGTCTGGTCCATTACATAGAAGACTTGAACAACTTGGTTAGTGAGTATGAATGGTTCATCTTTGTATCCGACACGTTCGAGGTCCACGGAAGTGACACCATACTTATCGGCCTTCACGTGTGGGAGATGGACCCAACGACACTGAAACAGGAGGATCTTGAAAAACACGTAGTCGAGCTCCCAAATCTCCTCTATGAGCCCATAGTAGGAGCTCCTCAACCCATCGGTACTGAACGCATCTATGCGGACACCGCTGTTCTGGTTACTGCTAATTATATCCCGAGCCTGCATATAGAATATGTACCCATTTATGTCGTATCCTTGCTATGTCATAACTATAAATATTAGCCATTTCGCCAACCATGTCAGCATATCACTTGACGAGCTCCTAGAGAGTCACTCCTTCAACCATTGGTTGAACTGACTGTTGTGCTGTCTCGTGATCCAAACATCCGGCCTCTCCGGATTCTATTACCGGAGCACGTCCTTGTGTTGGTTGATATACAGGGACACTTTAGTCATGTGTTGCAAGACCGTGAAATGAGCTTGAGCATATGCATCCATATCTGGAGTGATTGCTTTCCTTCTGATGGTCCCGATACCCTCAAGTCTCCCCTTATGGCGAGATCGATGCACACCTATCGGTTCGACCTGAGCCATGTAATCGACACAGAACTCAATGACTTCTTCGATTGCATAACATTCGACGATGCTGCCCTCCGGCCGAGATCGATTTTGTACATAGGACTTGAGAATTCCTATGAACCTCTCGAACGGGTACATGCTACGTAGGAACACAGACTCACACATCTTTATCTCCCTCACAATGTGAACAATGAGATGGACCATAATATCAAAAAACGACGGAGGGAAATACATCTCAAGATCACAAAGAGTTGTCACCTCCTCATCCTGCAGAGCATCTAGTCCTTTGAGATCGATGACTTTCTAAGCAATTGTATTAAAGAAATAACACAGTCTCATGATTGTCTCTCGGACCTTGACCGGCAAAATACTTCTAATTGCAACAGGGAGCATCTGTGTCATCAGCACATGACAATCATGAGACTTCATGCCAATTAACTTCAAATCTTCTATTGAAACAAGTTTTTCAGTTTGGCGGAGTAACCAGATGGAACTTTCACACCATGCAAGCACTGGCACAGTTCAGTTCTCTTGGCCTTGGATAGAGTGTAACAAGCAGGGGGAAGGTACGTCGTTCTTTATCGATCTTTGTCGGTGCTAACTCAGGCCTGATACCCATATCAACCAAGTCAAGCCATGCGTTGAAACTATGCTTTGTTTTGCCACGAAAGTTCGGTAAGAAACCAATCAAGCTGTCACATACATTCTTCTCTATAGTGTAGGACATCTGTGGAGTGGTGAACTTCTTGGTGCTCCCAATAAGGTAAGTCCCATAATATTGATCTCTTCTTCCAGATGTTCTTCTCACGGGTCCTCGATTTATATATCTTTTTTAGAACAACATCTAAATCTTTAATCATACCATAAACCTCTTTTCTACTTAAATGCCTTCGAGCTGAACTGTCCTCCTTCTCTCCGTCGAATTGTTTATTCATTCTACGGTATGGGTGAGCCCTCCGAAGGAACCTACGGTGACACATGTACACAGTTTTACGTGAGTGCTTTAGCCACACTCTCGGTATCATCTAACCAGTGAGCACAAACTTTGGCTCCTTTTGTACTCTGGCCCGATAGGTTAGCAAGGACAGGATAATCATTTATGGTGCAGAATAACAAGAAGCGTAAATTTAAGTTCTCTTGTTTGTACGCATCCCATATCTGTACCCCTTCAATCCATAGTATTTTTAGATCTTCCGTCAATGGTGCTAGGTACACATCAATATCATTCCCAAGTTGCTTAGGCCCTTAGATAAGTATCGACAACAAAATATACTTTCACTTCATACGCAACCAAGAAGGAAGGTTGTAGATACAGAGAGTCACGGGCCAAGTGCTATGTCGGCTGCTCATATTACCGAAAGGATTCATTCCATCTGTACTCAATCCAAACCTTATATTCCTCAGTTTCGCACCGAAGTTTACAAACCTCCTATCGATGTTTCTCCATTGGGCGAAATCAGCAGGGTGTATTAGATTTCTGTCATTCTTACACTCCACCGAGTGCCAATGCAGCAGTTTTGCATCTTTGGGTTTGCAAAAAATTACTTCAAACGGGGAATTACATGACGATACCACACCACCTTAGCGGGAGGTCCTTTCTTCACCTCAATTCCCTCGTTGTCATCAGATTGATTCTCACGCTTGTATCGGGATGCATTGCACATCGGACATACATGCATGTTTGCATACTCGTTACAGTAGAGGATACAGTCGTTCGGATATGCATGTATTCTTTCTAATTCCATTCCCATAGGACAAAGAACCTTCTTGGCTTTGTAGATAGTTTTGGGCAACTCGTTTCCCTCTGGAAGTATGTCAACTACGAGACCTAACAACACCGTGAAACTCTTGTCGGACCATTCGTTGTTTGCCTTCAATTTCAGCAGTTCAAGCACAAATGACAACCTTGTGCATTCCGGCTTGCAGCTCGGGAACAAATGTTTCTCCGAGTCCTTCATCAAGCCCTAGAATTTAACATACTCCCTCTCATCACAGTTCCCTTCTGCATCGCGAAGCATCTGATTCAGATTGTCATCGTGCAACCTATCCGAATCGGAACCACAATCGAAATCATCTAGTGGCATATCGTTGAATTCGTCGGCGAGGTCGTTATTACTACATTCCTATATAATCTGCCATTTACTGTGACTGGTCCAACGTGTATAACCATTTTTGAAACCCCTTCAAACCAAGTGTGCTTTGATCTACGCTCGGTTCTTAAACATCTTCATACTCCTGCAGTAAATGCATAGACAGTACATATATTCCACCCCCTTATTCAACATATCCTCCTCGGTATCTCTTGTAAAAGTAGACACGCCATTAATGTAATCTTCACTCACACGGTTGCCAGCGTACATCTAGCTTTGGTCCATCTACGCGACGCATATAACAATTTGGTGTTAAAAATTGAATTATCTAATTAGTATACTATAGATGCAACTTTTGATATGTCATTTGAAATATGTATTTCTAATGAACTAAGAAAACAATAATGCACCTTAGGGTCAGGTCGTTCATCACAAACACTTTATAGATAGCCCGGCCCATGCCCAACTTCAGATGGCACGAATCCAACACTTGCAAAACAACACAAAAAGCTAGATCTATATCATCTTCAATTCTCTCTTTACCGATCTAAACCATCTTCAATTCTCTCTTTACCAAGCTAGATCTAGAATATATTGCAATGAACAAGTTACTAACCATCGATAGTCAAAAATAAATTATCAAGCTAGATCTACAATCTCTCTTCCCAAATCCGCGGTCTCCTTTCACCAAATAGCCTCAAAGCCCCACCTCCAGTAGTAGCAGTGAGAACAGCGCTGGAATTTAAGATAGATCCATCTGTGAGGGTCGGGTCTACAATAAATGAGATTATCACATACGGTTTTAATACAAACCGTCTGTGATGAGGACGGGAAGTCATAGACGATTCATATTGATATTAACTTTTCACAGACGATTTTTAGCGTAGCCAGTAACACAGACGGTCGTTAAACCAAAACCGTCCATAATTGTATTTAATACAGACGATTTTGGTCAACCGTCTGTGATGAGGCGTCCAATATTAGCCTTTTTGTAGTAGTGATAGCTTCTTTGCATCTTGTTGTACTTCTTTTACCGGTGATGTTTGTTATGAAAATAGGCTTGATGATACGGCCCCAAGTACGACCAAGGCATTTCTTTGCATCTCAATGTTGCAAATTCAAGCTAGCAATCACATCGGTACTGTTTTGGCAAACGAAGCAAAACAAGAACTAGGTTCAGCCAAGAGGGAGGAGAGGAAGGTAGGCCGAAGAGGGAGCTTGAGCAAGCATGGGAAATTCACTAACCAAGGAAGAAGAGGGCATGTGGTACAAGGGCAGCAAGGGGACATGCATGCGGCACATGGGAGGTCAACTGGCTAAAGGACATTGCATGTGGCTGCCAAAGGTTTGGGCCAAGAGGAGAAGTTTGGGTGGTGTGGAACATCAAGATGGAGCGGTTATCCAAACCAACAAGAAACGAAGCCACGGGAAAAAGGAAGCTATGTTGGTGCGGTTTGGATCCGAATAGGATACTAGTAGAGTAGGTTTCAGTTTTGCAAGAAAATCCTATATTAACCTTGCTGAATTTAGATTCCGAAAATACATGTTTCCTTTTAAAAAAAGAGTCTGAATAGGAAGTTTTGGCAAGAGTTGGACCTTGAGTCATAGTTTTAATTCCAAAATTCATTTTTGCTGATTTTTAATTCTAAAATTAGGACTATTTGAATTGTGTGCGTTTAGGAGGTTCAGTTTGATTTAGGCATTATTCACGTGTACTGGTCACGTGATACTGTTCATCCAAAAGCAATTGTGTTTGCGTGGGAGGCTATTTAAGCTCCATGGCCGCACCATGTAAAGACAAGTCAAATTTTAGTTTATGAATAAAAATATAAAAGCCTTTTGGCGCAAGAGGGAGTGTTCTTAAGATGATTTGCTTAATTGAGTGATTGAGACCTAGTTTGTCGAGAGGGGGAGAGAGAGAATTTTACAAGTAGTTCTATCCTTGACGCAAGGCAAGAATACCAAGGTGTTGGATTGACCGAAGGCTATTACTACAACATGCAATTCAATCTATTAGATTAGTTTATGAGTGTGTTGATTTATTGCAATTTCACCCGAATTGGTTTGTGAGATTGCTATTCTCCCCTCAAGCTATCCATTTTCGGGACTGTTCATGTGGGGATACTATTCACATGTGTGGTACTATTCATCCAGAGCCAAGAGAAGAAGACGACGTGCTACTGATATTTGATTTGTACCGTGAAAGATTGGGCCAATAATTGAGATCCATCTATTCAACTAGTTGGATCCTTATCACTTGAGCTTAAGGTGTATTTGTTGGTGGTTGAGAACGAAGTCTTGTGCGATATTTATGGCAATCTCTTTAGTTTTGATTGTACTTGTTTCAGGCATGAGATGCACTTGGAGCCCATAAAAGAGAAGGAAACCGATGGCTTGTATGGAGTGGCGATCAAGGTTGATTGTGATGGAAAGCTTTTGGAGGATGATCATAATGAGTCATCCGAGGACGGTCCTGTACTCAAGCTAAGCAAGGTGATCAAAGAAAAACTTATTGAAGGCTTAGTGTTTTATGAATCTAAATTGACTGCTCTGAGGAAGAAAGTGAAATTACTATAAAGAGAGAAGGGTGATTTGTTTCATTAGCTTGCAAAAGTGAAAACCTCCATGCATGATTTTGATTACTTGTTTGTAGACATGGATAACTTGAACAATTCTCTTGTATGTCTAAAATATGAAAATGAATAGTGGAAATCCAATGCTTCTATGCCATGTGACTCTTGTGTTGCTTTGAACCACGAGCTTGATAATGCTAAGTTAGAAATAAGCAATCTTAGGTTCATGGTTGTAGAAATTGAGAACTTGAAATTGAGTAATTTCACATGTGTAGAGCAATTAGAGCTTGCTAGGGCTGAAATTAGTGAGGTACGATGTAGGACCGGAAAGACGACTAAAGGGGGGTGAATATACGCTTTCTTGATTGTTGACTTTAATCAAATTCAACACGCACTTTTCTTCAATAGCTATGAAAGCTAAGAAGATCAGTAAATGCACAGAGGAAGCCTTGTGCTGAATCCAATTACCCCCTTAAACACAAGATTTAAGAATAGAGATTTGATCTCACTGGACCGGTCTGACCAACGGCCAATTGGCGGTCTCAACGGGCGGTGATCGATCGATGGCCACGGTGGCGGTCGAATATCCGCGGTCGACCATTGTTGGAATCGGTCGGACCGATTTAGTCCAGAACCACTACAGACCACCCGAAACCAAAATGAAAATTGGTCTAACTTTTGATTCAACCAATGAAACTTGACCAAACTTGGAACACACCTCCCTAAGGATATATGGAACCTATTCCTATAGACGATCGTCCAGATCCACATCAAAGAATTGATCTTTTTAGGTTTTACCAAAGAAGTGTCCAAAACCTAGCAAAATGAAAAACTTGATCTAAATCTTGCTAGTGAGGGATTGACGATTTAGATGGTCCTAGGAGTATTCCCATACATCATAGCAAGGTAAAAGAGGTCAAGAGACCAAACAAAAACAACCGGATCAAGGAAGCACCAAAATCACCAAAAGAGAGAGGAAAACACATGAGACCTCATCTTAGAACAAGCATCCATTGATTGATTCAAGATGATGCTCGCAAAGCCACTCATTCAAGGAGAACAAGAGCTCAATCCAAGAGCACACACACAAATATCCTCTCTAGAATCTAGTCTCTCCTCTCCTCTCCAAACCCTAACCCTAACTAGGGTTTTTACAAATGAAGTGCTTGGGAGGTTTTCCAACTCCCCCTTTCTATTTATAGTGAGGCCTAGTCTTTAGAGAGAGTTCACTTAATAGGCTCCCGTTAAGGCCCAAAACACACGGGACACACGCACACATTTCAGTTGAAGCAATCACCTGCTTCACCACGTGTGGGTTGATCAGCGGCTCTCATCATGTCGGCAAGTCTCTCCCGTCCGAATCCCATCGGAACCTCCAAGGCACTTGCACCGACCCCCGCGCCGCTTGATCCAACCAGCTGCAACGAACTGCTCGTTCGAACCATCTTGTCTATTCTGCACCATGCTTGAGTCACACGACCTCACCCGGCATCCATGATCATCCTGGACCTCAGCTCTCCAAGCTTAGTCCCGATCATCCTCAACGTTGACGTTGCTGACCTGCAAGCCACCTGCACAACAATTGATAAAGAAATCGTTTCCGGGAACAAGTTCTTCACAACTTGACCCACGTTAGCTCAATCATGCAATATGCAACATTAAAGCATTGAATCTCATGCACTAGACACAATCGAAACAAAACGTCGCCAAGAAGGCCGACGAACAAGTGGAATCCGGCCCGACCACAGATCGGCCGATCAGACCGATTTCCAACCGGTCTGACCGATTTTATAACGCCGGTCAGACCGCCCAAAATGACTTAGCCAAAATTCCATCGTGAAAATCTGAAACTCTCTAGAATTTTCAATTGAATAGAACTTTTGACTGGAATTTGCAAAACATATGAGACCAAGTGTAGGAGACTCCCCTCTCTTACCTACACACTCTATTTTTGGCCTAGCCCCAAACTCCACCAAAGGTTCTGGCCGGTTAGACCGCCGCACACGGCCGGTCGGACTGCCACACGGCCGGTCGGACAGGCAGTGCTACCGGTCGGACCGATCCACGGGCGGTATGACCGCCAATGCTGCCGGTCTGACCGCCTGAGGTCTGAATAGCACAGGAGCGTTTCCGAAAATGCGAGATTCGTCAAACCAACAACGCCATTGCCAATTGACTCATCATCCTAAGATCATGCACATATCCCCACGATATCCACAATCCCCCCCCCCCCTTGATGAACACATTGGTAATCTCCCAGAAAATGTATGTTTGTGGTTTGAAAAGTAAAAAACTCGCAGTTTCGTGCAAAGGCACAACTTGGTCCATAAGCAAGAGAAAGCCTAGGAAATGACCAAGCTAGCTTCAGAATAGCAAGGGCAAGTGAGATAAGGCAAAGAGAGCACAAAAAACTTCAATTTCCAGAGAATAGCCAAAAATCTCACTTAGGTCCATATGAAAGAACAATTGTTCTATGTGACATTTGATTATTGTGAGTCTCCTAGATTTGCAAATAAAATCAGAAAAGGCATTAAAACCAAAAGAACCCACTCACTATGATCACCAATTTCCAGAAAATTCATTTTCCCCCTATGACTCCAAAAAGCTCTAAAACAACATTTTTTACCAATGTTTCTCCCCCTTTGACAATGAATACATCAAGGTGCATGGAAAAAAATAGAGCATGAAGGAATGGCTTTGTTTTTTAACTTTAGCAAAAGGAGCCATGAAGATTATCCATGAAGACAGTACAAGTATTACACCAAGCCATATTATGTGAAGAAGCTATGTTCAATCATAGCAAAATCTGTACAGCCAAGCTAAGACTAAAATAGCAATAATCTGATATTGAATGAACTAATAGCATGACAAGTTACTCAAAATCATAGTTTCACTAAAGGTATCCAGAAATGAGTCAAGTCATGTCTATAAGCTATACTGAGTCAAAGTAGAGCATTATGATTTCAATTCAGAAGCAAAACGTTCAAGCATTTAGCACTTTGAGCATTTTTAAGAAAAAGATTAATTTTATCTTATAATTATGCTAGATCTCAAGCCTTACCGCGACCATCTCAAGCAAGAAACTTAAAAGATTGATCTAAGTTATCCAAAACTCCCCCTGAGTTCATGCCTAATGCAATGGCAAGCCGTCTCATGAGAAAGAGTTGGTGAGATCAGTTTTTTCGCACAGAAAAGCTCATTTTTCATTTGCTTGACTTAAGAATTAACAAAGCTCAATTTTTCAGCTCAAAATAAGTTCAAGACTCAGTTTACCTTATATGACATGGCATGAATCATGAGAGAATCACTAAAGCAAAACTGATCACAAGATCCAACAAGTCATGTTTTGATTCAATTAGCTCACAAATAATAAAGCTAGCATGGCAAAGTCAGCATCAGAAAATGCTTGAATAGTGAGAGCAGAAGAAGAATAGTACCAGAGTCCAAAGTCAAGAGTAACTTGGAGATACCTGAAGATGCGACGTACTGCTTGACGATGAGAAGCACGAGGGGAAGCCTGAAAGCGAGCGCACAGACATACTGCAAATTGTATGTCCGGCCTCGACGCAGTGAGGTAGAGGAGGGAGCCTATCATACTGCGGTACTCCTTCTGGTCCACGGGCTCTCCATCCTCATCAGGGTCCAGCATGGTGGTTGTGGCGATGGGAGTAGACATTGGTCTACTACTTCCCATGTCGAAGTGCCGAAGAAGGTCCTTTGTGTACTTACTTTGGTGAATGAAGGTGTCCTCTTTCAGTTGCTTGACTTGAAGACCAAAGAAGAAGGTCAATTCTCCCATCATGCTCATCTCGAACTCCCTGCTCATAGAATCTGAAAATCTGGACACCAAAGCATGAGAGGAACCACCGAATTGATATCATCCACACAAATCAGAACCAATAAGAAATCACTGCCATGCTTGAGAGTGAACAAAGTTTTATCAACCATTCCTATTTTAAAATTATTTTCAAGCAAGAAACTCTTAAGCCTATCATACCAAGCTCTAGGAGCTTGCTTCAATCCATACAAGGCTTTGGAGAGTTTAAAAACATGGTTTGAGAACTTATGATATTCAAAACCAGGAGGTTGCTTGATAAAGACCTCTTCTTCTATGAAACCATTTAAGAAAGCACTTTTAACATCCATTTAAAAAAGTTTGAAACCCTTAGAAGATGCAAATGCTAGTAAAATGTGAATGGCTTCTAATCTGGCTACAGGAGCAAAGATCTCTTCAAAGTCTAATCCTTCTACCTGGGAATAACCTTGAGCTACAAGTCTAGCCTAATTGCGAATAACCAACCTATCCTCACTTTGCTTATTTTTAAAAATCTATTTTGTCCCAATAACATGAGAATCAGAAGGAGGCTCAACTAAGGACCAGACTTTGTTTCTTTCAAAATTTTCAAGCTCTTCATGCATGGCATTGACCCAAGAGGCATCAGATAAGGCATGGGTGATATCTCGGGGTTCAAAAGCGACAAAAGCAGAATATGCATGAGAATCCGGATAAATAAACCTAGAGCGAGTGACTCGCTCTTGAAGATCCCCAATCATCTGATCAGGTGGATGCCTTCGCTGAATGTGAAGAGGAGCTCCTGGTGCAGAAGTGGCCTCCACCTCAGGTGTTGTGGAGGTAGGAGCAGAGCCACTCAGGTCGTCGGTGACGATAGGAGGAGGCTTCTCAGCTGAAACTGGAGTAGTAGAAGCAGACTCTCCAACCATCTCAGAAGTGACTGCAGGATGGATCGGGTCCTCATCCTCAGAGTCATCGTCGACGAAGATGCTTTCTCGAATGTCAGGAACCTGTGTACCTGTAGCATCGGGTTTACTACCAAGACTAGCCTCATCAAAAGTGACTTCGCAAGTCTCAACAATTTTGTTAGTGTCAAAATTAAATACACGATAGCCACGAGAATGAAAAGGATATCCAAGAAATACACCATCAGAACATCTGGACTCAAATTTATCAAGGTTGTCATATTTAAGAATGAAGCACTTGCAACCAAAAATCTTGAAATGAGAGACTTTGGGCTTTTGATCAAATCTAAGCTCAAAAGAAGTCTTGCCAATCACATATCTCAAGAAAACCCTATTAGAGATATAACAAGCAGTAGAGATCGCCTCAGCCCAAAACCTCCTAGGTGTGGAATGCTCATCTAACATGGTCCGAGCCATCTCTACAAGGGTCCTGCTCTTCCTCTCTACAACATCATTCTGCTAGGGAACTCTAAGAGATGAAAACTGGTGCTCAATTCCCCTATCAGTACAGAAGGTAGAAAAGGAAGAATTCTTGAATTATGTCCCATTGTCACTCCTAATGGCTCTCAAGGCTCCAGGAAGATCAACAGCAAGTCTAAGGACCAATTCTCTAAAGAAGCCAAATACCTCGTCCTTAGAAGCCAGAAAATAAACCATGAATACTTGGAGTAATCATCCACAATCACAAGCACATACCATTTCCCACCGGCTGACTGAACTTTAGAAGGACCTACAGTGTCTAAGTGTAGAAGCTGTCCTGGTCCATCAGTCATCACTAAGATAAGAGGTGGATGAGAAGCAGAAACCATCTTACCATGTCTACAGGGTGAGCACACTAGGTCTCTAACAGCCTTCAGCCTAGGCAAACCTCTAATCAACTCCTTGCAACTGAGTCTAGTCAAGTGGTCAAAACCAATATGCCCAAGTCTACGATGCCACAAGACAAGATCATGAGAACCAGAAGCTACATCTAGGACTAAAAGCAGAGGAGATACTAAAATTAGCACAAAAGATCTTCTCAAACCTAGAGATTTCATAAACAAGCTCACCCGAGGAATCTAGAACTCTACACTCACCACTTTTAAAGCTTACTTCTAGACCATCATCAAGTAGCTAAGACACGGATAGCAGATTATACATCAGCTTACTTACCAAAGCGACGTCCTTAAGCATGAACTTGTTGTTGACGCGCACAGTACCCTTGCTGTCACGGTCCCGGTAGAAGCATCCCCAAAGGTAATCAATTCATTGCCGGATGCACGTGTGAGGGGGGAGAACCATCTAGAATCTCCAGTCATGTGTCGAGAACACCCGGAGTCAAGAAGCCATATGTCCTCCTTCCTCGCATGACGGACCTAAAAAGCACAAGCAGAAAATATATGTGCCTCAGTACTGGGGTTAGTGATAAAAGATCTAGGAATCCAGTACTGAGACACACGATGCCTGGGAACAATAGTAGGAGCAGCAGAAAAATGATCAGGAACACAATCATAAGAATGCATACGAGAACCACCTAGACCTCTCCGAAATGATTTACCAAAAGATCGATACTCCCCCTGTCTAGATACTACCCGTGGTTTCTCCTCACGATATCCTAAATCAGAATGCTGCCTAGACCCACCAAAAGAGTCAACGAAGTTCTCTACAAACCTAGGCCTATGTGTAGAACAAAAAACAGGCTGCTTAGCTCTAGAGACTACAGCAGGTGAAGGGACTCCTCTAATGGTTCTCAGGTGAAGGGACTCCTCTAATGGTTCTCAAAGCGCTCATTCTCTCTTTTCTCTCAATTTTGGCTCTACGGAAGCAGAACTCGACAATGTGGCCATCTTTCTTGCAGAAGGTGCAATGGTACTTGACCTTTTGAGCGGTCTGTACTGATGAAATAGAAGCACCTGTCTTGCTGGAAAGAGTTTGAGCAAAACCTGCAGATCTAAAGGCAACCTTAGATGGCTTAGGGGGTTCTACCTCAAACATGCCACTCTTAACAACTCTTGTAATCTTAGGTGGATGGTTCTTGGAATGCTCTAGGGAATTAAAGCCTAGTCCACTATTTTTCATACTCACTTTAGATTGGTCAGGAATCATGTTGAGGTTCTTCTTCCCACTAGAAAACCTCTCAAGAGTCACTTTAAGATAATCATTCTCTTTGGCCAAATCCTCACATCTAGTGCACTTTCTCGACTTGATTGCCTCATCATGCTTACTCTTAAGAAGAGCTACTTCAACTTTCAAAGCCTCACAAGGCACACAATAGAAATCCTTAATCCTATTCAACTGCTCCTTAAATTTAACTCTGAAAGCCTCTTGTATCTTATCAACAATTGATTCAACTTCAGCTTGCACGACACAACATGGAGAGTCAATAACTTTCTTAGAAGCAGTAATAGACAGAGATCTTTCAATTTTGGCTTTTTCTTCTAGAGTCTTGTTTAGAGCTTCAATTTTAGTTGTGAGCTTTGGACAATTTTCACATGATGCAGATTTAGAGTACATAAGCATTTCTGTCATCTCTTTCATTTTAATCCTATTATTCTTACAATGAGAGCAAGTATGATTAGCATCAAATTTCTGCAATTCTTTCATAGCGCTATCCAATTTTAATTCAAGCAAGGCGCAGTTAGAGCAAGATAAAGGGATAACATCTAAAACAGTCTCATCAAGAGAAATAGCATTCATGCAAACAGGGCTAGACTTGAGAGATTCTATTTTATCCAAATCATCTTTCAATTGATTCACAACCGAGGAATAAGCATATTTTAAGCTTATCAGTTCATTAAGCAAGCTAGAGCAGGAATCACACACATCATCAGGATTAGTTGATTTGAGCCTAACAACTTCTAGGTTCAAGTTATCAATCACAATGTCATGTTTCTTAATCAGTTTAGCTTGCTTATGCATTTTTTATTCAGCAAGAACCAAAGCATGTTTCATATCAGCAAGCGAAGGGCATACCTCATCTGGATCACTGAAGGGATCATCGTCATTGGAGGAGTCGATGTCGTGGCTGTCCTTGGCCATAAAACACATGCCGGTGAAATCATGTACCTTCTTCTTGCCACAGGAGTCATCCTCATCGTCCTCCGTCTCCGAGTCCACATCGCTCATGTTAACATTCTCAAGAGCGGCAAGGATTCGGCTGACAAACTTGCGATAGTTTGTCTTCTTGGGTTTAGCATCCCTCGCTGGAGGATGCCTCCGAGAGTCCTTCTCCTCCTTGCCCTTCAGCTTGGGGCACCTGGAGTGAATGTGGTTTGGCTCACCACACTCAAAGCATGTGACAGGGCCACCTCTCCTTCTGTTCCTCACCTTATTGTAAGCTCTCGAGAATTTGGTGGATAGGAGGGCTAAATCATCTTCAGGTAGTTTCTCCAGTTGCTCATCGCTCAAAGAATGCAAAACTGATAAAGAAGAGCCAGATGAGCTTAAATCCAAAGAATCAGATGAACTACCCTTAGATGTGTCGATCACTAAAGCCATCAACTCTGTCCTGGGGAGACGCGAGATAAAATCAATCTCATTCGTCTTCAACCTTAAGTATAGCTTATCCATGGTAAGCTCACTCATGACAGTGTTGTCATTGATGGATGTGATCTTCATTCCCCAGACCTTCACATCAAGAGCACCCAAAAGCTGACGTGCATTCTCCGACTCAGAGAAGACAAGGTCAACAGTGCGGAGATCATGAAGAATCTTTGAAAACCTTCTCTACAGCTCATCTAAAGACTCACCAGGCCTTTGCTCGATCTTGGAGTATATTTTCTAGAGCAGGTTCTGTCTCACTTTCTTGATCACAGTGGAGCTCTCGTGGTAATCACAGAGAGTCCGCCAGATCTCATGAGCAGATCTCAAATGAGCAACACGCTCAAACTCAGATCGGCTAAGGCCATGAATCATAAAATTTCGAGCCTTGCTATTGGCCTCCACATCTGGAGTGATCACATCGTCATCGGCTGGCACGACATAAGGATTTTTGACCTTAAGCCAAATTATGCGTGCCCTTGAGCCTCGATGTAGGCTTGCATGCGGGCCTTCCAGTAAGCAAAATCAAATCCATCAAAAATATATGGTTTGGTCGAATACTTGTTAGTCGTCATGGCTCCAAAGTCCAGTTAAGATCTATGAGAAGAGCTAACCGGGCTCTGATACCACTTGTAGGACCGGAGAGGCGACTAGAGGGGGGTGAATATACGCTTTCTTCATTTTTGACTTTAATCAAATTCAACACGCACTTTTCTTCAATAGCTATGAAAGCTAAGAAGATCAGTAAATACACAGATGAAGCCTTTTGCTGAATCCGATTACCCCCTTAAACACAAGATTCAAGAATGGAGATTTGATCTCACTAGACCGGTCTGACCGACGGCCAATTGACGGTCTGAACGCTGGCGGTCTGACCAACGGCCAGCTGGCGGTCCGAATATCTGGCGGTCTGACCGCCGTTATGGAATCGATCGGACCGATTCAGTCCAGAACCACTACAGACCACCCGAAACCAAAACGAAAATTGGTCCAACTTTTGATTCAACTGATGAAACTTGACCAAACTTGGAACACACCTCCCTAAGGATATATGGAACCTATTCCTAGCGACGATCGTCCAGATCCACATCAAAGTATTGATCTTTTTAGGTTTTACCAAAGGAGTGTCCAAAACCTAACAAAATAAAAAACTTGATCCAAATCTTGCTAGTGAGGGATTGACGATTTAGATGGTCCTAGGAGTATTCCCACGCATCATAGCAAGGTAATAGAGGTCAAGAGACCAACCAAAAATAACCGGATCTAGGAAGCACCAAAATCACCAAAAGAGAGAGGAAAACACATGAGACCTCATCTTAGAACAAGTAACCATTGATTGATTCAAGATGTTGTTTGCAAAGCCACTCCCTCAAGGAGGACAAGAGCTCAATCCAAGAGCACACACACAAATCTCCTCTCTAGATCCTAGTCTCTCCTCTCCTCTCCAAACCCTAACCCTAACTAGGGTCTTTACAAATGAAGTGCTTGGGGGGTTTTCCAACTCCCCCTTTCTATTTATAGTGAGGCCTAGTCTTTAGAGAGAGTTCACATAATGGGCTCCCGTTAAGGCCCAAAACACACGGGACACACAAACACATTTCAGTTGAAGCAATGGCCTGCTTCACCACGTGTAGGTTGATCTGTGGCTCTCATCATGTCGGCAAGTCTCTCCCGTCCAAATCCCATCGGAACCTCCAAGGCACTTGCACCGACCCCCGCGCCGCTTGATCCAACCAGCTGCAATGAACTGCCCGTTCGAACCATCTTGTCTATTCTGCACCATGCTTGAGTCACACGACCTCACCCGGCATCCATGATCGTTCTGGACCTCAGCTCTCCAATCTTAGTCCCGATCCTCCTCATCGTTGACGTCGTTGACCTGCAAGCCACCTGCACAATAATAGACAAAGAAATCGTTTCCGGGAACAAGTTCTTCACAACTTGACCCACGTTAGCTCAATCATGCAATATGCAACATTAAAGCATTGAATCTCATGCACTAGACACAATCGAAACAAAACGTCGCCAAGAAGGCCGACGAACAAGTGGAATCCGGTCTGACCGCCGTACCTGGCCGGTCGGACCGATTTCCAACCGGTCTGACCGATTTTATAACGCCGATCAGACCGCCCAAAATGACTTAGCCAAAATTCCATCGTGAAAATCTAAAACTCTCTGGAATTTTCAATTGAATATAACTTTTGACTGGAAGCTCCAAAAAATATGAGACCAAGTGCAGGAGACTCCCGTCTCTTGCCTACACACTCTATTTTTGGCCTAGCCTGGAACTCCACCAAAGGTTTTGGCCGGTCGGACTGCCACACGGCCGGTCGGACCGGCAGTGCTACCGGTCGGACCGATCCACGGGCGGTCTGACCGCCAATGCTGCCGATCTGACCGCCTAAGGTCTGAACAGCACAGGAGCATTTCTGAAAATGCGAGATTCGTCAAACCAACAACGCCATTGCCAATTGACTCATCATCCTAAGATCATGCACATATCCACATAGGATCTAGTCCTTGTAATACTTTCATAGTCACTAAGAAATTGTTTGATGATAGCCTAGCTTCTTGCAATAATTGTGCTAAGTTCACAATTGAGCTAGATGCTTTAAATAGAACTTTGCTAGACAAATGTGGGAAAGAGAACCTAGTTGTCCTAAATGCATCTAAAATGGTAGAATCCTCTTGTGCAAATTGTGCTAGCTTAGAAAATTGTGCATGGATCATTTGTTGAGAGAATTAAGAAAGAAATACATAATTTGAGAATTGCCAAATGTTGTGCTTGTGAATTTCTTATACTTCAAAATGGCATTCTTAGGAAGAAAGCTAATTTGATCTCTTGCAAGTATTGTGACAATTGTGCTAGCCTTGATAATAAAATTGATGCATTGCATGGCATGCCTAAGAATAAGAAGAAGGCATCTTTAATCTCTTGCACATCTTGCATTGAATTAAAAAGTGAAGTTGAGTCTTTGAAGAGAGTGTGCGATGATATGAGTGTCAAGTCATGTGACTCTTGTCTTTGCCTCCACTCTGAGGTTGATGTTTTGAATATTTCTCTTTCTTCTTTGCATTCGGAGTTGGATTATTCTCGTGTTGAGCATGGGTCATTTGGTGTTGGCACTTGTGCCATTGTTTTGAGTAGTTCTTCCATGGCAAGTGAAACTCTAGATGGCTCTTCTTGTGTTGCCCAAGTGATTTCTAAGAACATGAGTGCTTCTTTCTCACATGGTACTATACATCCCAAAGCGATGTACCATTACACCTTTTGTAAGAAAGATAGACACATTGTTGAGCTTTGCTTTCGCTGTGTCAAACACGAGCGTCGAGTGCGTGATTGGGCATTTAGGAACACATGTCACCCTTCTCATGGCTTGTGTGCACCTAGTGTCGACCTAAGGTTGATTAGTGTTGACTATTCTTTCAGTTTGTCTCAATGGATTTCTTCTTTGAGCACAAATGATGTTTTGTCCTCTCAGATCGTGTCTCCTAGTATTCCTTTACATCATTGATTGTTTTGTGAGAAGGGTGGGTATCTTGTGGAATTTTGCTTTCGGCATGTCAAACACATGACTCAAACATGTTCTTCTAAATCTCCAAGTGTGTATAGTCTTTATCATGATATGCACACCAAAGAGTCTAGCATGAGGACTCACTTTGTTGATGGTTTCTTTTATCCATTTTCTGGTGGTTTTCGATAGCACCATGGACTCGGTTTCCGAGGTTTCGATTTTGGTCTACGAGCTGCCCTCAGGCAGGATTTCAGCCGTTTCCCAAGAGGTGGACCTCATTTTCCATATCGAGGTGCGCACCAACAGCAAGGAATTGTGAGTTCCTTTAGTGCTTCTGGTGGTTCCCATCTAGTGCTTTCAAGTAAGGCTTTCACCGCTTTCCAAGAGATGGAACTCATTTTCCTCATCGAGTTGTCCACTTGCAGCGTGCCTCCAAGGAAGTTGTTAGATCCTCTTGCATGAACCATCATCTGCATCATGCTAACTCAATAATGCTTCAATTGCTTCTAGTGGTTGTGTGTCCAAGTTTTAGGTTCCCAAGTATTTGCTCACTAACCCTTCGGGATCCGAGACTTGGGCATCTTGCTCTTTTTATGCGCAGGTACTGGGGACGTGGGATGGAGTACATGGACTTGAAGGGTTCTAGTCTTTTGCTTCATCGTGTGATCGAAGCACTAGATGGTTCTTCATTCCCTTTGATGGCCTATAAGAGGCATGTGCTTTCATGTGCAACGTCTTCACCTACTTTGTGAGCTATTTCATACCCTCATGTATTTACCTTCATGATGATTTACTCTTAGCATGATGTGCTTGTATATGTGCTCCCTTGTATTATTTTGGCATGTTGTTCTCATTATCATGCTTTTGCTAGTATCTTGCTTATGTATCCATGTGCTAGACTGTTGTTCATTATTTCCATGGATGTATGAGCTTGGTTTTATCATCATGACCTTATGCTATGCTCTTGTTGATGTCTTGCTCTGTGCATCTATATGCTTACATGATATTCATGTTAGAATACTTTATCCATGATTTTTTCTTTGTCATGTTTTATGCTTACATGATATTGTGCCTTATTGTTAATTATGAATACATGAGCTTTGACATAGCTTCACTAAAATACTTTACCCTTGACTTGATGCATGGCGTGCTATATGTTTACTTGCTCTTATGCCTTATTGTGCATTATGGATACCTTGAGATTTATCATATCTTGGATAGCCTGTGTTGTTCATGATATGTCTGTTGTCTTGCTCGGGTTAGTATTTTGCTTTATGTATCCATAGAGTTACTTGATATCTTGTTGGCATGCATTAGCCATGATTTATCTTATGTCATGCCATATGCTTACATATTCTTATGTTTTATTGTGTACTATGGATACATGCATCTTGTCATATTATCTACCTAGCATGTAGTGTTCATGATATATTCATTGTCATGCTTTATCTTTTCATGCTCATGCTCTGGATTGTGTTTTATGCTCATATGAGCTTTGACCTCACTTGCCTAACCCATGACCCATACTTGTAATGTATTCTTATATCTTGTGGTGACTTGGTTTACCTATTTGCTCTCATTATCTCAATGAGTTTTTTATTGTTCTTCAAGTGGAATAGTATCTTTGGTTCTTTGCGTGGTATGTCTTGTATGCATCATACTATCCCACACTTTGGATCATTTACTGCTACTCTTTTTTGGTTGTGTGTCTCGGTACTGTTTTCCTAGATCATGTCTCCCTAAGCCAGTACCAAGGCATAGACTTCTTCTATCTCATTGATGTAGTCTTTTCAATTGATAGGGAGAATATGTGCTTTATGACTCCGACTATTGGTTCTCCTTCCTCATGTGTGCATCCGATGGTGACTATCACTTCTTGGGGATGCAGTACGGTCCAACTTCCACTCATTCGACTATATATCACCGCCAATCGGTGCGACACAGGTTCGAGCCTATGTGCTTTACATTTGTGTATATATCCTATCCTACTTTGAATAGCATCTAGTTATTTTCAGTTATTGGGTTTGTTGAGTTCAGGGTGGATAGGAGGTACACTTCTGAATTTATCAGCCGGACTAACTTCTGAAAGCTTGTTCTCCTTCATACGAGCTCCGATTAAGTCTGTTCTTATTTCTAAATTCATATAAATTCGAGATATACCTTCAAGTACTATTTATATTGATATTTGATTTTGTTTTTTATTCTATTTTGGTATTTATTTGCATTACATTTTTCGTTCACGTAAACATTGACGTTCCGAAAATTTTTGGAGGACTAGGAGAAGATCAAGCTCAAAACCAAGACTCGTTTCAGTAAGGCTAGTTGTGCATTGATCATGTTGAACCCAGTTTTACAAAGCTACTTAGGTTTATTAAACTTGCATGCTACTTTTATATCAACCTCACTTGGGAGTAGTTAATACCTAGTTGCTCAATTACGCACCTGGATTATTCATATGCCATGAATTATTTGTCACCCTAGGTTGGGCAATTATTAGTTCAACATGTTTATATTACCAATGTGGGTTGGTGTAGTTTTGCTCTGCCATGCTAGGTTATTGTTATCATTTTGAAATACAACTTTACACATGATTAATCAATTATGGAATTACTTTGTGAATAACTATATGCTTAGTGTACTAAACAACTTTGGGTGGGTAAATGATTTAGACTTGGATGAGTGTCCGTGCTTTAGCGGGTGTAGTTTACACAAGATCTTGGTTAAGTGGTAGTTGTTGGTGATATGCCTTAGAGACAATCATAGAGATCATTGTATCACATCTATGTTTATGAGTTATAAAATAAATGTTATTATGTTCCCTGAATGAATTATCAATTATAAAGATTAACAAGTATGTGACTTGTTGGTAAAGTTCTTTAACTTATATGATGTCATTCTAAATGTATTACTGGTCGGAACACTAATGACTTATCGATCAGGACATGTATTGACTGATGACCATGTTTCATCGGTCATGGATATGAGGATATCGAATCAATAATGTGAACATATGTTAGAGAACATGGTGTTGGATTGACTCACTTTGAGACACTATTGAGATTGTTATGATTTTATGTGTCATTAGTTGATCTCAAGCAATGATGATGTATAATCCTTAAACCTAAGATCAGCATAATTTCCTACATGTGTAATAGTACATTTAAGGGTTGTCAAACGCTACTCTGTAACTAGGTAGTTATAAAGGTAGCTTTCGAGTATGATATGAAACATGCGGAGGGATGCGACTGGTCAGATATGAGATTTGTCACTCCTAACATAATAGGAGAGATATATTTAGGACCCTTGATGTGGTCGGATAAAGAAAGTGCATGACCATGCCACTAGTGGTTGAAGAGTCGACCACATGAAATTATCCGTGAATTGATCGAGAAAGTATTGAACAGTTCATGGATGAAAATTTATCTCGCCTAGAGTTCAACCAGATATCGTGAGACCAAGGGAGAATACACAAACAGGTCGTTCAGTTCGACCAGATACGAACCGGTTGTATGGAGATACAAGCTGGTCATAGACTGGTCGAACATAATCACTAAGTGGTCGTAAACTAATTGTAAGGAGTTACAAACTTGTCGTGACTAAATATAAACTGGTCGTATAGAGATACGAGCTTATAGTAAGTGATAATTAAGGACCTGGTCGTATATCATATTGTATTAAGGTTCATCTGATATAATTTATGTGTACTCAGGATTGTTATGTCCTGCTAGGAACCGCTAATAACTTGTAGTTGAAAAAGAGTTTCCGAGTCACAACCGATTACGCATGAACCTACGGGTCACACACTTAACGGGTTGGAACAAACGACGTGAGTTGCTCCACCGAAACCGTCATGGGCTCTTTATAAGGGGATGCATGAGGCTGTTGGAACAGACGACGTGAGTTGCTCCACCGAAACCCTAACCGCCATCTTCTTGAGGGCCCTACCGTGCGAGTTAGTTCTAGCACACCGGCGTACGATGTTCCATCCCTGGATGTGTGGATACCATAGAGGCACTGCTGCGATTGCTACTGTGCTGAATGAGGATGATCCACAATCTTCACAAGGGACGCGATTGGTTGCTAGAAGAAATGATCGGCATCGAGGATGCTGGACGATCGACTACGACAACTACATCGATGCGCTCGACGTTGGATCGGGCTACTCCAACTCTTCTCGCTGCACTGCGCGTCTAGTGGTAACTATCTATGATCTCTTGCTTGCATTGCTTCCTAGTTTACGTGGTAGAATTTTTGAATTACCAATTAGTGTAGTCCACCCGCATCCCTATAGTAGTCTCTCCTGGGTCAATTAAGGACTTCATTTTGTGTGCCATTGAATTGAGCCACATTGTACAACCACATGTGTGGAATAGGACAAGCCTAACTTAATAAGTTATGGAGTTCCAACACTGGTTGCCTTAGAAAGTAGGTTAGGCTCTGTTTTAGGGCGGAGAGTGTGGCTACTGTGTTTGAGCCACATCATGGACGGTTCCCATTATGTAATCCAACGGTGTACCCCTACACCCATTCACTGTGTTGGGATATTCTATATGTCTGGAATGAGGGTGTAGGTAAGTCACCGGGAGGGACAATTGTTGGGCGAAGTCTCTAAAATGCTTTGTTATGATCTAGCATAGGCCATACTGATCGTATCTTGTGAGTAAAGTTGTACAACATTTGTAGTGTTAATCAAATCTATTCGAATAGATGTGTCTATGGTCATGGACATGCTCAGAAATTTCACATAAGGGGTATATTTTCATAGAACAAAAGCTGGGAAGGAAAGTGAATGTGTTAAACTTGCGGGCTATGTGGCAACTCTTTACCTATCTATTTATTTATTATGGTGTTTCTCAAAGTTATGCTTTTGATCTATTACTGTATTTCAAAGTCAACTATTGTTTTATGCAAAATAAACCATGATAGACATTCCTTTGTAATAATCATAGTATCTATGTATATATTTGCATTTTGTGCAAAACTTGTTGAATACTCCATGTACTCACCCTTTCTATCTCATCACCATCAGGAGATGGAGAATCTAGCCCATTGTTTGAGGAGTACTACGAGGAGCATCACAACTAGGTCTTGCTCCCTAGTCGATTGCATGTGGCATGTCGGTGGGTCACCATCGTCGAAATTGTCTTTGTTTTTCGTTGCAATTTTATTTATTGGTGCTAAGCCCTGTGTGGCTAAATAAGTGTAACCTCTGACCATAAGGTATCACTGGTTTTGTCTTTAATAAATTGGTACTTTATTAGGCATTCGTGTATGAAATGGTATTTCATCGATGTTGTTGCAGTGTGCACTAGCGTAATTATGGACTAGTGCAATATACACCGATGGTTTATGTTTGCATATTCGGGTCCCGACAAAATCACATTAGAAGTCTCTCCTATTGTTTTCCAAAAAAAATATTAATCGTATATAGATAAGAAATTATCTCATTAATTGAGAGAGAGAAAAAGATCTACGTCACATATTTTGGTGAGACCAATTATAATGATGCAGATTAACCATCTCTCTCTCTCTCTCTCTCTCTCTCTCTCTCTCTCTCTCTATCTATATATATATTACAAGTATTACAATTATATAACAAATACAATTATATTTTTGAAAGACGATAGAGTTATATAACATATACAATATACTGTAATATCTAACTGCGCAATCGCATGGGAAATTCCGCTAGTTTCATTAATTTCTTGTTACAATATCAAGTAGATGGAACATGATCATCCGCCTCAGAGCATTAGAGAACAAAATACATACGGCTACAATAGTATGCACTAAAGTCTTCTCCCTGCTACCCATTCTCCATACAAGACAGAGAATATGATGTTATAAATACGTTGCTACAATAGTGTCGATGCTATAGCTACTATAGCATCGCTACTACAGTAGAACATCTCCGAAGATGTTCTTGATTTTTCACTTCCCAATCGGACGGCTAAGGGGAGTTTTTTTTTAAAGACCCAACAAGTTCAGGACAAGACTACAGCTATGTACATGGAGCAATGCAAAATGGGGGCCTGCCACAGGGGAGACGAATGGAGCCTCGTGCAAAGACTGGTTCCCTGCATGGCTTTCTCCATCATGCAGGCAGACATGCCTTCCCTGTGGGGGGGGGTTGAATCGCCGTCTGTTTCTTCTTGGCCGCAATAATTTTGTATTTGTGTCGCGTAATATTAAATGTGGCACGCAACGCACTGTGACGGAATGGAATAGAATATAGGGGAGGAAAGAACAAAGAAACAGCTCTCCATGTCCCCCTTGCACAATATTTGCTGCCCGTACAAGCACTGCCGAAACAAAAGAAGAGAGCAATGTATAACTGGATAATGATGTTTGCAATTGAAAAATGGGAGGTGTCAGATAGGAAAAGGTCATTTGTTTGTTTAACTCGATGAGTGATCGATCAGTTTATGGAGCTGCTATTTTTTATTTTTTATTTTATTTTTTTGATTAGAAGAAAAGTTCATGTGCTTGTCAAAGCATAATAGGTGGTCATTTTCTTCGGTGATGATAATTGAAAAGATGGGATCTGCCATAGTGCCTTAGAAAAGGTATTTTGCTTGTGAAACTTAATGAGTGGTCATTTTCTGCAGTTGCTTATAATCAGGGCCATGTGTTCTTTTGCTCTGTTTTGCTTCTTCAGTCATTTTCATATCTATATAAAACCGAACTTTCTCGAGGGTTTGTATGTAGTGTAATAGTGGTATTATATCTTCAAAATATAAGGAAAATTATAGTATCACTTATAGACATGAACCGGTTATACAAAAGGTGTGATTATCTTGGTAATTCGGTCAAATATTCTAGAAAAAAATTAAGCATAACAAAGGTATAATGGGACTATGAAGCACAAGTCTATCAGGCCTAAGTATCTTCAACATTCATGAATATAGAATAAATTAGGAAAACATAACAGCACATAAAACATTTATTCTAGACTTTGAAAACATAGCACTCGAACATGCTCAGTATTATTGTGATGGAGTTGGGAACCAAGTTCACCAATTCCACCTCAAAGTTCTCAAGCGCGATAGGTAGAAATGGGTGGCAAGGCAGTCGAAAACCGTATTTGCAGTACGCTTGGAAGACAGGAATCCGTCCCTCTGCCGCCGATGGCCAATGCTGCCCCTCAGCATTAGTCCATTTCACCAGGGCACGCCTCGAAATCTTCTTTGCGGCAACCAGAGCTGTCATCTTCGTGACATACATCTCCAATTTCTCCCACTTCAACACAACTCCGGCCATCTCTTCAGAAGTTTAAGTTGGATTCGGAAGATTTGCTGTGGATTTGGAAATTTGGAGAGAAATTTCGAACTTGGTTGGCAGCGGAGAGAACAAGGGCTCATGAATAGTTGAGGCAAATGAGGAAAGTAAAAACTCTAAGTTATTCCCCAGTGAATACTTATAGCCGTCGGTCTAAGTAAAAGATCGTGGGATGCTAACAGTTGCAAATCCCTTTGGGAACCGCTCCCAACAGACGGATTTTGCAAGAGACGGTTGGCATTCTTTTTTCTATTTATTCAGGAAAAGGATTTTTTTTAAAAAAAACTCAAGTAAAATTACATATTTGATCAAGTCAAATTCTGGCCAAACAAGATACCAGTCGGAAAGACATTGCTTTCAATCACTATCCTACAACCTCTTTTTCAAGTAAGTTACTTTCACTTCAAGTTGGGGGCTAGATGACGAGGAGCTAATAATCATCAAGTAATTAAGTTATTTATCTATAACGCTTATAAATAATAATATATTTTGTATAACTTTCAAAGGTATACCTCAATATTAACAATGAGGGAGATCATACACACCTCATAGTCGTAAGCTATTTATGACCACTCTATATGATCGTAAGTTCTTCTACGACTATCTATTTATCGTAAGTCCTATTAAGATTATCTTATGGTCGTAAGTCTTACTATGACTAGGTCATCTACGGGCCACCTTATGATCGATAAAGCCTACAGACACGCGGGCCCAATCGACTAGGGATATTTGTGCGCTGTGTTTAATGCGTAGTAGTTAATACGTGTCGTTATTCCTGAGATAACTAAACACATTAAACCTCTGTCTCTGACATAACCGCAAGGCGACGTGGGGGGTGCGTCTCTGACAATAACTACCCTTAAAAGTGTGCATTGCATCAAACAACAAGGTACCTCTTGATATAGACAATTGCAACCCCTTCATACGCTATATAAGGAGTAAAGTCGGTGGACA
This sequence comes from Hsuehochloa calcarea, assembly GCA_036346395.1. Lineage (NCBI taxonomy): Eukaryota > Viridiplantae > Streptophyta > Magnoliopsida > Poales > Poaceae > Hsuehochloa > Hsuehochloa calcarea. The sequence continues at coordinate 6,353,186 of CM070607.1, forward strand.
GAGCAGAGGGAGACGAGAAGCAAGAGACAAGAAGATTAAGCCATAGCTTTAGTGACTCCTTATTGTAAACACAGTCAATACAGTAAACACAACAGTATGGTTATTATTATCTCATGAGAAGATCTAAACCTGTATAAAATCCATATGTCCTTTTCTATATGGTTTCGCTCTAAGAGAGCCCCCCAATATTTATTCATAAGATCGATACTAAACCATCGATTAAACACCTACAACTAAATTCGTAATTCACAAATTGTTCGCTACCATAATATAAAAACTAGGGCAAGTTTCAGGTCCAAAGTTTGAATAATTACTAGCAAATGATCACCTGCAAATGCAAAGTTTGAGAAGTGCGCGAGTTACTAGGGGAAAAAAGACGAGGAATAGTAGATATAGACACTAAACGAGCACACAATATCAGTTGTAACACAAGGAAATAAATTTATGCGCGTTACTAGGAAAAAAAGAAAGTAGAGAGCATAAACAAAACAAATGTTAAAGAAACACACGGGATGGGCAGTAGTTGCGTCGTATAAAGAAGATTTACGAGGTGTGGACCGACGAATGTAGGAATAGGAGGCGATAGCTATGAGCACCTATAATAGTTTATTTTTTATATTGTTATTAAGAAGAGATGGATTAATTAATCTAATAAAAAGAAATAAATTTTTTATTGGATTGTTTCTAGAATTTGTATACAAGACTTTAATGTGTGGATGACTCACAAAGCGAGTTTTTAGTAACAAATAAGTCTTCAACACTTATTTTATTATTTCTTGTGTTTTGCAAGTTGTTTCTTATCTAGTAACAAGTCCATCTTCTCTCATCACTATTTCTCTTCTACATCACCTAAATGCCGATGTGTTTATCTCTCTGTAAAAAATGACATTGACTGCTGTAGATGCTCTGTGATCAACATGAACGGAAAAAAACATGTTGAAATAGAGAAAAAAAAAAGAGGCATGGGAAAAAAATGAGAGTTTACGTGTCGAGTATTTTTTATGGAAAGAACATATACTAAACTTAACTCTTTAAATTATTTTTACTTATAATTTATAAAAAAGCATGCCAACTCAGAATTTTGGGATTAATATTTGACATCATGGCTTGATTCAACCAGGTTTGTGATCCTTAGCACAGATTGACACCTGTCTTCTTTGTCTAACCAAGCCTCCTCACTAGTTATATCACTGTCATGTAACTACTTACATAAAACAAACATAAGAAATTGTCAAGTTCAAAAATAGAAAAAGAAGAAGAAGTAATTGTCAAGCTTGTGATATCACCAAAGAACAATTGTCACACACAAACCAATTCCACACCTCTGCGGCTCCGCTGCGGCTATAAAATAAAACTAGAAATCGCGGGGACGAATTCCATGTGTATATTCCCCTCCCCTTCTACCTCCTCCTTCCTACTCCTCGTGCTCTCCACTTCATGCCCCGCTTGTCCTGTCTCCCCCACCTCCCTTGTTCTTCCCACCCCGCCCCGCCCCATCCCATCCCATCACGAGGCATCTGCGCCAGTGCCGTCTCCTGACAGGGACAGCTAAAACGCACGAAGCCATTTGCGGTTTCTGATCCCGTGGTGGTGGTTTTCTTTGCTTCACTTCGCCTTGTCCCTGAGCTGTTGTTTCTTGATGAGTTGGTGGCGGCAAGCAGGAGGAGGAGCTTCCCTGGTGCCGGCCGCCTGAAGATCCCATTCTGGGAGGGAGGTGGGTGCTCCCGTTTCTTGCTGCGTAGACGAGTAATTGTGTTTCTTGATCTTAATTACTTGCGCAAAACAAAACCATTTCTTTTAGCTGTTTCGTCGCCGAAAGATCTGAGTTTTGGGAGGCGTGCAATGTTTCTGTGTTTATTTTGCCACGAATGGGTCAAGATTTTGATCCGGGTTCGTTGTTTCTTGATTAGTTGCAGAAATGTTCCAGGGTAGTTTTTTCAAATGTCGAAAAGAAGATGTTTGTATTGATGGACTCCAGTTCTTCTCCCACTTTCTGTTCTTACTCTTTTCTTCACCAGTACAAGTCAATTGGTGAGCTCAATGCCGGTGCTGGTAGTTGTGCTATTCCTCCTTGGAGCAATGGGGCCGTTGTCCTGAGAGGGACAGGAGGAGACAGTGACCTGTCTGCCGCTGTTTCCACCATTACTGCGTCTCCCCACATCTCGAATAGTAATAATAAGCTAATAATTGTAGTAAAACAAGAGGGGTAGCTCATAGGACGTCGCTTACCATTTCTTGGATCAATTGGGGATAGTGTGCTGCAGAAAGATGGTGCCTTCAGCTCTATTCCTGTTCTTTCGAGTCAATTTGGGGTAGTTTCCTAAAGAAAGGTGCCATTTGTACTCTTTGATCCATGTGGAGTGGCCAAGTGGTCAGAGTGTACTTTCTTATTGGATCAATTGAGGTTACTTTGTTGCAGAATGATGCTATCTCTGTTCAAACTCCTTGTTTACTGGATCAATTCGTGGTATTTCTTGCAGAAAGGGGCCAACTTTGCTGCCGTTTATGCCCGTTGGCTTCTTATATGAGTGGCCTAGTGATCCAATCATCCAATTAGTAATTTACATACCCCTTACCGTGAATCCTTGGCTAGATTATTGTAGAAACGCCTCGTGATCTGTGATGCCATTTCATCTTTGCCTACGTAGGATTTTGTTGTTTCGTAAAGTGGACATGTGGCTAAGTTTCCCCTTTTCTTGAATCAGTTTCTTGTGCGGTGTCCAAGTGGCTTGATTCCCCCTCCCAGATCAATTTAGGGGCAATATTCTAGTTTATAGCACAGGCTCTCCATTCTTGGTGCCTCAATACCCTTGGCTTTAAGAATTTTGTGATCCCAGAGGGTGCTGAACTGATTAAATCCCATATTTGGTGAGTCCTTGGAGAGGTGGTACTAATATCTTGTGTTTTGATAGGTAGAAGCACCATGGGGCTCTTAGGTATGATGGGAGACTCGTTCGGTTGCTCAGCTACCGGCGAGCGGCTTGTCTCCGCGGCAAGGGATGGAGACATCCAAGAGGCTAGGGCCCTCTTGGAGCTCAACCCCCGGCTTGTGCGGTACTCGACTTTCGGGATCCGGAACTCGCCCCTCCATTACTCGGCGGCGAAGGGCCACTGTGAGGTAATTCATTGATTTTCTCCGTACAATTGTTTCCTTATCTATGTGCAATAATTTTGAATTACAATTGTTAATTCGTTTAATCAGTATATGTGTGTTCGTTATTGATTGACAAGTAATTTCATTGTTCCATTAGATTGTTTCTCTCCTAATCGAATCCGGCGTTGATATCAACCTTAGGAACTGCGGAGGACAGGTAAGCTCTTTTCTTTCTCACCTTCTTCATCATTGCTATTGATTTCTTGATGATCATTAATATCTCTTCTTCCTTTATAGTTTTTCGTCAGGAGTATAGAGAATACTTTCAATTCAGGACTAAGAAATGAATTTAACCAGTCAATTATTCCATAAATTATTTATTTATAAATATTATTGAGAACGGTCTATTTGCATATTTTATAAACCTGTGCATAACACATATATCTGAGGTTGCTAATGTTCTAGAGAATGATAATCAGTAGTTGTGGAGAGGGACAGTAAGTTATTGGGAAAATGTGAGGATGACAAGTGGGTCATAGGGCTGCATGTCATTTACACAAATATGTTATTTTCCAACATGTAATATCATTGTAGTGTTACTGAGCAATTGTAGCCTTCCTACTTTCTGTTGGTTGAGTTCTACTGTATGAAGTATCTACATTGTCCTGATATAAAAGAAGCACTTGGTGGTGGTGGTAAGTCTGCCATCTACGTTCTCACCTCCTGAGTTAGTGGGATATTTTGTGGATAGATATGTGTATACATGCATATATTACTGTAAGGATCTTTTGTGGATAATTAGATCATCTACGCATGTGGTTTGTGATAAGACTCTTTAGGGTTTGTTGATAGAATATGAATTATGTATGCAACTTTTAGATGTAGGGGTAATTACTTTATGTATATTGTTTTTTCAAGTTTAGAACTTATATATGTTTATTTGAGATCCGTTGCAACGCACGGGCACTCGGCTAGTCTACATAGTCCTGATATTCTGAAGTTTTCGGTAAATAAAGATCATTGTCAGGAAATATTGCATGACAGAAATGGGCCATATGAATAAGAGATAGATCATCCTATGGACTATTCTTCAATGGATGATTGGATATCACCTGATTAATTTGTTGTCATCTCTTTTCTTTTCTCAAATGAAAAGGTTTCTGTGGTTTTTGTGCTAACTGTAAACACTGAATTGTTATGTGCAGACTGCTCTGATGCAAGCTTGTCTATATGGTCATTGGAAAGTTGTACAGATTCTAGTTCTTTTTAAAGCTAATGTAAGTGAATATCAATTAATTTGTTTTTGGGTCGAGCTACACTGTAATGTATACTGATGCAAGTGATATGTTTCTTTAATTTTCTAGATTCACAAAAAAGATTGTTTTAGTGGTGCGACAGCTGTTCATTTTGCCGCCCTAAAAGGTCATACTCGGTGCATTCGGCTTCTTGTGGCTGACTATGTGCCTAGCTTGCCAGAGTTTTGGAACATTATGTGTGGAAAATCCACAAATGAAACAAATAAGGAAGCCTTCGATGCGGTGTATGTTAATTTCTGACATTCATCTATATTGGCATCTTCTCATGACTAATAAATTTGTATCCTTTCTCCTTCTATTTTCCAGAGCTCTCCGGAGGCTAATTAATGGAAAGTCAGATGGAGGTGTCACCCCGCTTCACCTAGCAGCTCTTCATGGGCATGCTGAGAGCATCCAATTGCTCTTAGACCTTGGAGCCTCTGTCTCTGAGGTCACTGTCAATGATGGTTCAACTATTGATCTCATAGGTAAAAAGTAAACAGAAAAAGATAAATGTATAACTCAATTCAAGTCATTATGGAACTTGACCATTGGTTCTGACATCAAAATGTAGGGGACAACTGGAATTATCCTGAGCTTTTTTATATGGTCATTAGGTTAACTCTTCCTTCAAATTGCAGGTTCAGGAAGCACACCCCTTCACTATGCCGCTTGTGGTGGAAGTGCTATATGCTGCCAAGTATGCATCAAGTTTTTCCCTTTCCTGACATTTCAAGCAATAGGTCAATTCCCATTTACTGATTGCCGTTTAACAGCTTCTCGTCGCAGCAGGAGCGAACATGGGAGCTGAAAATGCTAATGGGTATGCACTGGCAATTCCATCATAAAATATTTGTTTTTATACCACACCAATTGAACTTATCTCGTGAAAAAATGTTACAATTGTCACATCAAGTTCTTATATTCTTTGTTTATCTGTCATGATGCTTTCTGGACATCTGATCTCTTTGCTCATGTCAGTTGTGTAAATTTCACACTGCTTTTGGGGTCTTTGTATGGGAATTCCTGAGCTAACTATGCTAAATGTTAATTAGTTTTGAGTCATTTTTCCGTAAGTAATTCATCTTTCCTTTGAGTTGAACTCAAATCCTAAAGCCAGTTGGTTGTATTTTGTGCTTATGTTAATTGTGATGCCATATGCTGGCCTGGACTTATACCGCGCATCAAACCTTAACTTTCTGTTTCCAACTAAGGAAGAGGGCTTGGTGGTTTTTGATATGGCTAATCTCTGGTGGTAGCACTCGATAATACAATTCGCCCTTCCGTTCGTTCGGCTCGTCCAAACTATACGCAAGGCTCTGAATCGTAAAACTTGTCTTAGTAATTTCTTTATTGAATTCTCATAACAGGATCTCCTCTCTTTTTATAGTCGAGAGTTCCCTAACAAAGCTGCTAAGAATAGCTATCCGTATGTATTACAACTTCCCCAACAGACTAGTTATCTAGTAGATATACTAATATAGAGACATATACGTAGACGTCTCTGTTGCCGAACCGAACACTTCAACGAAGTCTTCTCCGAACCGGACTCCACAACTAAGTCTCTGTCACTGTCACGTTGTTGTCATCCGAACTGAATTGGATGCTGAAGCTTCCGAACTGCAGTTAGTCAATGCAGCCGTGGATGACGCTGGATTGGAGACAGCTACTCGACATCGTCGTTGATACATTTGCCCTACAGACGCGTCTATAACACTTTGTATTTTTATGCCTTATTTGCAAAACGATTTCCCTGTAACTTGTTTGGATTGCTTACTCTTGTCCAATGCTATTTGCTTGAAGGTTGACTCCTTTGATGGTGGCTCGTTCATGGCACAAAAACAATGTTGAAGGTATCCTAAGCAAACAGCCAGAAGGTCGAGTACGCATTCTTCCATCAGCATATTTGTCTCTCCCACTGATGAGCATTGTCAAAATTGCTCGGTGAGTTCACATACCAGATCCAATAGGTAGATATTGTTATCATTTTGGAATGTCTGAAATTGCAAGTCCAATACGTATTTGTCTCTATAATAGAAATGAAACCTGTCCAAAGTTGACCAAACATCTCTCTCTACTCATGTAGTACTGCCCACGAAGGCACAAACCTTTGCTTATTCCAACAGAAGAGGTGAGGGTCACCAAATCTCACAATAGAATCTTGACTATTGTTCTTAGGAACTTAAAAAGTACAAAAAGTTGCCACTTCATTGTAGGAGAAATTCAGAATGTTGAGAATAAGAACCTGGACTTGTCTTGTACGTCATCCAGAAACTTTTTGTCAGGCCTATTTTCATTTCTCAAAGTTCACAAAGAACAGATAAAATGATGCCTTGTTTTCCCCATTTCTTTTGCACCCTTCACAAATTGACTCCTATGTTGATCCTTTACAGGGAATGTGGATGGAGAAAATCCTCTGTCTCATCTACTTGTCATGATCCATGCGCCATATGTTTGGAGATGAAATGTACGGTAGCTGCAGAAGGTACGAACAAACTAACCCTTGTGCTGAATTGCTCTACCCTGCCAATTCCATTAATAATATGTTATGTTTTAATAGGTTGTGGCCATGAGTTCTGCACCAAATGTTCACTCTATTTGTGCTCTACCACTAGCAGCTCAACATCCATTCGTGGCGTGCCTGGCTCCATATCTTGCCCTTTGTGCAGGCATGCAATCGTCTCGTTCATAAAGCTCACGAGTACTACCGCAATAAAGGAGCTTCCATGGACAAGCTCATCATTAGCTCTATGTGCGGCAGGTGCAAGCACTGGCTCCAAGTGGACCAGCTCTTTGCACCACCGGTCTGACATGCGTCGCTTACGCTCCTCTTCAGTTCAGCTCGGATGCTCCTCCTTTAGATCCATTAGCTCCGGGAAATTGTCATCCATTAAGTTGAATTGCACAGGGGCTGACGAGACGATGCCTTGCCTGGTCAGCTGTCTCAGGCCGGATGTGCAGCGATCATCTTCGTATAGGGAAAGAATTAGAAGATATTCAGAGTTTTCATAGCATTCCTCTTTCTTGGTGTTGTGCATCCCTTTCATTTTGTGAGTTTTGGGGGTTTGGCAGTTTAAATTTGTGCAGTGTTTGTTCATGTTTCCCTTTGTTTGTTTATACCTGTAGCTTGACCTGATGTTTGTCATAACATGACATGATCCGCGTGCTTAAGATGTGTAATTATACAAAGATTTCTTTGGTGTCTCGATTATTAATAGAGTATCAGAACGCAACTGAGATGAGCGGGCAAGTAGATGGTGCTTCGACGATCTTTTTTGTCTAGATCACCACCCTTCTCAGGTCTCACTCGGGAGAATATCTCCAGTACCTATGACAAAACTGGGAGTATCATCAGTGCCTCTTCTAAGCAGCAACGCTCTTCAATCATACCACACCTACAGTTGATGCTGGTGAATCAGGTAGCCAAGTGCCTCTAACAACCATATTTGCCCCTCTAATTGCATTTCTATCCGTTTCTTGTAAAAATTCCTTCTCTGCCCCGAACTACCCAATCTCTGTATAGTCCTAATTTCTAATTTTATTGGATGTCTCCGAATTTTGAAGAGATCCCAAACTGCCCAATCATACCCTGCATTCAGTTACCCACCACGCAGGTTCCAGACATCTAGGACACTATCTGCATGGCATGTGATGTTTGCACTGTTCTGAAATTCCTTTTCTTTTTTGAAAAGCTAGGCAGGAGCGCTTCCCATTCAATTAAGGGTGTGTTTGGTTGGTGGGATAAGATTGAATAGGATGAGATAATACAAGTAAAATAATATCGTCCTGAATGGGATGGTACAAACATGTTTAGTTGATTTTATAGGATGATACATGAATATATTTGGTTGGTTGTATGGGATAATACACGAATAGTACAAGATTGTGTTTGGTTGGAGATAAGGTTGGTTCGGTAACCGCCTCCCTACATGTGTGAGCTTACCTCCCTAGTATTTTTCTTTTCTTTCTTTATTTTTATTTTATTATTTTATTTTTTCTCCTTTTCTTCCATCCTTTCCTGACCTAACTATTAATGATCAACCAATGATCTTTTCTAATTAATATATAATTTTCTAACTTAATCTCTAGTTAATTCATTTATTTTAATTTAAAAGTTAATACTATACTACTAGCTCTTCTTTAACTTAATACAATTTTTAGTTACTGTGACCCACTAATATTGAACTATTCGAGTAATTAAACACTAATTATTTCTAAATATACAACTTATAGTTAAATTTATTCTTTAAGTTTAACTGCTAATGGTAAACTTATTAATGTCTAATTACCTAAATTAGTTACCTTAAATCAACCACTAATTAACTCAACTAGTTAAAGGAGTCACTCATTTGCGTGGGGCCCACTTTCATTGGGTGTTTAAAGAGAGAGCTAAAGCAGTAGAGAAGGGGGGAAGCTGCTCTCTGTCTCAGAACTCAGAACAGAGGAGCATAGGAGGGCTGTTCGGAAGGGGCTCGATGTCAGTGGGGAGTCATTGTCGACGACCAAAGAGGTTAAAAATGGGTTGGGGGCACTGAGGTGAGCGTGTGGGTGGTGACGTTGTGGACGGGCACCCACCAGGGTAGGCCGGTGGTGGCGTCCTACGGCCGGAGCAGGGCACGGGACGGGGCGGCAACGTCGGAGAGGAAGAGGGAGGAAAGTAGGGGGAGCACTGGCATTAGGGAGGTGTTTGGGAGTCACTAGAGCGGGTGGTGGCGACGAGGAGGAGCCGTGGTGGGCCGGTGGTAGGAGCCTGAGGCGGCGCTGGTAGCTCGCTGTGGGGGAGAGGGGGAGTCGAGCGGCGTTCCGGATGGGAGAAGAGAGGGGGAGTCGAGCGGAGGCGACGCGAGCGGACGAGTCCATCCTATACCACGTGGTTCGCCCAATTTCATCGAACGGAATGATTCAGTATCTCACGAGAATATTACTAGAATATGTACCACCCCATCCAGAACCAGTTGGTTCGATTCACTCAACCAAATAGAGGGATGAAGGCATATCCATAACCATTATATACATGTACAACTTTGTCTATCCAAACAAACACATCCTGAGAAGCGAAAAAGCAGGTTGCAAAATACAATCATAGTAATTACAAAAACATTGAAAAGAACACCGACTTGCTGGTTTTTTTACCAGCCAACTAGCCCCATTAAGATAGAGCCCTCCTTTTATTGTCAACATCCTCCGTAATGAAATGAAAGACCCTTTGCACCGGCTGATAAAATTGATAAAGAAATTCTCCCATCCCTTTCCTTCCAAATGTTCCAGAACGCATAAACTAGGATACCATCGAATTCTTTCCTCTTTTGTTTTGGAACACCGTTTCGGATGTCAGGATCCAAGGAAATGGACCCCCAAATCAAACTTGAATCAGCTACTCGGTTGGGAAATTGAGGGGAATAGATGAGATAGAATTTGGGGAAAGGGAAAGAAGCTACAGTACCCCTTACTCCTAAGAACTAGAGACAAAATAACTAAGATAAACTTTTGATTTGTTTCTCGATGATAGCATTCGGTACAAGGGTTGGCTCAAAGTCAACAGGAACCAGGTCGGTCGGGTCGAGGAACGGGGTCACGGGTAGCTAAAAACATGGGTCAACAGGGAGTAGTGTTCTTCGGGGCGCTAGTTTGGGATGAGGAACATGACCCCAGTGAATCAGAGTCAATGAGTCCGGGTCGATGTCCCAGTTATACACAGATAGATATTATAACAGTTGCATAATACCATGGAATATAGATATTACCAAGACATGGTGATAGTGGCGACAGAAGATCCCAAGCATGAGGCATGTGGCCAGTGGGCACTGGACAACCATAGAAGATCCCAAGCAGGAGGCATGTGGGCACTAGACAACCACAAAAGATTGTAGGGATACAGCTAGGCTACAATAGTTAGCAATTCAAAATTTCTACCATGTAAATCAGGAAGCTATGAAAGCAAGAGATCGTAGATCGTTACCACTAGATGCACAATGCAACAGACGAAGAGTTGGAGCGACTGCAGGTGGAACGAAGAGGGTGTCGGGTATGCAAGACCCCAAAATTTTGAAAAACAGCCAGGGATCAGTTCAGAGTTCAGTGCCTCAGCCCAGCCCAGTCGGTCCGCCACTAATGAAAGTCCAGCCCAGTAGCTAACTCACCAACCGGTCCAAGTCCAGCCCATAGTCAAAATGTCGAATATCTCACCAGTGACCAATCCAATCCTCTCCTCGGACCTCCCCAACCGTAATCTCTCCTCCCTAGACCCCTAATTTGGAATTCCCCGATGTTGCGTCGGCTGCGAGCCTGCGACGACCAGGGAAGCAAGCGACCATGATGGCTTGGCTTGGCTTGGCACGCCACACGGTCGAGCGGAGGCTACAAAGCAGACGCCAGACGGGCTCACAGGCGGCCCACGTGGCGCGGTGCGGAGAAGGCGCTAGGTGGTCGAAGATGCGACGCAGGAGGGCGACGCGTGACGTGGAAGCATGCGATTAGTGGATGGAGCATTGGGTTGCTTGACTTGGATTGGATTTGGAGCCTTGGAGTTGGAGGAGAAGCAGAACAACAACAAGAAGGATTGAAGGAATCGGTATGCTATACAGCTTTGGACTTGGATCTAGAACTTTATGTAATCTGTAATTCTGTATGTTGGATTCATGGATTGTTGGTTGGAGTCCGGGAGACAGGAGTAATGGACCCTGTAAGTTCATGCGTAATCGGTTTTGACTCGGAAACCTTTTCCAACCACGAGTGGTTAGCGATTCCTAGCAGGACATAATAATTCCCGAACACACATAAATATTATATCGGACGAATCTTATGCAATATGATCTGTGATTGAGTCCTTATTACTTACGACTAGCTCATATCTCCAGACAACCCGTTCATATTTAGTCACAACCAGTTTGTAACTCCTTACGACTAGTTCGCTGACCAGTTAGTGGTCATGTTCGACTAGTTTATAACCAATCCGTATCTCTATACGACTAGTCATATCTGGTCAGACTGAACGACCTGATTTCATATTCTCCCTTTGTCTCACGATATATGGTTTAACTCCATGTGATATATTTTATCATCGATGGACCGTTTAGTACTTTCTCGATCAAGTGATGGATAACATCATGTCATCGACTTTTCGACCACTAGTGGCACGACTATGCACTTTCTTTATCCAATCACATCGAGGGGACTAGAGATATCTCTCATGTTATATTAGGAGGGGTAAATCCTATATCTTACCAGTCATATCCCTCCGTATATTCCATAGTATACTCAAAAGCTACTTTATAACTAACTAGTTACAAAGTAACGTTTGGCAATCCCTAAGTGTACTATTACACATGTAGAAAACTATGTTGATCTTAGGCCTAAGGATTATATATCATCACTGTTTGAGACCAACTGATGACACATAGTGTCTCAAGGTGGGCAATCCAACACCATGTTCACCGGCACCCCCAAAATTTTGAAAAACAGCCAGGGATCAGTTCAAAGTTCAGTGCCTCAGCCCAACCCAGCCGGTCCGCCACTGATGAAAGTCCAGCCCAGTAGCTAACTCACCAACCGATCCAAATCCAGCCCATAGTCGAAATGCCAAATATATCACCAGTGATCGGTCCAATCCTCTCCTCATACCTCCCCAACCATAATCTCTCCTCCCTAGACCCTGAATTTGGAATTTCCCGATGCTGCGTCGGATGTGAGCCTGCGACGACCAGGGAAGCGGGCGATTGCGATGGCTTGGCTTGACACGCCGCACGGTCGAGCGGAGGCTACGAAGCAGACGCTAGATGGGCTCATAGGCGGCCCACGTGGTGCGGTGAGGAGCAGGCGCTAGGCGGTAGGAGATGCAAAGCGGGAGGGTGGCGCGTGATGCGGGAGCAGGCGATTGGCAGATGGAGCATTGGGTTGCTTGACTTGGATTGGATTTGGAGCCTTGGAGCCTTGGAGTTGGAGGAGAAGCAGAACAACAACAGGAAGGATTGAAGGAATCGGTATGTTATACATCCTTGGACTTGGATCTAGAACTTTCTATAATCTGTAATTATGTATGTTGGATTCATGGATTGTTGGTTGGAGTACGGGAGATGGGAGTAGTGGACCTTGTAAGTTCATGCGTAATCGGTTTTTACTCGGAAACCTTTTTTGACCACGAGTGGTTAGCGATTCCTAATAGGATGTAATAATTCCCATACACACATAAATATTATATCAGACGAATCTTATGCAATATGATCTGCAACCGAATCCTTATCACTTACGATCAGCTCATATCTCCATACAACAACTTCATATTTAATCACAACTAGTTTGTAACTCCTTACGACTAGTTCGCTGACCAGTTAGTGGTTATATTCGAATAGTTTATAACCAGTTTGTATCTCTATACGACTAGTCATATCTGGTCGGATTGAACGACCTGATTGCATATTCTCCCTTCGTCTCATGATATATGGTTGAACTCCAAATACCGTAAATTGGAATTTCTTGAATTTTTGAATTATTTTTCTATTAAAAAATCCAGAATATGGCACAAGCATGATGTCAGCCCTGAGGTTTTCATAATTAAAAGAAATCGAAGAAATTCTGACATGTGGAACCCACATGACAGTGACTCGGCTCACATGGACAAGTCCACTGAGGTTTGGGTCGGGTTTGAAAGCAGCTGTGCCACGCAGGCGCTGACTCGGCGATGAATCAGCAAACACCCACACAAGAGGCTTACACGGCGCTAGGGTGGCTAGCAAGGTAGTGCTGACGTGGTCAACAGCGAGGCTGGCGGCGCTCGGGTTCCAAGGGATTCGGTGATGGGCGGAGGCTCGCTGACGATGGATGGTACCAGGAGGTAGAGGATGTGAAGGGGAACCCGTAGGTGTGCTCACAGGTGCTCAATGACGATTGTGGCGGGCGGCGGTGAGGTCGGAGAGACGGAGAAGACACGGGCTCGACATAATTGGTCCTCCGGTGATGCTCTGGTAAAGTGAAGGCGACTAGGATGAAGTGCAACTCCGTGCGATGTCAACGACGGCGACAATGGACCTCGAGCGGCACTGGCGGCGGAGATGGAGCTTGTCAGAGTTGCGGCCGTGAGATTGCTTCCTCGGGCTAAAGAAGCAACTAGGGTTGCACACTCAAGCTTTGGCGGCTAGGTATGGGACATGGAGGATGAGTGCTCTCGTTCCCCTTATATACGGGCGACCAAGGGAGTTCGAGGCGGCTACGGCGACGAAGGCCCACGCGACGCTGGAGATCGAATTGTAACAAATTCAGAGACGAAGAACAGGAGTGATGTGGGAACCACTCGTCACCGAAGGCGGCTGTCACGGGTTCGTGTGGCAAACGGCGTGGGTGAGGTCGATGGTGGGACCAGTGCATCGCAAGAGAGAGAGAGAGCAGGAGAGGTTGACATGCGGGGCCCGCATGTCAGTCAAGGCAGAGGGCACGCGCAGACGGCTAGGTCTCACAGTGTTGGGCCGGGGTTGGAATAGGATTGGGTTTCGGCCTGAACATTGTTCCGATATTTTAAATAGGTTTTCTATTTTAGAAAATACAAAAAATCCAAATGGTAATTAGAAAATAGCAAATGAACTCGGAAAAATTCTAGAAAAATCTAGAAAATACATCCAAGCACATATAATCCAAATAAAATAGTTTTGATAATAGTTGATTTTTTACTTTAATCATATTAAATTATTTTGATGCAAAAAGTCCATATTAAGCTTTAATTAAAAATTTAAATAAAATCCAAATGTTGAATTTTTCAACTACAAACTAATAAAAGATTTTTAAAAGCTCGAAAAATTGGGATGTTACAGAGATGTTCAGAGGGCGGTTGGCTTTGGTGCCCTTCGGAGCGTAGATGGTCAAACGACATATCACTCCACAGTTCTGACCGTTCACCACCCAGTTGGTGCCTCGGTACACTAGTCGATCAAAACCTCCGAGCACTTGCAGAAGCTTCCATAGTTCTACAGAAAGTCCTCCCTTAGGCTCACCGTAATTCTGAAGACGAGGCATCTGTCAAGACAAACAAGGGTAAGAATCAATTTAAAACAGCGGGAAGAGAAGATTCAGCAATAGTTGAGTCCAGAGAGACATAGGAGAAGTTAAGCAGTTCAATTAATCTTGCAAGTTAATTTTTACTTTAGAAAATAGTTTGGACACTCTAAAACGACCGATCTAACTAAGGTCAAGACCTACAGTCAACCTGGCTCTAATACCACCCCTGTCGGGACCCAAAAATATAATTCTGGACCCTCTGTGTATTCTGCACTAGTCCAAGATCACGCTAGTATATACAGTGTCAATATAGATGAATATTGATCCACACAAGATGAAACAATAGAATAAATGAGTAATTTGAATAACAAATAAGGGTTTTGACCTTATGGTCGAGTTTACACTTATTAAGCCTCACAGGCTGGCAATAAATAAATAAACAGCGGAACAAATAAACTTCAGCGGAATCCCATCAATTCACCCCAAGCATCCTACTGTGATCATGACCATGCGATCAGCACCTTCGTAGAACTCCTCCTCGATGATAGGCAATGATTTCTCCATTTCTATTGATTGTTTATAGAAAGCATGAATATACAACCGTACTCGCAAGTCATACTACAAAATGTAATTTATAGATGATGGCTTATTCCAAAGGAATGACTTATGTGATTATTTTGCATAAAGCAATATTTGCAATTGAATACAAATAATAGATTGAAAAACATATTTAAAACAAATAGACAATAATAGTTTGATAGTTGTTTTCACAAAGACACAAAGCCTAATCAATTTATTTCGCATACATATGACTTAAATCACACAGCTCCCTTCCTAAATATTTTTTAATAAAAATCTAACCCTCATGTGAAATCCCCGAGCATGTCTATGATCGCGGACGCGGCTATTTGAATAGATTGTTTAACACTCTACAGAGATTGTACACTTTACCCACTCGATACAATAAGTGTAGCTAGCACTAATCATAACAAAACCTTTTAGAAACTTTATCTCAAGCATTAACACTCCCGGTATGCTTTACCGTCGTCCAACCCATACACAGCGCTCGGCACGATACACACTGTTGGATAGGGAAGCGACAAGCCGTCTTTCGATGTGAGTCACCATTGAGACTGAAACACACCTCCACCCATCACTGAGATCCTGATGAGGACATCCCTTCCACTGATACAACCATCCCTACTACTTCTGATGTGCAAGGACCAATAACTAGAGCACGTGTGCACCAACTAAATTATCAGACAACTTCGTTTCTCAGAGTGCATCAATATTCTATGAACTCTATGATGCTGCCTAAAACACGTGATATTATTTTACTTGGGAATCAAGGATCGGGAGGCAAGCTAAATGGAGATGATGGTAGCACCAAGCATGAAGATGATCATACGAAGGATGGATATTTCTATACTGAGGCTTAGCATAATATAGCATGAAGACTATATATCAAGTTGTTTAGGCCAATACTTAGCAATATTTGAGTAAACGAACTTGGTGCTGCACCACCTATGCTAATGGGCCATAGGCCTTGTAATTCGGGTTGGACACCTAGGGTTTGGCACTATTCATATGGTATTGTTCACATATAAAATAGTACCTGCAGCCCCCCCCCCCCCCTCTCTTCTTCCTTTACATAGTGTTTGACACCCTTAGGGTTTGGGGATTTTGTTGAGTTAAAAGTTAGCTACAATGCAACTTCGTGTATTGTCTTGTGTCGATTAGTCCAACCATAATACCACTTCAGAATCCCAATTTATCAAGTATTTCAATCCTATTTTCAATTTTAGATTTGTGTTTTACCTTGTTCTTGCATCTTCTTCGGTGTATGCAGGAATTGATCTTCGTGATCAGGTCATCCGGGTATTTATGCACGGATGATAATAACTTGTCGAGTAGTTCAGTGATCGTGTGGTTTCGAGCCTGGCGAGTTCGTAGCCAGGATCGTGAGAGTTGAGCGACTTCTACCGAATTTATCGTCTCATCGAAAGATCGGGCCAAATCAGGACCTCTGCAGTTCATCAAGTGGTATCAGAGCTACAATTGATCGGTGAGAGTTTTCAGTTCTCCAGTAGTCTATTTCAAAAAAAAATTGAGACAATCCAATCAATTGGTAGACAATAGTTTCCATATGCTCTTTCAATCGTTTGCAAGAAGGTAATTAAAATATTATCTCTCTCTCAATCAATGGCTCACACTCTGACGAGGACGAGGTCAAGTAGAGGCGTCCATCTCGAACCGAATCGGCCTCCCTTGTCGACCATAGATGGGGGTCCTCACTGAGAACAAAATCAGACAGGATGGAGGCGATAAAATCGGAGTGATAAGAAAACTTGAATGGGTATTTATGGGCAAAACTTCGTGCTTACCTGAGGCCAAAATAGGGGGGCGGTCAGATCTGGCAGTACTGGTCGAGCCGCAGCGCCCCGCTCACTGGAGGCGCCATGAAACAGCAGGTTGCGGACTCGTGTCAGCCTCCTGCGGTAGACATGGAGCTCCTGCACGTCCCTCCTCCTCCTCCTCTTCGGCTGTGTCTCCTCGCTGAACCGCACCGGGGAATCGAGGGTGGTCTCCGAAGCTCGGCGTAGGGAGGGGAGAGGGAGAGACTGATGGATGACAATGCAAGGTTGGGTATAATATATAAGGACAGCGCCAAAACATTTCGCTTCCCGCGCAAGCGTTCAGAAATTTCTGCGAATCACAGACGCTTTTAAACAAAAAACCGTCTGTGATGATTGACTATGACTTAAAATGCCTAACTCTATGATTTTACCATGACTTGCAATGTCTAACTCCCTAATTTTACCAAGATTTGGATGCCTACCTATATTCCTTACTCCTTGATGGGCATTTCAGTAGGCATTCAAGTTATGGTAAAATCATAGAGTTAGGCATCCAAGTCTTGGTAAAATCAGGGAGATACTTATCACAGTCTGTGATACTTCACCGACAGTTTTCAACACGATCCGTCTGTGATATTACCTCTTCACAGATGATTTTTAGCACAACCAGTAACATAGACGGTTGTTAAACCAAAATCGTCTGTGATTGTATTTAATGCTAACGGTTTTGATCAACCGTCTGTGATAAGGTGTCCAGTATTATCTTTTTTTGTAGTAGTGTAAAGCCCTTCTCTGATACTGATTGACAAGGTGCCCCGATGATCGACGGTCAACAGGGGTTTTGCTATTTACCTTGGTCTGAATTCGATCTCTTGGGATGGCTAAAAAGCAACCTACAATGTCTGAATCAAGCACGGAGGCAAAATATAAGGCATTAACCAATGCAATTGCCGAGATAGTTTGGCTTCAGTCAGTTCAGAAGGAGCTAAATGTTTTTCAGTCCAGCGTGCCTTGTTTGTGGCCGTGAAAGCCTTGGAGTAACGTATTTAACTGCCATTCCTGTTTTCTATGCACACACAAAAACACATTGAAGGGAAGTTTCATTTTGACACACACACACACACACACACACACACACACACACACAGAGAGAGAGAGAGAGAGAGAGAGAGAGTCGCTCTTGGAGCATTGGAAGTATGGTTTGCGTCATCGGCAGACGTTTGATCGTTTGCTATATATAGCTTGAATTTGGTGGCTGATAGTTGAGATTGAGAGGGACTGTTAGAAGACACCAATCTATGCCTTCCCTGTATATTTGATTCTAACTGCCATATATGTACCTCCGTTGTCACCAAGGATATTGTATCATATCCAGTACACAGTTTCTGGTTTCGTTTCTTTCTTGTGCTGTGCGTCGATCTAGAGATCGCATTGTAAATACCCCAAGAGAATTATCCGGGCCAACACAAATTTACAAAGTACTTCTCATCTTTTAACCACTCTCGAAGGATATCGATGAACTTTTGTTGCGCAGTCTTCCCGGAATGATCTGGGACAACCGATGAACCCGTCGCAGCCCTCTGTCCCGCCGCTGTTGTCACTTGCAGTTGCCGGAGTCGGAGAAGACAAGGGATTTGTCTTTTTGTTGTTTGGTTTACCCTTTGTCTGAATTCGTTCCGTAACTATGGATGTCTTACATAGGAAACACCGTAATTGGCAGAATATACATGATGTGACCTTAACCATGCAGGAAGCAAAATGTACCTACAACCCTCTTTTTTCCCTACCTAAATAGGAATTTTGGACTGTTTTAACCGTATACTATACGAAAATTCCCATTCTAACCCTCCTAACTGCGAAATTCCTATTCTAACCCCCGTACACACCTGCTGCGGTCCCATACTGGCAGCGAGACATGAGCACATCTGCCATCCCCGACGGCGTGAGTGACTCTTGCCGTCGAGAGACAGCGGTGAGTGCGGACCGCCACTGTCACTTTTTGAAAAATCTAATTAATAATATTTGTTCGAGGAATTTTTAAATATATTAAATGAGATCAAAACATTATGAAATTTTTGATGGAGCCTCCTGTCATAGTGTGCTTGGTTGTATAATTTTTTTTGAATTTTTATCAATTTTTATTTTATCTGCATAATTCTTTGAAGTCAAATATTTGTATGAATTTTCTAATATAGAAACTGAGTTTCAAACATTATGAAATTGTTTTGTCAGACTCCCTACATAGAGGACTTGATTGTGTAAATTTTACGTAATTTTATATGCTCCGAAATTATCTCGACAAATTCAGGGTATAGGTCTGGAAATTAGGACGAGACGTTTCGGAAATTAGGGTTTCATGATTTCATGTGACTTGAAATGTGTGAAGTTTACTACCACAACATGACTACTCTTGGGGAGCAATATAAGCTAGTGGCGTCGCTTTCGCACGCTCGTAGGCTCTCTTTATTGTAAGATTTGTAACACCCATCGGGGATCAATAAGATAGTTGCTGGCTATTGTCTGTGTTGGTCATCTTACTACCTCACATAATTCTATCTTAATATATAATAGACTAGTTTAATGCTCGTATTTTGCTGCAAATTAAAAAAATCATAGTCCAATTATGTCGGACTGTCAATCGTTATTATACTCAGCGACACGATCTGAACTGTCGATGCTTTACTTGCTGATCCAACAAACGCCGAAGAGGGTAAAGAAGATATACGACCACCAACTCTAATTTATTAGCAGTAGATTGTCCGAGGATCCTCCTCGTTATATTTGCACAAACTGGTAGCAATTCGACTTGGATGAAGAGTTCAGAATTCCCAAGTGCACGGAATAAATCCGCGACGACGCCGGCCCCAAGCAGCTCCCAGCCGCCCACTTACCGTCTCGTTTTCGACGTCTGTGTGTGCATGCGTTGGTCATCTTACTCGCCGTGTTTTTTTACTATCCCCTAAGGCATGTGTGCTTACATGGTCCGGAGGCTTGTGTCGCAATGTACAGTAGTAGTAGCGTGCATGACTAAAGCAATTAGCCGAACCATCATGCCATGTGACCACATGTAACGTGCTTCTGTCCGCGGACTACAATGTAGTTCTGGTTCTGTGCCTCCACTGAGCCATCAAAACAATATTATATTGCAAGTATGTCTCTTCCGGTGGAATCTCAGAAATAAACATTCACATCGACATCTATTCTTCTATGTTTTAGGGCATCTTCGTAATCACAACGTTCTCAGCACCTTCAGTTAAGTTCTCAGCATCTTTGAAAATATGATCAAGAACCATATCGACCAAGAGTAGTCATGTTGTGGTAGTAAACTTTACACATTTCAAGTCACATAAAATCATGAAACCCTAATTTCCGAAACGTCTCGTCCTAATTTCCAGACTTAGACCCTGAATTTGTCGAGATAATTTCAGAGCATATAAAATTACGTAAAATTTAGACAATCAAGTCCTCTGTGTAGGGAGTCTGACAAAAAAATTTCATAATGTTTGGACCTTAGTTTCTATATTAGAAAATTCATACAAATATTTGACTTCAAAGAATTATGCAGAGAAAATACAAATTCATAAAAATTCGAAAAAAATACACAACCAAGCACACTATGTCAGGAGGCTCCATAAAAAAATTTATAATTTTTTGAGCTCATTTAATATATTTAAAAATTCCTTGAATAAATATTATTAATTATATTTTTCAAAAAAAAGTGACAGGCGACGGCAGCAGGTGACCTGCTGCCGTGCGGGACCGCAGCAGGCACCGGGGATGGCAGCAGGTGCCTGCTGCGGTCCCATACGGTAGCAGGTGTGTACGAGAGGTTAGAATAGGAATTTCACCGCTAAGAGGGTTAGAACAGAAATTTTTGTACGGTATACGATCAAAACAGTCTAAAATTCCGGGTAGTAATAGTATACACGAAGTACTTTGATCAATGCGATTGACTGAATTATTTAGTTTGGTCCTTGAAGTCACATTCTTGTCCTTCTTTACAGAGTAGTACTCAAAGCAAACAACTTGTGGTCTGACGCATTGTATATGCCAGAAAAGGCTATGTGAAGAGCAGGTGCGAGTTGACCGGAAGACCGGACTGTAAAAGCAATTGCATGCATGCACAGCAGCATCAATCGGTTTCGACCGTGAGACGAGACGAAACATTGACTAGCGCGCAGCAAGCCAACAGCGTGTGGGCAGTCAAACACAATTCGAATCTAGACATCGATCGACCGATCGGACAAAACGAAGAAATTTATGCGCGGTGCTCCATTGGTATTTGACTGAAATCTACGTAAGATCTGACCATCTGTATGATGGGCCAACTCGATATCCTCTGATAAGACGGATACTGACCAATCAACTGCAACTTGTGTTGACGATGGTGGTCGATGAGACGACCGATGAGAGCAACTGGAATCCATGCTCCTCGTAGTAGCTAAGCCCCAGCTGCATTGGCGTTTGTCCCCTTCCTAGATGTCGTTGCCTCATGGCAATCGAATCTTGTTTCCTCTTTGATTCATCTTTTGTTGCTTAAGCTGATTACAGCATCTTCCAAGTTCGAGTTGTAAGAGCTATGATAAATAGTCCTTTTACTAGCTTAGCAATGAATTAGTACCAATGTAGGAAGCAGAGCGAGCTTCTAGCCTCCATAACCATATACACATTACTTTCAGTTAAGGCAAAATAACAGCGAGTATATACAGAGGGAAATTTTTTATATGCAATTATTAAAAAAAAAAAAATTGGATCCTGATCTGTAATTACAAAATGACTTCCTCATTCTATGCTATTACATTTCACAAACGTTATCTTTTTGCCACTATCGTCAACTCCGTTAGATTTTTGCTGTTAAATTTTTTCCAAAATGCCCAAATTATACTGGCGACGCCGGCTCCTTCTCCCCCTTCTCCCAACATGCCCCACCCTGAGACTCCACCTCCTCGCGCTCCCTCCCCCTGCCGCCTTGGCCACCTCCCTCGCCACCACTAGAGCCTGCGCTGGCGACCCCCGCTCCTCCTCCCACTTCGTCGCCTCTTCCCCTTCAGATCCAGTGTTCTTGCCGCCATGGCCATGACAAGTTCGGCTTCCCTCTCCTGCTCCCCCTCTCTTTGCGCTGGACCTAATCCGCGAGTTGTGTGAGAAGAGATGGAGGAAAATGAAGAAAGAAAATAAAGATGCCAACCGGGCAAAATGGTACTTGCATAACATTTCACGGCTTGACCGATCAACAATGATAAATAAGGGCAAGATCAGTTAAATATGGTGGTATAAAAGGGATATATCATTTTGTAATAGCAGATCAAGGATCCGAGAATTTCACAGTAGCATATAAAATATTTTCCATGTATAGCAGCCGTTAGAAAGTTCTTTTCTTGACCCCACTGTTCATTGGAGTTGAAGTCCCGCCTAACCAGCCGGAAGGGTGGATTTGCCCATCCTTGTGACTGATCCATGACTACAAGTATGAAACCATTGTTTACTTACTTTTTCCCTTGGATCTAGGATGATTATCCAAGAGATACACTGTTATCTTCGTTAGAGATAAAAATATATCTTTTTGTATTTCCTTATCTGTGTAGGGTATTTCACTTTGTATCCTATATATATTACTCATTGGGTATCTTCAATATATACACAATATTCATAATATGGTATCAGAGTCAAGGTTAGAGTTAGGGTTTCTTACCTACGCCGCCTCCTAGCCTCTACCCGCCACTACCGCTGCCCCTAGGAGGACTGATCTTTGCTCTTGGGGCGGCCTCTTGTCGTCGCTCTGCTCTTCATCCACCCGAGCTCTCCTTCGGCTCCTTCGACTGCTGCAGAGGAGGACCGAGCTCTCCCACGCCGTATGGTCGCCTATCTCTTCCCGACGCCCGATGCAGCAAAGGAGGACTCGCTGCCTCTGGATCCGATCTCCAGCCGCAGTCAACGCCGCCAAACCACCCCCGAGCCCGGTTGCCGCCAAGCCTCGTCTTTGCTCCACCTGGGCTACCGCCGCTCTTCCTCGGCACTGGATCTGTTGTGCTCTCTTTGTCGTGTGATCCGTCGCGGTGCTTGCGGCGTCTTCCCATTTCAGTGGGGTTGCACTTGCTGAATTCATGGGAGTATCTGGAGATGATTTCTCTGCACTGCCGGTTTGCCTGTTGATTGAGGCTGCATGCACAATGTTGCCGCTCTGTTGCTCATCATTGATTAAAGAGAGAAAGCAAGAGAGGGAGAGGATCCACTTGGAAAGAAGAGAAGAGGGTGATGGTTGGGATGCCTCGGTTGTGTCCTGATTGGTGTGGCTACTGGGATGTTGAAGCTTCTCGATGGGTGGAGATTGAGCCATCATGTGAGTGCAATTCTGTGTTGGGCTATTGGTGGAAAGGATCTTTGTGGGCTGGGCCATCACGTTGCTTCAAACTGGCGCACAATCTTACTGCTGGTTGTGGCTGGGAAGTGCTAGTGCAATTTGAGCAAATTTGGTGCAAGCTGCTATTCTGTTGCTGCTAGTTATCCTTAGATTTTTTTCTTTCTTTCTCTGTGTCCATCCAAGTCTGTACCACTCTATCTTTGAGTTCGTCTGAGCCACACGAGTTCACAAATTTATTGTCAGTCATAGAAGTATAGGAATTTCTTTGCATGACAGCAGCCGCTGCTCTTTCCTTCGAGCTACTGCAAATCGTTATGATGCCGCCGTTTCTCTCTTAGCCGTCGCCCTAAGCTTTTAAGGTTGCCGCGCTTCTTTTACATTACACTTTCATTGCGCTTCTTGTGCACTGTGACACCATCGTCTTGGGTTTCGATCTGCGCTACCATACTTCTATCTATTCCTATTCGGCTTGATTTGACAACTCCATCTATTTATGTCGGTTTCATCATCTTCTTCGTCGTGTTGCCGCGGTCGGCTTTCTCAGTCTCTGCACCTTGTGCTTTATGAGCCGTTGCACGACCCCGGATGGGAGGAGATCTTTTGATACTCGACATATTTTCCAAGAGCTGCATGCTACGAGTTCATTATCAAGACTTGGACTTTTAATTTTTCATATTTTAGTGTCAACCATCTTAAAATGCAATGCTATTGTATACGTATACGTCTTGCATTTGAGGGGGTGTTAGAGATAGAATATATCTTTTGTATTTCTTATATATATATATATATATATATATATATTTCATTGAATCTCTTCGATATACACAATATTCGTAACAATCTTAATCTTAGATACTACTATTACTCAAGTTGGCAAAATAAACATCACTCGTCAGGATCCACGTGTGTAACTGATTAACAGCTCGTGGCCTTTTCCAATCGCTGAATATTATACCGGCGTTGATGGGGCCTAGCTGGGTACTTAAAAGAGTTGCAGAGTAGCGTTAGGTGCTAATCTAACGCACCATGTCCTCCATAAATGACCGGATCAGGTGCTCTGAACAGGGGGGACATCAGCACTTCATGCAACCAACATGATCGCGAGATGATTATCTAACCATAATTGTATATTCCTTTTGAGACAGGAACATATATACTCCTCAATTGAAGAACATTCATATATCCTTGCATATCTAATCGTTGCATTTGGTGGCTCTGCAAGATCTGTTATCAGAGCTGCAAAAGATGCCCATGTGAACAGCCGCAAATACATGCATTTCCTCTGCTGAAATTCAGATATATGCTGCATATGCACAGCTTCAAGACTGAGACTGTCCTTATTTTCTCAACTAAAATATTGTCCCAAAATATACTCTTAAGTATCAAATCATTGCCACTAATGAATTTCACCTGTTTTTCCCCTTGTACTACGGCCTGGCTCTGATTGCTGCTACTCATTGTTGCTCCTTTTCTACTCACCCACTTACTCTGAAGTCTGAAGTCTGAAGTCTGAACTCACAAGTGAAAGGAGGACACTTCTAAGCTTTCCATTACCCTGAATTTGTGTATTTCCACTGCATAAAACTTATGGGAAAACGTATATGAGAATTTATAGGAAACACATTTTTAGAATATAGAAATGTTTTTTTTTTGGTATTTAATGCCAAAGGAGACAGGCCAGCCACATGCTTGTTTATATTCTTCTCTCCTAAAAAACACGGCCATGTTCTTTTCCACTCAAGTATTTATGCTTTTGGTGGCTTTCGGCTGCCTGAGCCCACACACGGCGACATATGCACGTTGAGCCCAAAATACAACACCACATATACGCGTCACGCTGACAGGTGGGGCCTGGATAATGCTGCAGCCTGCAACCAAAACGTCGGAATCACGTGTGATGTATGGGGATTTTTTTTTTTTTAAAGCAGATCTGTTTATCTGCTTTTATTCTAATCAGTGATTTTGATGGCCACAAACCTCTCCATTGGACCGGAAAAAGATGCTTGTATTGAGATAGTGAAAAGAGATATTAATATGTAGAGGAGAAAAGACCTACTCCATTGTGGTATATGTTAAGACCTACTCCATTGTGGTATATGTTAATGTGTAACACCAATGACCAAACTAGACGCCAAAAACACGCATACAGATAGATGAAAAGGATAAAGATTGTTCAATGGAGAGAAAAGATGCTCCATCCTTCAAAACAAAGTGTTCTCTTGCAGCCACAATTGAGTTGTCTGCTACATGGAGTGTTGGAGCATGTAAATATGGGTTTCAATCTGACATCTCGCCTTCTTGTTGTACGGGTGGCAATACAATTAGCTGTCTTAAATTAATATTGCTAATCATTACCAAAATCGATTGAAATGCCAAAAAAAAATGGCCAAGTTACAGCGGATACTGTAAGTATGACTAAGACACTTTGTTACACTAATATATCGCTCTTGTTAGACAGTGGTCTACAGTCTTTCTAAATTGTTTTCAGCTTAAGATTAGCTTGGGCATCGGGATCGGGACATTTATTATTTTTGTCGAAGCTATAAACTAAACAGTAGAGAAATGGGGTCTTAGATTTCCCGTAGATGCGAAGGGAGAACCCCGGGAGATCCTCAAAGGTGAGAAAAGGTATTAAAATATTAAAATGTGTGTCTTTATTGCCTTGAAAAACCTATCCTGTTACATAGGGAATTATCTATTTATAGTGTCATATTTAAGGTACAAGAGATTACAATTCTACCTCTAAAAGGTCATATGTTTGTAAGGGTTGCAGGTCTCTCACCCCCTAGGCATAGCCTTCGGTGTATGGTAGACCCCCTAGGCTTGGTCCACCACACCTGTACTATTGGTCCACAAATGGTCTTGACTTCCTTTGCTCCATGCAGGGCAGCCTCGGGGCGAGGGTCCTCGGGACCCCTTCGCTCCTTGCGAGGTGACTTGTGGCGAGGGTCCTCGGGACTACTTCGCTCCAGGGTATGTAGCATCCTTTTGGCAGGGCTGCTTTCGGCAGTCTTTCTATACCCTACGCATGTGCGAGGCGGTACGTGGTACCCTCGTCCGAGCCGAGGTGCCCCTCTTGCTTGGTGCCTTCGACGACCTTCTTGTAACCTTCGCCTAGTGCAAGGGAGTACATAGTACCCCTCGTCTAGACTGAGGTACTCCCCTAGCTCCGTGCCTTGCTAGATCATTAGGGCCGGTGGGCCGACCCTACAACAGGAGCCTTTCGCGGTCGAGATCTTACTTCGTCGTAACTGAAACCGCATCTTGTTACCCTTGAAGGGTCTAGGCATACCGTCCTCTTTGACCCGGCGAAGCCGCATGTTATTGTGGTTGTTTGGTTTTCGTGTGGTGCGCCAGGAGTCATTGCGACAATTGGTTTGCGTGAGGCATGTCAAGGTGTTATTGCAATGGTTCCCGTGCGGCATGTCAGGGTGTTATTGCGACGGATCATGTGCCTAGCGTGAGTGGGGCACGTCGCGGGTCCCCTTTGGCCCATGGGTCATCGTGGCATGCGCCCTTGTGGCCTATAAAATGGCCCAGTGCCCCCCTCCCCTCTTTGCGCTTTCACGCTCTCTTGAAACCTTAATTGCCTGCTTTTGCCATTGATGTTCTCCATCGGACGTCTTAGTGGCCCCCGCCTCAGAGTCTTCGATCCTCCTCCTCAGGGCCTTCGTACATCCTAGCTGAGATGACAAAGCGAAGCGAAGCCGGTGGGGAGACAGGCTGCGACATGTACGCCAGCCAGTTGGGCCGCTCAGCGGTGACGGAATGCACCCTCTGTACCCTGGTCGAGGAGAATAAGCTGGCAAGCCTCAGCGTCGTGCGGGCTCTTGGGATGGAGGCAGTGCCTGCACCGCGGGATGACGAAGTTGTAGTCTTCGTGGCCTTCCTTGACGCAGGTCTTCGTATCCCGTATATGGAACTTGTGGCCTCTACGATGTTGAGTTGGTGCAGGTGACACCCAACTCAATCGTGAGGCTCGGTGTCTATGACTGGACGATGCGGGCCGCAAGGATGGAGGGCAGCGTGTATTTGTTCATGTGCCGACATGACGCCTGCTACCAGCCGAAGTGAAAGAAGGGCCACGATGCGGTGGTGAACTTCGGTAGCGTGAACTTCCAGTCGAAGAGGATTAAACATGCTATGTTTTCTGAATTACCTTTTTTACTTTTGGCGCTCGTGTACCCATAATTGTTCTAATTGTGCAAACATTATATCAAACAACTGTTAAAGAACAATGTATCAAACAATAGCTTAAGGAACTACCATTTTTAATGAATTTTAAGTGATCTAAGGTGACGGATTTACAATTGAGGGATTGTCTTGGTGGCCATATTCACATCAACTTCTCGTTTCGACGCCATGTTGGCAGTGTGTGCTAATACGATTCTATGCTTTGCACAATGCTTATTTGAACTGTTGTACTCTTTTTTCTTGTTGTTTTTTTGGCTTCTTCATTATTATTTTTGTGTTTGGCTGGTCTACTTGCTAAAGCATAATAATTGTGGAAAACTGTTATTACTAGATTCTGTTGTAATGATAGTTTTACATATTGCTTGTCTTGAATCCATGTAAGTTATGATTTGGCTTGTAATAAGTAAAATTAGATAATGATGGCTGTCACCAAGAAAACTCATGGTGTAAAGATGCATTATATATGTGATGTGCAAGATATTGGATTTTGATCAAATCAAATGGTGAAAAAATGCCCTAGCCTGAAAATACAATTATACATATTTGTTATCCTTGGAATATATATACCTTTCTCGTTCTACAATTTATTTTGTTTTCTCCTCGTCATCAGTTAGATATGATAAAGTCGGAATGTCTTTCTCTACTAAATCAGATTTATACACCACAAATTTGGCAATCAAAATTATTCACCGTAAAGTGAACAGTCAGGTGCCTCAATCGTGAGGCTCGGTGTCTATGACTGGACGATGCGAGCCGCAGGGATGGAGGGCAGCGTGTATTTGTTCAAGTGCCTACATGACGCCTGCTGCCAGCCGAAGCGAAAGAAGGGCCATGATGCGGTGGTGAACTTCCAGCCGAAGAGGATTAAACATGATATGTTTTCTGAATTACCTTTTTTACTTTTGGCGCTCGTGTACCCATAATTGTTCTAATTGTGCAAACATTATATCAAACAACTGTTAAAGAACAGTGTATCAAACAATAACTTAAGGAACTACCATTTTTAATGAATTTTAAGTGATCTAAGGTGACGGATTTACAATTGAGGGATTGTCTTGGTGGCCCTATTCACATCAACTTCTCGTTTCGACGCCATGTTGGTAGTGTGTGCTAATACCATGACGGATTTACAATTGATTTACAATTGAGGGATCTTTCTAACCATGACTTGTAACCCCAACTGGGATGAGATTACCAAAGAGCTAGAGGCTAGCCAAACCCCGCTGGATCACCCTGATCTCGTCGTACGGGTATTTAGAGCCAAGCTAGAGGACCTCAAGAAACAACCATTCAAGGAGCACATGCTCAGCAAAGTGGCTGCATATGTATACGTCATTGAGTTCCAGAAAAAGGGTCTACCTCATGCTCACTTCCTGCTAATCATGTAGTTGAAGTACAAGCTGGCATGCCCGGAACAGTACGAATGTATCATATCTGTTGAGCTCCAAGACAAACACAAGTATCTAGAGCTATACAAGATGGTTGTAAAGCACATGATGCATGATCTGTGCGGAGTCTTGAACCCTAAGAATATGTGCATGCAGAACGGTGGTTGCAAGAACTATTACCCATGTCCATTCAACGCCACAACACTCTAAGGGAGGGACTCATACCCCATTTATAGGAGAAGGGACGACAACCGTTATGCAAAGATCCGAGGCCAAATGTTGGACAACATGTGGGTTGTGCCATACAATCCTTACCTATTGAGGAGTTATAACTACCACATCAACGCCGAGGTTGCTCAAGCATTAAGGCTGTTAAGTACCTCTTCAAGTATATTTACATAGGGCACGATCGTGCATCAATTTCTATCAACGTGGATAGCAATGGAAAGGTGGATGATATCAAGAAGTACAGGGATTCTAGGTGGATCACCCCGTCAGAAGCATTGTGGAGAATCTATAGCTTTGACCTCAGTGAGATCTCTTAATCCGTTAGGCAACTACAACTTCATCTCCCAAACATGCACATGGTATTGTTCAATGTGGGTACAGAACTTAACGATGTCGTCTCTCAGTATGGCGTCGTGAAGACCATGTTGACAGAGTATTTTGAGGCAAACAAGGAATATGATTGGGCTTGAAGCATCCTGTACAGAGACTTCACGGCGTCATTTGTATGGATGGCTAGCGAGAAGTATTGGAAGCCAAGGGAAAACGCACGCAGGTCGGTAGAATCATCTGTGCACATCCGGCTGATAGGGAGCTGTCGGTGTATTAGAACCGATCTTACGTAAAGATTATTTGATTCGGGGGGTCTCCTAGAGATGAAATCACGCAGAGTAGTTGACACGGGATGTTTAGGCGAGTTCGAGCCTTCTCCGGAGAGAATAATAACCCTAATCCTGTGTGGTGTGGTATTCTTTAATGATCGAGTAAGAAGCTAAGACTATTACAGAGAATCCAACCCCCCCTTCTCTACTCGCCCTTGACATCCTTATATAGTCGTGAAGGAGTAGCCGTTTTGCCCTGCGGAAGAGGCGCCTTAATTGAGCCAGTAATGGGCGTGTGATGGCAGTAATTACCGGCGCATTGGCTTCTCCACGCCGTCTGGCAATTATCATTCAAAGATAATGGGGTATTTAAGCACAATTACTATGCGGGATAGTAGTGCGTGCGGACCGTTCAGTTCCTTAATCAATTGGACCCACTCGCTGTAGGTTTGATTATAAGGTGGTCGTAGTTTACACAGTCGTAGGAGAACTTACGACCGGTGGTAGTCGTAAAGGTCTTACGACTATGTAGTGATCGTAGAAAGACTTACGACCATGTGATAGTCGTAGAAAGACTTACGACCGGTAGTAGTCGTAGCAAGACTTACGACTATAGGGGTGATTGTAGAAGATCTTACAATCACTTGGTAGCCTCCCTTATAAAAATAAGGGTATACGGAGACTATGTGACATCATATTTACCCATAATAAAATTATAGATAATAGATAAAATGAGGATTATTAGATCCTCGTCATCTAACCCCGACTTCAAGTGAAAGTAACTTACTTGGTGAAGGATTAGCAAATGGACTTGCGACTATGAAAAATGTCGTAGAACTATAGTCGAAGGAAAAACTCTTGACACTTGAGTATTACTTTGACCAGGAGTTTGCTTGGTGGAAAGGTTGCTTACGACTATCGAAAGTCATAAAAACCCTACAATTGTGTAGTGGTCGTAGTAAAGCGATCGGAGAAAAAACCCTTCCGATCGATACTTCCTTCGGCGAGAAAGACTTAGTCAAGAAAGTGATTTTGCTTGGAGGTGACAAAACTAACCTAACTTTCTGAGCAGGCCGTGCGAGGGAATTGCAAGCGAATTCCACAGATCTGTTGATAAAGCAGTTCGGCGATTGCAATCGTGAAGATTGCTTACGACTATTAAAAAGTCGTAAAAACCCTATGACCGTCGGTGGTCGTAGTAGGGAATCGGAGAAAAACTCTTAGATTGATACTTCCTTGACCCGGAAAGACTTGGTCAAGAATGTAATTTCGCTTGGAGGTGACAATACGCACCTATTTTTCTCGAGCGGACCATCAGGGAATTGCAGCCGGCTCTCATAGACTTGTCAGATGAAGCGGTTCCCGGCGGTACAACCATCTCCCATAGACCTATAGCGAGACGGTTTAAAGCGGCGGAGATCGTCTTGATTATAAAAACTTACCGGAGGTAGACTTGGGTTTTACCTTTCCCCAAATCACTCATTGTTCTTGAGCTCTTGCTTTCTCAGTCCTCGACTAGGTTTCATCTTCTCCGCCAACCCAAAAAAACTTCCTGCTTACGGCGAAATGGCCAAGAGAGTTTACGAATGGGAGGAATCGGAGATGGATGCGGCTAAGATCAAGATCTTGGTCGATCTTGGAAGATTCGAGAAGGCTCGGTGAAGTGGATTCGACTATCGGGCGCGAGCGGCCATCGGGGAAAATGGGCAAATTCCGTCTTCCAAGCGTATTGTGAGTCGGACCTTGATTGCACGCCCGCCCCTTTCTTCTGATGAGTACTCGAACACTTTGGGGTGGGCTGGTGAACTTAGGTCCCAATTCCATTACCATGTTGAGTGTGTTCGTGTATACATGCGGCGTGCACAGGGATTAGGCGGATCTCGATTTGTTTCAATATTATTATGGGATGGCTCGACAAGCTGGAATCGCGGAAGGCTGTGATCTGAAGCTCCACGACTCGAAGTCGAAGGAGTATATTGAGTTTTACGGTCTTCGTGGCGGGTGGAGGAAGAGGTGGTTCTCTTGGAAGGTCACCTCGAAGGCGACCTTTCTTTTGCGGGGGAAGGTGCTAGAAAGAAATCTTCATGGGACTCAACCCACGAAGATATCAGCAGGATTAGCCCTTATATTCAAGCTATTAAGGACTTGAAGGAAGAAGGGTGGCCGGATGGCATGTAGTGAAGGATTTCATCACCGCCGAATTAGTCCTCTGAAGAAGCGAGCATCTCCTATGTGGAGATACTCGGAAGAAGAGACCCAACCGAGAGACTATGAGGAGGGTAAGTAATTTGTCGACTTAGCTCTCGGTTTGATCTTTCTCGACCTTGTCTAATATTCTTATCTGTTCACACGGATCTTTCACAGTGAGGTTGACTCTAAGTCGGACTCATCTGCGAAGTCTCCACCACTCAGGGCGGTTCCTCGAGTCATTGCGGCTTGTCATGGATGAAAGGATAGGCGCCTAAGGGTAATCAAAAGTTGATTCTTTCTTTAGGACTTTATAGTCGTAGAAGATACTTACGACTAAAGGTGATCGTAGAATATCTTACGATCGGGAAAGAGTCGTGAAAAACTTACGACTTGATACTTGTCGTAGAAAAACTTACGACTAATTAGTCATTCTTCTTTTACTTTTGCTTTACTGAAAGTAGGCATGGAAAATCGTCGGGACGACGAAGAAGTCGTCTTGATGACTATTGTGCTGGGTTGTCGAAAGACAAAGGCTCGGCTCCTCCCTCCAAGAGGCGTCGTGGTAAAATCTGCAGACAAAGGGAGCAAGCTCAAGCTCGGTCTTCGACGGACCTTCTACAAGGCTGCTGGCGGCTATAGTATATCTGAAGCCAGGAGCGCGATTATCGGCCGAGGAGGTTGAGGCGGTGAATCTCTTAAGCGCAAACCTCGCAAGGCTAAGGTATCCTTCTGTTATGACAAAGAATCTTTCGCGATTTACGCCACTCCTAGTTTTATTAGGCAAGCTGGAAAGGAGAATTGGAAAGATTTTGTGTCTTTTATGAAGGGCGATCTTTGCATCGGCACAACACACAGCGAGGCGATCTTTGCTTTTGGAATGGTCGAGGCGATCTCGGCCATCGGAGAAAGCGAGAAACGAGCTACGGTTCTGTCCAAACTCTGACGAGGCGTGGTAAATGGCGAGCCGATTGTTGAACCTCGACCGGGCGTGGTCGTGGAGAAAAAAGGTCCTCCGTTGGGAGGATTGCCCCAAAATTCTGGTTAAGACCGAGTGCGAGTATGTGAAATTTACTAAAGTGTAAAACGACATTTACCTTTTCTTTTCACAACTTTGATTTGCTTTTCTTTATTTGATCGACTTCTTGGTCCCGGGAATGCTTATTGAGAAGTCCATTGCCATCCCTTGACTCTCGAGGAGGTGGCAATGGAGGTGGTCAACATCACCCTTGGCCAGTGGCGATGAAGTCGAGACTCCCGGTGACTCCACATCTGCTGAAGTTGTAGCTCGACCCTTGAAGTAGCGGTATTCTTATTGAGGTGACCGCTTCACATTCTTGAGGTCGTAAAAACAACAAGAGGCGGTGTGGAAGCCTCTGGTCAAAGCGGTGACCGGCTTGTGCACCGCTCTGGGAAGAAATTATGCAGCGTTCCTTCCCTACCCAAAGAGATTCTGAGAACCGAAGGAGAAAATTTCAACACGTGGTGACTTCTTTGGGCTGCCTCCGTCGTAGGGTCCTTTGCTTACGGATCTCGTGACCGAGTCCCCATCCCAAAGATATTCCCAATACGGAGAATACTTTTGATATGGCGCCTTGAAAGGTGTGGTGGGACAAAGTCGCGAGGATAGATAAGCTGCTGAGAACACGGACCTTGTATATTCGATGTTTGCTAGGGCGACTATGAATGTAAGTATCTTCAAAATACTTATATATGTGACTTTCCTTCTCTTCTCTTTGTTTTCTTTTTGCGAGAAAGCTCTAGAGCAAATTCTTTGTTGTCGGTGAGTACCATCGACAACTTTTAGAACTAAGGCGAGGAGAAAGAACTACTCTGTCTGAGGCGAGAGAGATGGTAAGTCACTTATCATTCATAATTGTTTTCGACTTAAATACTCGTATAATGTTTTACGAGAATAGTCATGGAAGAAACTCATGACAAAGTACTAGTCGTAAAAAGTTTACGACTACTTACAACCAGGTAGTGGTCGTAGAAAGACTTACAATCATATCGTAGTCGTAGAAAAACTTACGACTAGGTCAGCCATTCGGCTGATGTTGTTCTTCGTTCCTGTTCTTTGTAGGTTAAGCGGTTATCACGAAGACCTTAGTGACTCACTCGACTATGAAAAGAAGAGTCGAGGAGGCTAAGGAGCAGTATTAGTCCTCTCGGATAGACTTGAGGTCTCTGCATCTAAAAGATTGCGGGAAAAAATAAGCGATAAGTTACGAACTTAAGACTGCTTTTGATCTTTAACTTTTACCTGACTCTCCTTTCTTCTCCAGATAAAGAAAAAGAGATGCGGAAGCTCCAGACCGAAGTTCAAGAAAAAGCTTTGGTCATTCAGGAGTTTTCCCGTATTACCACGAATAAGGATCAAGAACTCGAGGTCTTAGAACTCGATTAACGAGTAAGTAATTCTTTACTGTTATCCTTTTGAGTATTTTCCCTTTTCTAATGCCAATTTCT
Source organism: Hsuehochloa calcarea (assembly GCA_036346395.1). Classification (NCBI taxonomy): domain Eukaryota; kingdom Viridiplantae; phylum Streptophyta; class Magnoliopsida; order Poales; family Poaceae; genus Hsuehochloa; species Hsuehochloa calcarea. The sequence goes on from CM070607.1 coordinate 6,387,342, forward strand.
TGTTAGAAATTGCTGTCCAATTGAAGCCTCGGTGAAATCCAAGAAAAACCTTGATCTACAATGAGTCCATCGCATCGCTAAGATGAATCTGAGAGGACATCGAGCATGGGAGAAAAAGCACCTGAAACCATTGCTTCCCATCGAGAAGAGGTTAAGCTGGATTCTCAATTAGTAGGTAAGAAATGCTTTTACCTATAATTATCTTTGTGTTATCTTCCTCCGAAGTTTATTTTCGTTTGACCGATTTTATTCTTTTGAGAACAAGTGGTGAAAACAAGAAACCAGCGAGGCTTCGACTTGTACCCAGCGGGAGATGGAGTCGATGAAGACTAGTCTTCAAGGCAACATCACTCTCTGAACAATGTGCTTAGTGAGCTACATTACGAGGAAAAACTCCTCGAGAAGATACCATAGGCTGCTCACACAAGTACCATTGGGGAACAAGTCGGAAAATTACAGAAATGGTGACCACTCTGAAGACTAATCAAAATTTGAATCAATAAGGGAGGCGATCAGAGTGCGATGAGTTACGCTTTAGCGAAACTTAAAGCTCAAGACCCGCCTTAATGTTAAACCAATGAAGCCGACTTATTGTCACGAATCGAGAGGCAAGTCGTCGATTGAGAAATCGATCAATTGGCAAAAGGTGGCGGAGGAAATGCGACTAGGCTCTCCCAGCCGAGTAATCTTGTAACTACCTTGTAAAGCGGACAATTTACATTGATGAGTAATATATGATCCATCTTATTTCACGAAAATCATCTTGTCGAGTAGTTAGTAACTCAAAAGATAATAAGCGAATGAAAGACTAAATTGAAGTCAAATTAATAACTTTATCCTAGCCCAGACTATTTGCTTAGATTGTTTAGACAATCTAAGTAAATAGTGTTTGAAATAGGGTTTACGAAAACAAAGAGAGGTTTGTTTAACTTATAGTTTTTGTTATGGTTGTCAAGCACTTGGTGAAAGAGCGAAGCGACTCGACACTAGGAAGTTCTTTCTAGTGGGCAAGACCACGTCTTGAGAGAGAAAAGGCTTCGACTAGGTGATGTTACCATCTCAGACTAGTTTAATCAAACCAAGAACGACAACTTGAGTTAAGCAAGCGTCTAGAGGACTTTAATAATTAGTTAGCCCTTTTACGATGGACTCGATAAGTCTTTTCGGTAGCAAAAAGTAGGAGGCGGCGCTAGGAAGTTCCTTCTAGTGGGCGGGACCACATGCGAGAGAGGAAAAACCGACTAGGTGTGTCTCTTCCTTGACCGATCCAAGCGAAGCGAGTACATCAAAGGTGGTCGAATAAATATATCAAGTGTACTCTTCTTAGAATATTTTTGGAAATCCTTTGAAAAATAAACTAAGATTGAGAGAGTTGGCTCGAGAACATTTATTGGATAAAACCGAGCTCTTTGTATTGGTGAAAAATGAGTAGCAGTCGATGTTAGGAAATTCCTTCTAGTGGGCGAGAACCACATGCGGATAGGAGAAGTTTCGACTAGATGATGTTACTTGTTTTCGACCGATGTAAAGAAAACTAGGTGTTTTTGTATCATAGTCGAAAGATTAAAAAGCACTACTCAAAAAAAAGGCAAGAGAAGTAGAAAGAACACGGACTTTTATTGCACGAGAAATTGGTCACACATAGAATTTGCGTGGCAGTCGATGTTCCAAGAGTTTGAGAGAACTGTCCATCTTTCATCGCTAGTCGTACCGGCCCTGGTAGGGTTACTTAGCCGACCTTTGTGTAAGGACCTTCCCATTTGGGGAAAGTTTATTCGATTAGACTTGGATTGGCGAGCCTCAATACCAAGTCACCTACACAAAGGCTGCGAGGTTGGACCTTACGATCATAGTATCTGCGAGGGCTTGTTGGTAGGTGCGAGCGGATTAAGGCTAGGTTTCTCCTTTCTTGAGTAGGTTAATGTCATCTGCTCGAAGTTGTTCTGATACGAGTTGTTGAAAGTTTCAACTCGTGTCGGCCAGTAATTTGAGCTCGGAGGAAGCATGGCCGGCTCAAACACTAGAAAAATGGTGTTTCTCTGTTGCTCATTGGTGGTCGTCTGAGCGCCCATAACACGGAGGGCAATTCTTGTACCCAAGCCCCGGCGCTTAATAATTTGGTTGAAGACTCGGGTTTTAATTCCTCGCATTATTTGGTCGTTTACGTTCGACCGCCCGTTGCTTTGGGGATGTGCAGCGAAGCATAGCATAATTTGGTACCCAACTCGTCATAAAATTCACGAAATTTTGCACTTGCGAAGTGTTTACCATTATGCGTAATTATCAGGCTCGGAACTCCAAATCGGCTAATTCGCATCTCATCATGAACCTTTTCTTGCTTAGATGTTATCGATTCTGAGTTGACTTCAATCCATTTGTGAGCGTGTCAATAGCCACAAAAGGAATTGAAACCTCCTGGAGCTTTGGGAAGCGGTCCTAGGATATCGAGACCCAGTGCATAAAGGCCAAGAAAGAGGTATTATGCGTAATGCTTGGTGGTTCTTTGTATTTGTCTACCATGAAATTGTACTGGACACACTTTTAACCACCTCCTTAGCATCATACTGAGTGTAGGCGGTAAAAACCTTGTCGAAGGCTTTACCAGCCAAGGTTACATAGGATGCATGTGTCCCACAGATGTCCTTGTGTATATCATGAAGGAGTGTTATTCCTTCGTTTTGCGGAATGCATCGCATGAGTATCCCTTAGGTTCCTCGTTTGTAGAGGACTCCTTCGACCAAAGTATACATTTTGGCTTTTGGGATAAGCGATGCGCCTCAAGATCATCTTGGTCTGGAACCCTTACGAAGATACTCGTAGATGGGAGTCATCCGGATATCCTCGTAATCTAATGAGGCCATCTCAATAGGAGGTGTCTCGGTTCTTCGACCGAGGCGGCTTTTGAGTTGCTCAAGAAAACCCCTTTTAGTACAGTAGATCGGAAGAAGCCATCCGAGCAAGTTGGTGCGAGGAAATTATCCTTCGAGGATGAATTGTACCTCGAAACCTAAAAATGCTTTTCTAGTTTGCGAACTTCCGATAAGTATTGAGACATTGTCGAGCTAGAAAGCTTTGGTACTCTTTCGACTTGATTCACGACTAGTTGAGAGTCTCCTCTCACGAGTAGTCGGCGAATTGAGAGTGCTTCGCGGCTCGTATGCCGACTAGCAAACCCGTACTCTGCCACATTATTAGTGGCACGAAAGTTTAATTGTATGGCATACTTTAAGGTTTCTCGGTAGGAGATACGGGACCACCCGACCAGAGCCACTTAAAGTAAGTGACCGTCAAAGTACATCATCCAGCGGTGCGTGGGAATCGTCTTGGGGATCTGAGCAGTTCGAGATTTGTCCATTCGGCGACAAAGTGCGCGAAGATCGGGATTTTATGGCGTTCGGGACACGAAATGGAGGTCGAACTCCCAAGTTCGTGACCATTTTGCCATGCGTCCATTGTTTCCTTATTATGGAGGATTGCTCCCAAAGGAAACTCGGGCAGCCTGACTATTTTGTGCGCTGAAAATAATGCATGATTTCCTCGAAGACATGAGGAGGGCATATAGAAGTTTTGGACTGAGGTGCGCTCCTTAGGCGTGTAAAACCGCTAGCGTAGTAAACCGGTCGTTATGCGTTTTCACGTTCTCACGACTAATCTTGTGCTTCTTTGCTGTGGCGTGGCGGCTAGGTAAATTAAGGCGTCTCTTACGGCTTTGGAGAAACGAGCAGGGCACTCGAAAGATACCTCTTGACATCCTCAAAGCGCGTTTGCCTCATTCGACCACTCAAAACCTTCATGTCTCTGAGAAGTTTAAAGAAAGGTAGTCCTTTTTCTCCTAGTCGTGCGATGAAGCGACTTAAAGCGCCATGCACCCAGTGAGTTTCGGACTTCCTTTTTGTGTTTGGAGGGCGCATCGGAGGATGGCCTTTATTTTTGAGTTTGTTTGATTCCTCGTTCGGATACTAGGAATCCAAGCAATTTTCTGAAGAAATTCCAAAACACACTTCTGGATTGAGTTTTAAGCGGTGCTTTACGAGGTTGTCGAATGTTTCTTGTAGGTCGGTGATATGATTAAGTCTCTTAATGCTTTACGACTAGATCATCAACATAGGCTTCCAAATTCGGCCTAATTGAGATGAAAAGTCGATTGCATTAGGCGTTGAAAAAAGCAGGCATTCTTTAGACCAAATGGCATTTGACATAGCAAAAGGTACCAAATGGAGTAATAAATGCGGTCTTTTCTTCATCGTTTAAACACATATTGATCTGGTGGTATCGAATATGCATCTAAAAACTTAATATCTCACAACTGCGATAGAATCAACGGTGATCGTCACGAGGTAAAGGAAATCATCTTTTGGACAAGCTTTATTAAGATCGGTAAAGTCCACGCTTTATCGCCATTTGCCGTTTGACTTTTTGACCATTCTGAGGTTAGCCAACCACTCTAGGTGGTTGACTTCTCTTATAAAGCACGCTTTAAGTAGCTTATCAACTCTGATTTAATAGCATCTCGTCGATCGGGGCAAATCTCCGTAATTTTTGTTTCACGGTACTTTATCGGTAGTAAAGCTAGCACGTGCTCGATCACCTCCACAGGGACTCGGGCATGTCGGATGCTTGCCCGCAAAGACATCTGCGTTAGCTCGGAGGAAGGTAATGAGGCGTCTTCCTATTTGGGGTCGGAAGTCTCCCCGTCTGAGCAGATCTTGAGGGCTCTTCTGCGTCGGAGGAACCTCTTTGACTTAGTCGTTCGGCTTTGGTGCGGACTTTGAAGCCCGACTTGCTAGTCGAAGGTGACTTTCATCTCGAGTTGGTATTTGACCAACCATCTCGAGGATCGGCGGTCATGACTATCGCCATCTTTTGTCACCTTGAATTGTGATCACTCCTTTGGGACTGGCATCTTAAGACATTGATACGTAATGAGTAGCCATTAAGAATTTTGCCAAAGTTGGTCGTCAGAGTATGGCGTTATATCTTGTGTCGAAATCGACCACATCAAAGGAGACTTTCTGTCTGAAATTACTTGGTGAGCCAAATGTTAAAGGAAGAAACTTGGCCAATAGGTTTGGTGAAGACCCGATGCGATTCCATGAAAGAGTATCGTCTGGCCTTACCTTAATCACAGGTACTTGCATCGTCGGGGCATTAGTAAATAATATGTTCAAGAAGCGCCACCATCAACCAACACTCGATTGACCCGCGGTTGTTGATGGTGGGTTCGATTCCTGTCGGATATCGACTGATCGACTCGTAGTGATTAGGCGGTCATCCTTCTCAAAGAGATGGTAACCAGACCACTTGGTAACTTATTGTGAGAGGAGTATGTATGGAATTTACCTCTCGTCCGTGACTTTAAGTTGTCGTTTGGAGTCGTATCTCGATGATCCTCAGTAGATGTGCTCAGCGGTATGTTGCGGATCTTGGAGCAGCATCTCCTCATCATCAAGCGACTTTTGGCCACTCGTATGTCCTACCTTTCGAGAGTAGGGAGTGGTGCTTTTAGTTGTAGTAGTCCTCGAGCTTTCTTTAGAAAACTTCGGCGATTCTTGGAAGTCATGTCCTTCCTTTTTATGAAAAGGACACCACCTTGGTTTGTCGTTCCTACGATCGGTAGCTTACCTTTGCCTTGATCGAGTGCGACTTGGTGGTTAGGGCTCTCCATCTTTCACGGCGAGAACCTCCTTGGAACCCTTTGGTTTGTGGTTTTGACTTTTATTTTCTTCTTGGACTTTTTGCTTTTTATCCTTACCAACTTCACGACTCTCGAGAGTATATGTTTCTCGATCGATAGTGTTGTTCCACTCATTGCCTCGAAGCGATTGCATATCGATCGGTCATCTCGAAGAGTTCGACAGCTTGATGTTGGGAGGATTCAAAACAATGTCCTCCGTTATTCTTCTCTGCGGACTCCTTGCTTAAAGCCACGATCACGGAGGAATCGAAATTTCGGGATTGAGTTCTGAACTGACTAAAGCGTTTGATGAATTAGCGCAAAGTATCGTTGTTGTTCATTTTATCGGTGCAAGTCGTCTTCTTTTCGAGGCGGTTGTATGTGCCTTGGAAAGTCGCTGTAGAAGATCGCGAGGTGTTGCCAGAGTAGATCGACTCAGTGGTTGGTTTAATAACCACGATCGGCGGATCCTTCGAAGTCTGATCGGAAGGTAATTCGCCATTACATGCTCTCCTCCTCCTGCTTTGCTCGGACCGTTTGTTGTATAGATCTGAAGAAATTCGATGGGATTTTGAGATCCATCAAATTTCTCCATGTTCCTTTGGCGAAAATGAGGTGGCGTGGCTGCTTTCGAAGGTCGGCGAAAATGCGGCATCCGTAATCACTTCTTGATGCCTTCTTTGTAGGAAAGAAGGGTTCATGTCACCGGTGATCGTATCTGACGATACCGTGTGGTGACTGATTACGTAGTAGGTCTCGAGTTCTACGAGGAGAATACTCCTCGTATTCCACTCGTTAATGAATTTCTTTGTCGAAGTGGTGAATGATCACCTCTCAGGGGCTTCTTGATCTTGGTGATCGAAGGTATTTCTCGAATAGGGGATCGATTCGACTTATGGCGTGTCGATT
>CM070607.1:6994024-7205906 GCA_036346395.1 Hsuehochloa calcarea
GCACCGCTGATCCAACCAATTGCCGAGCCACCGTTCGATTCATCTTGCCCATCTGCACCATGCAGGTCACACAACCTCACGGTATCCACGATCGTTACGGACCTCGGCTCTCCAAGCGTAGTCCGATCCACTCACCGTTGATGTCGTTGACACGCAAGCCACACTGCGACAATAGACAAACAAACCGTTTCCAGGAACAAGTTCTTCACAACTTGACCCACGTTAGTTCCGCAATGCAATATACAACAATAAAGCATTGAAGTTCATACAATAAACGTAGTCAATACACAACAATGCAAGACTTGGTGACATCCAAGTCAAAGCGGTCTGACCAGCCCCATAGGGCGGTCAGGCCGATTCGAACGATCGGATCGCTCCCTAGCAGTCGGACGGTCAAAGGACTTAGCCAAATTTTCAACTCAAAATTCGAAACCTTCTGGAATTTTCAAACCAATAGAACTTTTGACTGGGAGCTCCAAAAATGATGGGACCACATCCAGGAGACTCCCCTCACTTGCTTACACAACCTATTTTTGACTCAGCTCCAAAAACCTATTTTCATTTTGGCGGTCGGACCGGCCACCATGGCCGGTCGGACTCCTCCTGGCGGTCTAGCGCCGAAACCTGACCCGATCGGACCGCTTTGTGGTGCGGCGACTGAGGAGCAAATCCAGCGAGATTTTGTAAACCAATAACGCCATTGCCAATTGACTCATCATCCTGAGATCGTGCACATATCCTCACGATATCCACAATCTCCCCCTTGATGAACACATTGGCAATTATCAAGAAAATGTGGTTTTTCGAAATGAAAAGTAAAAATTCGCCGTTTTCGCACAAAGGCACAACTTGGTCCATAAGCAAGAAAAAGCCTAGGAACCGACCAAGCTGGCTTCAGAATAGTATAAGCAAGTGAGATAAAGCAATGAACGCACAAACAGATTCAATTTCCAGAAAGTAGCCAAAAATCTCACTTAGGTCCAAATGAAAGACAATTGTTCTATTTGACCTTTGATCATTGTGAGTCTTCTTCAATTGCAAATGAAATCAGGAAAAGGCAATGGAACCAAAAGACTTAACTCACTACGATCACAAATTTTCAAAAGGTTCAAAATTTTTTTATTTTATGAAGTTCTTTTATATATTAAACCTTAAGCTCCAAACAGCATTTTCTTCACAATCTTTCTCCCCCTTTGACAATGAATTCATCAAGATGCATGGGAAAAGAAAGAGCATGTAGGAATGACTTTATTTTTGAACTTTAGTAAAGAGGAGCCATAACCATTATACATGTAGACAGTACAAGTATTATACCAAGCCATAAAAAGAGTAGACGCTATAATCAATCATGGCAAATCATGTACTGCAAGGCCAAAACCAAGATAGCAGTTGTCTGAGATTAACAGAATTAAAACCATGAAAGGTTGCTCAATATCATAGTTTCACAAACAGCAACTACAAATGAGTCAAGCCATGTCTATAAGTAAAAAGAGACTTAAAACAAGAACTGAGGCATTTTGAGCATTAAGAGAACATTTTTGAAGCAAAAACTCAAGCACTTAGCCTTTTTGAGCATTTTTCAAAAGGAAATTTTTTACTGTGCTAGATCTCAAGCCTTGCCGCGACCATCTCAAGCGATAAGCTTAAAAGAATGATCTAGGTCATCCAAAACTCCCCCTGAGTTCATGCCTAGTGCAATGGCAAGCCGTCTCATGAGAAAGGATTGGTGAGATCAGTTTTTTCGCACAGAAAATCTTATTTTTCATTTGCTTGACTTAATTAGATAAAAAGCTCATTTTTCATCTCAAAATAAGTCCAAGACTCAATTCAACCTATTTGACATGGCAAGAATCATATGAGGATCACTAGAGAAAAACTAGTCACAAGATCCAACAAGACATGATTTGATTCGAATTGCTCACAGATACAAAGCTAGCAAGGCACAAGCTAAGCTGAACAAGAAAAGCCATAAAGGAAGTCTAGCAGACTAACACTTGATATGACAAGGTATAGAATATGAAGACAAGTCATACAAGGATAAGGATCAAAGCTCCAAAACTTTTATCGTACAATGCAAGACAAAAGAATTAAAACATGCATTATGATACAATGAATGCGAAAGAACAACTTCCCCCTCAAAACAGCCCAATAGGACTAATAACCCCTAACTCTCCCCGCAAAGCAGCAAAACGAGAAGAATCAAGAGCTTTAGTGAAAATATCTGCAAGCTGTTGCTCAGACTCTACAAAGTGGAGCACAACATCACCTTTCTCAACATGGTCTCTTAGAAAATGAAATCGAATATCAATGTGTTTAGTCCTGGAATGTTGCACTGGGTTTTTAACAATATTAATTGCAGAAGTGTTGTCACAGAAAAGAGGAACACTTCTCAAAGATAACCCATAGTCCATGGCGTGGATAAAATCCAGAGAACACGAGAGCGACCAGCGGCGGACTACATACTCGGCCTCGGTATAGGCAATGTAAGACATTTTCTAGAAGACCAAGAAACAAGAGATGTGCCCAAGAAATGACAAGTGCCAGAAGTACTCTTCCTATCCACTCTACACCCGGCGAAATCAGCATCCGAAAATGCTCGAATTGAAAGAGCAGAAGAAGAAGAATACCAGAGTCCAAAGTCAAGCGTATCTTGAAGGTACCTGAATATGCGACGTACTGCTTGACGATGAGAAGCACGAGGAAGCTTGAAAGCGAGCGCCACGGACATCTGGCGGGTGTATGTCGGCCTCGTATTTGTAAGATAGAGGAGGGAGCCAATCATACTGCGGTACTCCTTCTGGTCCACGGACTCTCCATCCTCATCAGGGTCCAGCACGGTGGTTGTAGCAATGGGAGTAGACATTGGCCTACTGCTTCCCATATTGAAGCGCCGAAGAAGATCCTTTGTATACTTACTCTGATGAACGAAAGTACCTTCTTTCAGTTGCTTGATTTGTAGGCCAAGGAAGAATGTCAGCTCTCCCATCATGCTCATCTCAAACTCACTGCTCATCGAATCTGAAAATCTGGACACCAAAGCATGAGAAGAACCACCGAAAATAATATCATCCACATAAATCTGAACCAACAAGAAATCACTTTGCCATGCACGAGTGAACAAGGTTTTATCAACTATTCCCATTTTAAAATCATTTTCAAGCAAGAAACTCTTAAGCTGTCATACCAAGCTCTAGGAGCTTGTTTCAATCCATCTGAGCTTTAGAGTTTGAAAACATGGTTTGGGAATTTTTGATTTTCAAAACCGGGAGGTTGCTTGACAAAGACCTCTTCTTCTATGAAGCCATTCAAGAAAGCACTTTTAACATCCATTTGAAAAAGCTTGAAACCCTTGGATGTTGCAAATGCTAAAAGAATGCGAATGGCCTCCAATCTAGCTCTTGGAGCAAAGGTCTCTTCAAAGTCTAAGCCCTCACAGGAATAACCTTGAGCTACAAGTCTAGCCTTATTGCGAACAACCAATCCATCCTCACTTTGCTTATTTTTAAAACCCATTTTGTTCCAATAACATGAGAATCGGAAGGTCGCTCAACTAAAGTCGGACTTTGTTTCTTTCAAAATTCTCAAGCTCTTCATGCATGGCATTGACCCAAGAGGCATCAGATAAAGCATGGGTGATATCTCGGGGTTCAAAAGAAGCGACAAAAGCAGAATGTGCATGAGAATCAGGAGAAATAAACCTGGAGCGAGTGACTCACTCTTGAAGATCCCCAATCATCTGCTCAGGTGGATGTTGTCGCTGAATACGAAGAGGTGCTCCTGGTGCAGAGGTGGCCTCTACCTCATGAGTTGTGGAGGTAGGAACAGAGCCACTCAGATCGTCAGTGGGGATAGGAGGAGGCTGCTCAGCTGAGACTGAAGTTGTAGTAGCAGGCTCTCCACCCCTCTCAAAAGTAACTGGAGGATGGTTTGGTTCGTCATCCTCAGAGTCATCATCGACGAAGATGCTTCCTTGATTTTCTGGAACCTGTGTACCTGAAGCATCGGGTCTAGTACCAGGACTAGCCTCATCAAAAGTGACTTCGCAAGTCTCAACAATTTTGTTAGTATCAACATTAAAGACACGATAGCCACGAGAATGAGCAGGATATCCAAGAAATATGCCATCAAAACATCTAGACTCAAATTTATCAAGGTTGCCATGTTTTAGAATGAAGCACTTGCAACCAAAAATCTTGAAATGAGAGACTTTGGGAGAGTGACCAAATCTAAGTTCATAAGAGGTCTTCCCAACCACAGATCTCAAGAAAACCCTATTGGAGATATAACAAGCAGTAGAGATTGCCTCAGCCCAAAATCTCCTAGGAGTAGAATGCTCATCTAGCATGGTCCGAGCCATCTCTACAAGGGTTCTGTTCTTCCTTTCTACCACACCATTCTGCTGGGGAACTCTAGGAGAAGATGCTGGGGAACTCTAGGAGAAGAAAACTGATACTCAATTCCCCTATCAGTGCAGAAGGTAGAAAAAGAAGAGTTCTTGAATTCTGTCCCATTGTCACTCCTAATGGCTCTCAAAGCTCCAGGTATATCAACAGCAATTCTAAGGACCAAATCTCTAAAGAACCAAATGCTTCGTCCTTAGAAGCAAGAAAATAAACCCATGAATACCTGGAGTAATCATCCACTACCACCAGCACATACCATTTCCCACCAGCTGACTGAACTCTAGAAAGACCAACTGTGTCTAAGTGAAGAAGCTGTCCTGGTCCATCAGTCATAACTAAAGTAAGAGGTGGGTGGGAAGCAGACACCATCTTACCATGTCTACAAGGCGAGCACACAAGATCTCTAACAGCCTTCAACCTAGGCAAACCTCTAATCAAGTCCTTGCAACTGACTCTAGACAAATGATCAAAACCTTTATGCCCAAGTCTACGATGCCACAAAACAAGATCATGAGAATCAGAGGCTACAAGACACCTAGGACTGGAAGCTGAAGAAATGCTGAAATTTGCACAGAAGATCTTCTCAAATCTAGAGATCTCAAAAACAAGCTCACCCGAGGAATCTAGAACTCTACAATCACCACGCTTAAACCTCACTTCTAGACCCTCATCAAGCAGCTGAGAAACAGATAGAAGATTATACCTCGGCTTACTTACCAAGCGGCGTCTTTAAGCATGAACTTGTCGTTGGCGCGCACGGTGCCCTTTGCGATCCACGGTCCGTAGAAGCATCCCCAAAGGTAATCAATTCGTTGCGGATGCCCGTGTGAGGAGGAGAACCATCTAGAATCTCGGTCATATGTCGAGAACACCGAGTCAACAAGCCATATGTCATCCTTCCTCGCTACAGCGGACCTAAAAGCACAATCGAGAAAACATCCGTGCCTCGATCTTTGGGGTTAGTGATAAATGATCTAGGGATCCAGTACTGAGAAGCACGATGTCTAGGAGCAGCAGTAGAATTAGCAGAAACATGATCATAAATAAAATCATAAGGATGCACATGAGACCCACCTAGACCTCTCAAAGCGATCTACCAAAGATCGATACTCCCCTGTCTAGGTGCTACCCGGTGTCTCTCCTCACGATGTCCTAATCCCACATGCTGCCTAGACCCACCAAAAGAGTCTACAAAGTTCTCCACAAATCTAGGCCTATATGTGTTGCGAAAAACAGGCGGCCTAGCTCTAGAGACTATAGCTGGAGAAGGGACTCCTCTAATGGATTTCAGGACGCTCATCCTCTCTTTTCTCTCAAGTTTTGCTCTCGGAGCGAACTCAACAAGATGGCCTTCTTTCTTGCGGAAGGTGCAATGGTACTGGACCTTTTGAGAGGTCTGTACAGAATGAGTGAAAGCACCTCTCTTGCCAGAAAGAGTTTGAGCAAAACCAGCGGATTTGAAAACAACCCCAGATGGTTTAGGAGGTTCTAGCTCAAACAGACCATTCTTTACAACTCTAGCAATCCTTGGTGGGTTTTTCTTGGAATGCTCTAGGGGATTGAAACCTAGACCACTATTTTTCACACTCACTTTGGATTGATCAAGAATCATGTTGAGTTTCTTTTTTCCACCTGAAAACTTCTCAAGAGTCACCTTGAGGTAATCATTCTCTTTCATTAAACCCTCACATCTAGTGCACTTGCTAGACTTGATTACCTCATTGCGCTTACTCTTAAGAAGAGCCACTTCCACTTTGAAGGCCTCACAAGACACACAATAGGATTCCTGAATCCTATTCAACTGCTCCTTAGACTTGACTCTAAATGCCTCTTGAATCTGATTAACCATGGTTTCAACTTCAGCATTCAAAACACAAGAGTTAGAATCAATAGCTTTCTTAGAAGCAGTAAAAGACATGGATCTTTCAATTTTAGCCTTTTCTTCAAGGGTCTTGTTTAAGGCTTCAATCTCAATTGTAAGCTTGGGACAATTTTCACAAGATGCAACTCTAGAGTAAATCAACGTTTCTGTCATCTCTTGCATCTTAATCCTATTATCCTTACAATGAGAGCATGTGTGACTAGCATCAAACTTTTGCAATTCTTTTAAGGAGCTATCCAATTTTAATTCTAGCAAAGCACAATTAGAGCAAGTTAAAGGGATAGCTTCCATGGCAGTCACATCAAGAGGAATGACATCTAAGCAAGCAGAACTAGACTTGAAAGATTCTAGTTCATCGAGAGCATCTTTTAGTTGATTTGTGACAGAGGAATGAGCAGATTTCAAGCTTGTCAAATCTTTAAGCAAGCTAGTGCAGGAATCACAAATATCAACAGGATTGATAGATTTAAGCCTGACAACTTCAAGGTTCAAATTATCAATCATAATGTCCTGCTTCTTAATCATTTTTACTTGCTTATGCAATTTCTGTTCAGCAAGCACCAAAGCCCTTTTCATGTCAGCACTAGAAGGGCATACCTCATCAGGATCACTAAAGGGATCCTCATCGTTGGAGGAGTCGCTGTCGTGGCTGTTCTTGGCCATGAAACACATGCCTGTGAAGTCATGTGCCTTCTTCTTGCCACGAGTCACTCTCGCCGTCCTCCGTTCCGAGTCCACATCGCTCATATTTACATTCTCAAGAGCGGCAGGACCGGTGACAAACTTCGATAGTTTGTCTTCTTGGGTTTGCATCCTCTCACGGGATGTCTTCGTGTCTCCTTCTCCTCCTTGCCCTTTAGCTTGGGGCACTGGAGCGAATGTGGTTGGGCTCACCACATTGAAGCATGTGATAGGTCCACTTCTCCTCCTATTTCTCACCTTGTTATGCGCTCTTGTGAATTTGGTGGAAAGGAGGGCTAAGTCATCCTCGGGCAATTTCTCAAGTTGCTCATCGCTTAAAGAATGTAAAGCAGATAATGAAAAACCAGATGAGCTACAATCAAGAGAATCAGAAGAACAACCCTTGGATTTGTCGAGCACTAATGCCATCGACTCTGTCTTGGGGAGACGCGAGATAAAATCAATCTCATCGTCTTCAACCTCGAGTAGAGCTTATCCATGGTAAGCTCACTCATGATAGTGTTGTCATTGATGGAAGTGATCTTCATTCCTCAGACCTTCACATCAAGAGCACCCAGAAGCTGGCGTGCATTTTCAGACTCAGAAAACACCAAGTCAACAGCGCGGAGATCATGAAGAATCTTAGAGAATCTTCCCACGGCTCATCCAAAGACTCACGGGCTTTTGCTCGATCTTAGAGTAAACCTTTTGAGCTAGTTACATCTCACTTCCTTGATCGCGATGGACCCTTCGTGATAGTCACAAAGTGTCTGCCAGATCTCATGAGCAGACCGCAAGTGAGCAACACGCTCAAACTCAGATCGACTAAGGCCTTGGATCAAGTAATTTCGAGCCTTGTTGTTGGCCTCCACATCTGGAGTGATCATATCGTCATCGGCTGGCACGACATAAGGGTTTTTCACCTTAAGCCAAATAGCGTGCCCTTGAGCCTCGATATATGCTTGTATACGAGCCTTCCAGTATGCAAAGTCAACTCCCTCAAAAATGTGTGGCTTGGTTGAGTACTTGTCAGTCGCCATGGCTACAAAGACCGGTTAAGATCTATGAGAAGAGCTAACCGGCTCTGATACCACTTGTAGGACCGTAAAGGTGACTAAAGGGGGGGTGAATAGGCGCTTTCGAAACTTTCTCGCCTAAATCAAATACAACACGAACTTTACTCCTTTAGCTATGAAAGCTAAGAAGATCAGTAAGCGCACAGTGGAAGCCTTGTGTTGGATTCGATAAACCCCTCAACCACACACCACAAAAAGGGAAAAGAACTCACTGTTGAGATCTGGATACTGGCGGTCTGACCGGCTACCACGGGCGGTCGGACCGACGGTCAACCAGCGGTCTGACCGGCAACTAACTAGCGGTCGGACCGGTGGGCGGCTGATTCGACCCGGCAAACGGTGATGCGAATACAGGCGGTCGGACCCGCGTTGCAACTTCGATCGACCGGTTGATCCGAATGAAAAACTCCACCCAAATCCAAAATGAAATTTGATCCAACTTTTGATTCAACCAATAAAACTTGACCAAATTTCGAGCACACCTCCCTAATGATATTAGAGACCTATTTCTAGCGACGATCCGTCAGATCCACTTCGTAGAATCGATCTCTCGAGATTTTACCAAAGAAGTGCACAAAACCTAGAAATGAGAAAATCTTGATTCAAGACTTGCTTGTGGGGGGTTGATGATCTAGATGACTCTAGGAGTAATCCCACACATCAAAGCAAGATAAAGTAGGCCAAGAGACCAAGCATGAACCTTTGAATAAAGGAAGCACCAAAATCATCCAAAAGGGAGAAGAACACAAAAGGGAGCAAATGATCTCTCAATTGAGCATCGCAAGATTGTTAGGTCACACAAGATGCTTACAAAGCCTCTCCAACAAGGAGGGAAAGAGCTCAACAAGGAGCACACTCCAAACCCTAGTTCTCCTCTCCTCTCCTCCAAACCCTAGAAAGTGAGGAAGAATGCCAAATGAGTGCTTAGGGGGTTTTCCATCTCCCCCCTTTCTATTTATACTAGAGAGCTAGGGTTTCACTTTTGGGACCTCTTACACATGGGGCCCACACACACATAACTGTTGAAGCAATCGCCTGCTTCACCACGTGTAGGTTGATCAGCGGTTCTCATCACGTCGCCAAGCCTCTCTTGTCCGAATCCCATCGGAACCTCCCGAGACTTCGACCGATATCGCACCGCTGATCCAACCAGTACTGACCGAACCACCCGTTCGATTCATCTTGCCCATCTCGCACCATGCTCGAGTCACACAACCTCACCCGGTATCCACGATCGTTACGGACCTCGGCTCTCCAAGCGTAGTCGATCCACTCACCGTTAGCGTCGTTGACTCGCAAGCCACCGCACGACAATAGACAAACAAACCGTTTAGGAACAAGTTCTTCACAACTTGACCCACGTTAGTTCCGCAATGCAATATACAACAATAAAGCATTGAAGTTCATACAATAAACATAGTCAATACACAACAATGCAAGACTTGGTGACATCCAAGTCAAAGCGGTCGATCAGCCCCATAGGGCGGTCAAGCCGATTCGAACGATCGGACCGCTCCCACAACGGCGGTCGGACCGGTCCAAAGACAGCCAATTTTTCAACTCAAAATTCCGAAACCTTCGGAATTTTCAAACCAATAGAACTTTTGGTAGGAGCTCCAAAATGATGGGACCACATCCGGAGACT
The DNA here is from genome assembly GCA_036346395.1 of Hsuehochloa calcarea. Lineage (NCBI taxonomy): Eukaryota > Viridiplantae > Streptophyta > Magnoliopsida > Poales > Poaceae > Hsuehochloa > Hsuehochloa calcarea. Next base: position 7,003,712 of record CM070607.1, read on the forward strand.
CCCTCACTTGCCTACACAACCTATTTTTGACTCGGCTCAAAAACCTATTTTCATTTTGGCGGTCGGACCGCCACCATGGCGGTCGGACTCCTCCAATGATCGACCGCCGAAACTGACAATCGGCCGCACTGTGGTCCGGCGACTGAGAGCAAATCGAAACGCGAGATTTTGCAAACCAACAACGCCATTGCCAATTGACTCATCATCCTGAGATCGTGCACAAATCCTCACGATATCCACACAGGCATACCCGCGGGCGACGGGTATGGGCGAGATTCTTCGCCCGTTGTCCTTCGTGGGTATGCCCGTGGGGGGAAATCGGGGTCGCGGGTATGGGTATGGGCGAGCACTACCCGTACCCGCCGCGCCCGATTGCCATCCCTACGCATGACACAGGTAGAGGTGGGCATTTGGCCGGTTCGGACTCATTGTGCTTGGGCCTTGTCGTGACGTGCTGACTCGGCCCGGTCACTCCGCCGTGCTGTGCTGTGCTGGCCCACCTCACCTTCGGCCAGGCCCAAGCACGGTCAAAGCCCGTTGTGCTAGGGCCGTGCCGTGTCAGCCCGAAATAACTATAGACGACGGTGACTGCCATCTTCATTCCTCTTGTACTCGTCTCATTAAAAACTAGTTAAAATTCAATTAATTGGTAAAAACATAGGCACGTAAATTATTCAGGAAAAATTCATTTCTTAATATTTTACAGATACAATGTTACTGTCTCGTTAAAAACCTTACGCCCAGAGTGGGGTTCCCCGAGTAAGGAAAAAAGTACAGTAACAACATGCGTACATACGAACTACTCATTAATGTCGAGATCGTTCATGCGTTCGAGGTCAGCGTACGCCTGCACGATATCAAGATCCTCCAGTTGATGTTGTTGCCGCTCTTTAGCCAATTCCCAGTTCTTGGCGCATGTGATTGCCTCTACCATCCTAGGCGTGAGTGATGATCTTCTTTCTTCAATTATTCTCCCTGCCATGCTAAACGTTGCTTCTAAAGAGACAGTGGACACTGGCACCAGCAAAACATCCCATGCGAAATGTGACAACACAGGAAATATCCGCTTGTTGTTCTTCCACCACTCGAGCAAGTCTATCTTTCCACCGGAAAGATCAGGATCGATGTTTGCAAAATCATGCTCCAAGTAGTGGTTTAGCTATGAGACAGAATTCCACAAGGGGGTTGCCTGAGACTGAGAGGACGAAGAACTAGACTTGCCCTTTAGTTTCTTCCACAAGTGGGATGTCAAGCTTTTCTTTCCTTGTTGTGTCTGCTGCGAGGCCTCTGATCTCACGCTGCTGTCGAATTTGTCATGATACATGCGGAAAACATGAAAAAGTTCATCTTTGACATGTGCAAAAGCTTCCGAGTAATCAAGACCGATGCATTCACATATTTCCTCCATACCGATCTGCAAATATGGTAACTTTTTTGTAGGATCGAAAATGATAGCAAAGCAATACACGTGTGAAATAGAACCGAAATATTTAATAAATTTTTCCTCCATTAGTGCGACAGCATGACCTAAAAGGGGATCATTCCTAGATTTGGCAATCTTATCTGCAATTAACCAAGTAAATTCTATAACTAAAGGAGAGGTAGGATAATAAACACTAGATAACATCTTTGTTGCTTTCTAAAAAGGTTTTAAAAACTCCCGAAAATGACTAGCAATCTGCCAATCTGAATTAGTAACTACTAATTCATTGTCTTGAGTGTTAGCATTGACAAATACGGATATAACATGTTCATACCCTTGTAACTTTTTTAACATGATATAGGTCGAGTTCCACCTCACCTTCATGTCAAGGCCGAATTTTCTTGGCTCCTTCCCATTGGCCGCGCAGTACTCCGTGAACCTAGCTGCTACTTGTGGGGAATTTGTGAGGTAGCAAACGGCGTCGCGGACACTGTTCAAAAATTCGCCAATCGCTTGCATACCATCTTGAACAACAAGGTTCAAGATATGGCATACACATCTCTGGTGGAGAACATAACCACCAATATATGTCTGCAATCTTGGGGTGAGGATGTTCATAGCAGTAATGTTCGCTGATGCGTTATCAAGAGTTATAGAAGCAATCTTATTGTCTATCTTAAAATCATCAAGTACGCGTAGTATACGCTCGGCAATGGCCTCTTCCGTATGTGATTCGTTAATTACCTTAAACTCTATGACTCTCTTGTTTAGCTTGTAATTGTCATCTAAATAATGGGCTACAACACTAAGGTATATACTTCTCTGGTGTGATGATGTCCAGATGTCCGAAGTTATAGCAAAAGAGAACTGAACATGTGGGAATAGTTCTTTTAGCTCTGCCAGTTCCTTATGATATATCCGTAAAATATCATATGTAGTAGTTCTCCTACTAACATGTTGGTACTGTGGGCAAAAGCCACGTTGGATTATTCTTTCGAACGCGCGACTTTCACCCATCCTAATCGATTGATCTTCTGCAATAATATATCTAGCAATTTCCTCACTGGCAGAAAGCGGGTTGTATACCCAAGTACTTACAGAGCCATCGGCCTCGAAGTTTAGCTGTGTTTGTACTCCTCCCCCTCGGCTCTGCGCCCCGATCTTACGTAAGCATGCTTTGTAGTGCCGGTTCAAGTGCTCTGTCCCCTGCGGTATTTGACGCGAGATAATTTAGCAGCAATAATTACAAGTTGAGATATCTACCGTTTGACCGTCTTGGATTTCCTGGCTCTAGGTCATGTGCTTCCAGCAATTCGCCCTTCGTCCAGACCCGCCGATGTTGTCGTCTGTGGACGCGGGAGAGAACTCTGAAGCCCCTATTGGCTCCGGACCGCCCTGGTACTCCTCGTAGCCCTCTGTACCATCCATATGACGGTCATACATGCCGTAGTCTCCCATGCTTGGCGAGAACTGGCGAGGATCAACGGGAGTCGGAGCCGGAGGAGGACTAGGGGAGCGACGGCGAGAGCTTACACTAAGTCGCCCTGCTGTCCTTTTGTGCTCCGACTCCTCGGTAGCATACCGCTCGGGAACTCCTTGGTGCTCCGACTCCTTGGCAACATAATGGGTGAATAGATGGTGAATAAATAGGGAGAGTAGATGGATGTTGAAGAAATGAGGAGAGTAGATGGGATGATGAAGAAATGAAAGTTGATTTTTGTATGGTGAAGAAAAGAGATCAGTGGATTGATTTTCGTTGGTGAGCACAACGATTGACGAATGCTTGGTGATTTTATAGGCACGGTGAGTTGCCGAACGTTGAGTTTCTGAACGTTGCGCTTCCGAACGTTACCGCTGGCGCTCTCCATCCGAATGAAAGCAAAACAATAAGTGTCCGTTTGAAAGCAAAACTGATTTGATTTGATTTGAAAGAAAGCGAAAGCTGTGTCTCGGATTCCTGTTGTGTCTCAGATTCCCTCTGCCCCCCCTCTCTCTCCCTCTCCCTCTCCCTCTCCCGGTTTCTCTCCCTCCCCCCTCTTTTTCCCCGCCCCCGGCGCTCCCGCGGTCCCGCCCGCTCTCTTTTTCCCCGCCCCCAGCCCCACGGCGGTCCCGCCCGCCCCCTCGTCTCCATCGCCCCCTCCGCCCCTCGTCTCCCTCGCCCGCTACCGAGTCCCACCCCCTCGCCTCACCCCCTCCCCCTGTCGCCCCCCTCACCGTCCTCGCCTCCCCCACCCCGTCGCCTCCTCCCGTCGCCTCCACCCGGTGCGCCCCTCGCCGTCCTAGCCTCCCTGCCGCCTCCTCCATGTCCTCGCCTCCCCTCCTCCCCGTCGCCTCTCCCGGCAGGCGTGGCCTTCGCCACGGCCCCTCTTCCAATGGCTCGGTGGGAGGCGAGCGCGGAGGCGAACCAGCAACAGCGAACCAGTGGGGTTCGAGGATCTTGTGGAGGCGAACGGGCGGCAGCGGCAGCGGCGGCGAAGATCTGTGGCAGAGGCGAGGAGGCGCGCGAGGCCCTCCCCATCCCCACCGCCACCACCACTAGGCCACAGAAACCATCCCCACCACCACCAGCAGCAGGAGGCGGTGGTGGCCGAGCAGGAGCCGAGGCGGAGGCGGGCGTCGGGCGTGGCGGCAGAGGCGAGCGGGCGCCGAGGCGTGAGAAGCGGCGTGGAGAGCCGACGGAGGTGCCCTTCCCAGCCTCCTCCCGCGGCGGCCCGGCGCGCCGCAGCGGTCGTCGTCGCTGCAGCGCTTGCGTGCCTCGTGCCAGCGTCCGGCCCCATTTGAGACCGGAGTCGGCGGGAGGCATGCCCGGCCGTGCCCAACCGTGCCCAACCGTGCCGTGCCGGCCCAAGCACGGCTCTATTTGCCGTGCCGTGCCGTGCCGTGCCGTGTCGGGTCGGGTCGGGCCAGCCCAGCTTGCCACGTGTTGGGCCGGGCCGTGCTTCGGCCGTGCCGGGTAGGCCGAGCTTTGGGCTGGCCCAGAAAAGCCCGGCTCGACTCCCACCTCTAGACACGGGTGGGAATTTGCGGTGCCGAATATTCGTGGAGATGTCAGATATGATAGCACGGAACACAAATATTCCTCCACTTGTGCTCAAAATCAAAGAAGCAATTTTGTTCAGAGTCTGAAACATGTAATCCCCCACACAATTTTGTTCCTCATATATACTGGGATGATAAGTGCACTATGCTCAACTGCAAAGTAGATTAAGGGACCACGATGCGATTTCAAAAATTATAGGGGGTTTTCACAAAAACAGAGCAGGACCTTGATGTTATTTCAGAAACCACAGGGGGCTTTTCGCAAAAAAACGATGTGGAGGATCTTGACGTGATCTCGAAAACAACATAGTGAGAGACCATGTGAGAGGTCCTCCATTGTGAGTGATGAGTATTTGACAACTTGTTGAATAGGTTGAGAGTTGTGTCTCTCGGTTTTGTCTTCGCTTTACGTCTTTGAAACAGGTAATCGGAACTACCGCTGTGTTTGGAGCGGAAGTTCCGATAATCGGAACTACCGGCTTTGGAAATAGGAACTTCCGATTAATCTGGGAATTGAGTTCGATTGAAGTAATCGGAACTTCCGCACCTGGGGTCGCGGTTTGTCCGATAATACTGACGTGAGTGTTCCTCTGAGACGATAATCGAAATTGAAAATCTGGGAGTGCGGACGTTCCGATAATCGGAAGTTCCGCAATGGTAAGCGCGGAACTTCCGATAATCCTAACAAGTGCGGACGTTCCGGAAATCGAAACTTCCGCAAGGTAAAGTGCGGAACTTCCGATTGTGTCCAGAACTGTGCAGAGAAGTGAACTGTGCAGAGAAGTATAATTTGTGATTTTGACTTTGTATTTGTTTGAGTCTTGTACAATTGTTGATGCTATGATATTGTGCAATGCTATGTGATGCGTTTTTGTCTGTGTTGACTGCAGGACATCGAGACGAAGTCGTGGCGAGACACGAGGTGAACGGACTAGGCGCAGGCGGCGTTGAGGTCGAAGCGGTCGGGATGTGTCGAAGGCGGCGTGAATCTTGAGGTGGTTGCGAGTCGAGGACAGCAAGGCGTACGGGAGGCTTCCAGAAGGTGCGCAAGGGGCAAAACGGTCCTTTCGCAAAGCGGCACAAGTGGAGGCGGTTCCGTTCGGGTGTAGCGGACTTAATGGGTTGGAGGCCCATTAGCCAAGGGCTATAAATAGAGGTGAACCCCTGGTGTTAGGGTTAGACTTTAAGAGAGAAAATTAGGGTTAGCTTTAGCAAAAGGGTTTGTTTTGCTTTTTGAGAGTTTGTTGAGTTGGAGAGGATGAACTGAAATCTTATGTAATTGTCCCTCTGTGTTTTCCTCTGTAATCACTTGATTTCTACCAATGAAACTCTGAGGTTTTGATTACTTGTTTATGCCTCTCTTTATTCCCTCCCTGTTCATGTTGAATATCTAGGGTTTTGGTGTATCTTTTGTTTCGTCTTATGAAATAGCATGAAACTTGATATCTAGAGTCGTTTTGATATTGCTAATATATTCTCAAAGTTTCATGAGCTAAGAATCCGATAATCTTGTCTATTGTGGTTTTTTGTCTTTCTTGCCCCTTCTTCAAGAAATCCGTTTTTGCTTTGATTAATGAATCTTTGCTTGCGATTCTTCTCCATGAGGTCAAGATATTGTTTAGGATGATGTCCTGTGAAACTTGACCTGAGAAGAGCATTCAAGATTTAGTATTTCGGATTTTTGGGGAAAACCCGAGCGCACTGTTCTTCGGTCAGGACAATCGGAACTTCCGATTGACCAAGGCGGAACTACCGCTAGAGGAACTTCCGCATTGAACCCGGAACTACCGCAGTGCGGAACTACTGCCGGGTAGAATCGGAGCTTCCGATTTCTGACAGAACAGTCTGAAGTTTGTTTTCGTTCTCTGATTTTGCTTCACTCTTCTTGAGACATCCAGAGGGCTTTGTAGGTTTGTTTTAAATTCAGTAAAGGGGAGTTCTTAATTTTTAAGTCACCATTCACCCCCCCTCTGTTGCCATTTCGGTCTTTCACATAGGGCTTTCCACAAAAAAAAAACTTATGTGCAGGACCTCGACGTGATTTCAAAAACAATGGGGGATTTTTGCAAAAAAAACTACCGCTTTCACTTTGAACAGGGTACCATCTAAATCAGTAGATAAGACACCATATGAGATATGCACTGGGAAGAGTCCTAGTTTGTCTTTTCTAAAGATTTGGGGTTGTGATGTCTATGTTAAGCATTTGACGTCTGACAAACTCACACCCAAGTCGGATAAATGCTTCTTCATAGGATATCCTAGGGAAACCAAAGGATATTATTTCTACAATAAAGAGGAGAGTAAAGTATTTGTTGCTCGAAATGGTGTCTTTTTGGAGAAAGAGTTTCTTTCAAAAGGAGTCAGTAGGAGAAAGATGCAACTCGAAGAAGTTCGAGAAACATCTGAAAGTGCTTCACTCCTACTGAACCTCTACAGAACGAACAAAGTGTTGTTGAACCTGTAGAAGAGACATCAGCCCACGTAGATCTAAAAGGTTACGTCAATTGCCTATAAGGTATGGGCATGACGTATTATTGTTGAATAATGGTGAGCCTAACACTTATAAGGAAGCGATGATGGACCCAGACTCTGAGAAATGGCTTGGAGCCATGAAGTCCGAGATAGACTCCATGAGTGTCAATCAGGTTTGGAACCTGGTCGAGCCTCTTGATGGTGTTAGAACCATTGAGTGCAAATGGATCTATAAGAAAAAGATTGATATGGATGGAAATGTTCACATTCATAAGGCTCGACTTGTCGCAAAGGGGTTTCGACAAGTTCAAGGAATTGACTACGATGAGACCTTCTCATCAGTAGCGATGCTTAAATCTATTCGGATCATTCTAGCTATTGCTGCATATTTCGATTATGAGATATGGCAAATGTATGTCAAAACGGCTTTCCTTAATGGAAACCTAAGTGAGGATGTGTACATGACACAGTCTGAAGGTTTTGTCGATCCAAAGAATGCTATTAAAGTGTGCAAACTTCAGAAATCCATTTATGGGTTGAAGCAAGCATCTCGGAGTTGGAATCTGCGTTTTGACGAGGAAATCAAAAGGTTTGGTTTCGTCAAAAACAAAGAAGAACCTTGTGTTTACATGAAGGTTAGTGGGAGAGCACTTGTAATCCTAATCTTATATGTGGATGACATGTTATTGATTGGGAATGATATTCCTATGCTGGAATCCGTTAAGGTATCATTGAAAAATAATTTTTCTATGAAAGACCTAAGAGATGCTGCATATATCTTGGGAATAAAGATCTATAGAGATAGATCAAGAAGGCTAATTGGATTAAGCTAAAGTACTTATATTGACAAGGTGTTGAATCGGTTCAACATGCGTGATGCCAAGAAAGGGTTCTTGCCTATGTCAGGCTATTGGATCTGTTATGTATGCTATGGTTTGTACCCGACCAAATGTATCATATGCTCTAAGTGTTACGAGCAGATACCAGGCTGATCCCGGTGAAGGTCACTGGACAGCTGTGAAAAACATTCTTAAGTACTTAAGGACTAAGGATGTGTTCCTAGTTTATGGCGGTGATGAAGAACTCGTTGTAAAGGGTTACACCGATACAAGCTTCCAAACCGACAAAGATGATTATCGTTTGCAATCTGGTTTTGTATTCATTTTGAATGGAGGAGCGTGAGTCGAAAAGTTCAAGCAAGAAACGATTCTTTGATTCTACGACGGAGGTCGAGTACATTGCGCTTCAAGTCGCGAAAGAAGGTGTTTGGATAAGGAATTTCCTTGCTGAGTTGGGTGTAGTTCCGAGTGCCTTGTGCCCATTGGATCTCTATTGTGACAATAATGGAGCCATTGCGCAGGCTAAGGAGCCGAGATCCCATCAAAAGTCCAAACACATACTCAGGCGTTATCATCTCATTCGCGAACTGGTCGATAGAGGAGATGTTAAGATATGCAAAGTTCATACGGATTCAAATGTTGCTGATCCATTGACTAAGCCTCTCCCACAGCCAAAACATGAGGCGCACACAAGAGCTATCGGTATTAGATATTTTAATGATTGACTCTAGTGCAAGTGGGAGACTAGTGGAAATATGCCCTAGTGGCAATCATAGAGATGATGATATTTCATCATGTTCATGTTTTTGATAATATGTTATCATGTTCCTTGAGTGAATCATTTGTTATATATCAATAAGTTTGTGACTTGTTGGTGGAACTCTTTAACTTATATGATGTCATTCTAAATGTATCCCTGGTCGAAGGTCACTGGTCGGAACACCAGTGACTCTATGACTAGCACATGTATTGATTGATGATCTGGTTTCACCGGTCATAGATATAGGGATATCGAATCAATAATGTGAAGCACATGTTAGAGAACATGGTGTTGGATAGACCCATCATTGAGACACTATTGAGATTGTAATTAATCTTTGTGTCATTAGTTGGTCTCAAGTAATGATGATGTATAATCCTTAGACCTGATATCAGCATGGTTTTCTACAAGTGTAATAGCACTCTTAGGGGTTGCCAAACGCTACTCCGTAACTGGGTAGTTATAAAGGTAGCTTTCGGGTATGCTATGAAACATGCGGAGGAATGTGACTGGTCGAGATGGGATTTGCCCCTCCTAACATAACAGGAGAGATGTCTCTGGGCCCCTCGTGGTGATCGAATAAAGAAAGTGCATGGCCATGCCACTAGTGGTCGAAGTGTCGACCACATGATGTTATCCGACACTCGATCGAGAAAGTATTGAACAGTCCATGGATGACACATCATCTCACCTGGAGTTCAACCAGACATCGTGAGGCAAAGGGAGAATGCATGAGTGGATCACTTAGTTTGATCAGTTACGGACTAGTTGTATGGAGATACGTGCTGGTCGTAGACTGGTCAAACGTAATCACAGAATTGTAAGAACCTGATCGTAAGGAGTTACAAACTGGTCGTGACCAATTACAATCTGGTCGTATAGAGATACGAACTGGTCGTAAGTGATGAGGACCTGATCATAGATCATATTACATCAAGGTTTGTCTGATTTATTCTATGTGTCTTTGGGAATCGTTATGTGCTGCTAGGTACCGCTAACGACTAGTGATCGGAAAAGAGTTTCCGTGTCATAACCGATTACACATGAACATGTGGGGTCGCACACTTAAAGGGCAAGGATCTGTTTTGGACGGTGATCCGAATTCGTATAGGCCACGAGTTCCTAATGGGCCTCCAGGTCGAGACCCATCATGGATGCCTATATAAAGAGGAGCGGTGGCATGGGATAGAGGAGAGGATGATCTTTGGAAGAACTCCCGAAATCCTAATAGCCATACCTTCTCAACCTCGCTGCCGGTGCTAGCACTCCAGCGCGTGGTGATCCTGCCCGTACGTGTGGATACCTCGGAGGTGTTGCTGCGAAGCATCAGCACTAGGACGATCCGAAACTCGTGACGCTCACTGGTGTCGGAGGAGAAGTAACGTGACGAGTACGACCACTCGGAGTAGCAGACACGTGACGAGTACGACTACTCGAAGGAGGAGACGCGTCGTGAGTATGACTACGACTGCATCAACTCGCTACAACGACTCTACTTCCGCTATGAGTCGGCGCGTCTAGCGCTAATCTCGTGATCTATTACTTGCGGTGGTTCCTTGGTTGCGCGGTAAAATTTTGTTTGTGCTATCGTAGCTTTGCCGCGTATCCCAACAGTGGTATCAGAGCCATGCCGTCTAGTTCTAGATTCGGATTGGACACATATTGTGATATGTGGCAGTTATAGATGTGATCTATCTCTATTTTGGCAGTGGTCGATATGATCATCTATGTGCATTGGTGGTAAGATGGGTTTTTATTCGTTATTCCGTAATCGTGCTTGCATGGTCGTATCACGACTGGCCTCTACCGGTCGGTTTCCGCCATGGGGGCAGACAGTGATCGTAAATCCATTGGAGCACGTGAAGATTAATGTGGTTGATCGAATCGGAGTTACGATCGATAAGTACCAAATGTTTTATTGCGCTTGTTCACGATCACTTTGCATGATACTCCTACCGGTCGGAATTCCGCCATCGGAGTATGCCACAGTATGTGGTCGTATCAAGGCAATGATCAGATCGGTTCGGAATAGTGTTAATGTGATTAATCTGATGATTTCCAAGGTTCGGTTACGTGAATAAGATTCATGTTCCGAAAAAGAAGAAAAAAATTTCGAGCGTGCTGCCCTCGACCAGCGAGGGGCGCTGCCCCTTCAAACCCCGCCCGCTAACCGGCTAGCGGGACCGCCGTGCTGAGTAATCGGACCGCGCTTTTGTAGTGTGTGTTCTTGTTGCCCGTTAGAATGCTATTCCATGCCTAACTTGTTTTTGCAGGTTGATGTGAATAGTATGACCCATGATGTATGAGATGCATGCATGTGTGTAATGTTCATGACCTGCATGTCATGTTTATTGCAGCCCAAGGCTGTCTATATTTGTATAACAGCCTGCGTATCGACTTGTGATGCTAATTTACTCTTTGTATTTTTATCCCTAGTGCTGTTAGGAGTAATGGCTTAGTGGGAGTACTTGGAAGTTTTGGCAATATGGAGACATTGCGAACATGATGCTTGGCGATGGAGATCACCACCAGAAAGGGTCATACTATATCACGATGCAATTTGATTGTCTGTGAATGCTCTTATATTCCTGTTTATTTATTTCTATGCATGTTTTAATTGCTTGAAATGCTTTTAACATGGTAGAAGTAAATTTCCCTCAGGTAATATTAAGTAAAATTGATGCCCTCCCAATTAGCTGCACCATCCATAGTCTTGTATTTTAATGGTAGGTCTTGCTAAAACAGAGTGCCATTAATATTCCTTGACTAGATGGGTTTGTGTCGGACACTTACACGCAAGCGTTGGTCTAACTTGACAAGGTCGTCATAACGGTTATGGACCTTGGGGCATAGGGTTGGGTGCCGAAGCATAGAGATGCTGCCCAACAACAAGAGTCATATAGAGATATGATTAGCAAAGGGTTGCTTACCATATTCACTAATCTTCTAACAGTGATGCCAAAGCTTACTAGTAGATTAACTGATTGTGGGTCTTGAATCACTAAATGTCATAAGAGGGATATGGTATTCAGTGGGAGTATTTTCATTAAATTGTTTAATAGAAGTTACTTTTCTTGAACATATGTCTTAGTGTTGCATATTTCTGTTGTAGATCATGGCACCATCTGCTATACCTATATCCAGTTTTGCCTTACGTTCGATACTTGATAAAGAAAAACTGAATGAAACAAATTTTGCGGATTGGTCCCGCAACATGATAATTGTTCTTAGGCAATATAAAAGGAACATGTTCTAGAGGAACCAATTCCTGATGTGCCTGCTGAGAATGCTGCTGCAGCTCTTAAAACAACCTATAAAAGGGCTTTTGATGAATCCTTTGATGTTAGCTGTCTCAACCTTCAGAAGCAGTTTGAGAACATTGAGGCCTACGATATGATCGTGGCGCTCAAATGCATGTTTGAGACACAAGCAAGGACTGAGAGATATGAGATCTCAAAGAAATTGTTTGGATGTAAGCTAACTGAGGGTAGTCCGGTAAGCCCTCATGTGATCAAAATAGTTGGTTACACACAGAGCTTGAAAAAACTTAGTTTTCCACTTAGTCAAGAGTTGGCTACAGATTTGATTCTTGCTTCGCTTCCCGCAAGCTATGGGCAGTTCATTATGACTTTTCATATGAATGGCTTAGACAAGAATCTCACCAAACTGCATATGATGCTTAAGACTGCAGAGGATAGCATTAAGAAAAGCAACAGTCATGTGATGATTGTGCAAAATAGTACTAGCTTCAAGAAGAACGCTAAAACTTAGGTCAAAGGTAAATGCAAGGTTTCGGATGGGATCCAAGCTGTCAAGCCTAAACCCAAGACTAAGTCTGGCCCTACTCAAGAGAATGATTGCTTTTACTGCAAGGAGACAGGGCACTGGAAGAGGAACTGCAAGAAATACCTGACTGATCTGAAAAGGAATGGTGGGACTAAAACTTCCACTTCAGGTATTAATGTTATTGATGTTTTTCTTGCTGATTCTTATGTTAACTCGTGGGTATTTGATACCAGATCGGTTGCTCATATTTGCAATTCGATTCAGAGTCTAACAAGGAGTAGGAGATTAACAAGGGGTGAGACGGATCTTCGCGTCGGGAATAAAGCAAGAGTTGTTGTATTAGCCGTCGGGACTTTGCCATTACTGTTACCTTCAGGATTTATTATGGAACTAAATAATTGTTATTACGTTCCAGCCATAGGTAGAAATATCATCTCTGCATCATGTTTGATGGCAGAGGGTTATAAGTTTATTATAGAGAACAATGGTTGTTCTATATATTTGAATGAAATGTGTTATGGTTATGCTCCCGTTTTGAACGGGTTGTTTATTTTGAATCTTGATGTTGCACCCATCTATAATATTAATGCAAAGAGGCTTCGGCCTAATGATACGAATTCCACATTTATTTGGCATTATCGTTTGGGTCACATCAGTGAGAAACGCATAAAAAGGCTCCATAGTGATGGAATTCTAAGCTCATTTGATTTGGAATCATTTGAAACGTGTGAATATTGCCTGATCGAAAAGATGACCAAGACACCTTTCACTGGTCGGAATGAAAGGGTGTCCGACTTGTTGGCACTCATACATACTGATGTGTGTGGACCAATGAGCACGACAGCTAGAGGTAGTTTTCAGTACTTCATTACTTTCACCGATGACTTTAGTAGATATGGATATATCTATTTAATGAGGCACAAGTCGGAATCCTTTGAAAAGTTCATGGAGTTCCAGAATGAGGTACAGAATCAACTTGGCAAGACAATCAAGTCCTTACGATCTGATCGTGGAGGAGAATTTTTCAGCCATGAGTTTGGTGATCATTTGAAACAATGTGAAATTGTTCCACAGCTTACACCACCGGGTACTACACAGTGGAATGGAGTGTCCGAGCGGCGTAATCGGACCTTGTTGGACATGGTTCGGTCAATGATGAGCCAATCGGATCTGCCATTGTATTTTTTGGGTTACACTCTAGAAACTGCCGCTTTCACTTTGAATAGGATACCATCTAAATCAGTAGATAAGACATCATATGAGATATGGACTGGAAGAGTTCTAGTTTGTCTTTTCTAAAGATTTGGGGTTGTGATGTCTATGTTAAACGTTTGACGTCTGACAAACTCACACCCTAGTCGGATAAATACTTCTTCATAGGATATCCTAGGGAAATCAAAGGATATTATTTCTACAATCAAGAGGAGGGCAAAGTATTTGTTGCCCGAAATGGTGTCTTTTTGGAGAAAGTTTCTTTCAAAAGGAGTCAGTAGGAGAAAGATGCAACTCGAAGAAGTTCGAGAAATATCTGAAAGTGTTTCAACTCCTACTGAACCTCTAGAGAATGAACATAGTATTGTTGAACCTGTAGAAGAGACATCGGCCCCACGTAGATTTAAAAGGCCGCGTCAATTGCCTATAAGGTATGGGCATAACGTATTATTGTTGAATAATGATGAGCCTAACACTTATAAGGAAGCGATGATGGACCCAGACTCTGAGAAATGGCTTGGAGCCATGAAGTCCGAGATAGACTCCATGAGTGTCAATCAGGTTTGGAACCTGGTCAAGCCTCTTAATGGTGTTAGAACCAGGTTTGGAACCTGGTCAAGCCTCTTAATGGTGTTAGAACCATTTAGTGCAAATGGATCTATAAGAAAAAGATTGATATGGATGGAAATGTTCACATTCATATGGCTCAACTTGTCGCAAAGGGGTTTCGACAAGTTCAAGGAGTTGACTACGATGAGACCTTCTCACCAGTAGCGATGCTTAAATCTATTCGGATCATTCTAGCTATTGCTGCATATTTCGATTATGAGATATGACAAATGGATGTCAAAACGGCTTTCCTTAATGGAAACCTAAGTGAGGATGTGTACATGAGACAGCCTGAAGGTTTTGTCGATCCAAAGAATGCTAGTAAAGTGTGCAAACTTCAGAAATCGTATAGGCCACGAGTTCCTAATGGGCCTCCAGGTCGAGTCCCATCATGGATGCCTATATAAAGAGGGGCTGTGGCATGGGGTAGAGGAGAGGATGATCTTTGGAAGAACTCTCGAAACCCTAATAGCCATGACTTCTCAACCTCGCTACCGGTGCTAGCACTCCAGCGCGTGGTGATCCTGCCCGGTACGTGTGGATACCTCGGAGGTGTTGTTGCCAAGCATCAACACTAGGACGATCCGAAACTCGTGACGCTCACCGGTGTCGGAGGAGAAGTAACGTGACGAATACGACCACTCGGAGGAGCATACGTGTAACGAGTACGACTACTCGAAGGAGGAGACGCGTCGTGAGTACGACTACGACTGCATCAACTCGCTACAATGACTCTACTTCCGCTACGAGTCGGCGCGTCTAGCGGTAATCTCGTCATCTATTACTTGCGGTGGTTCCTTGGTTGCGCGGTAAAATTTTGTTTGTGCTATCGTAGCATTGCCGCGTATCCAAACACAATACTCATTGCATGAACAGTAAAAAAATAGAGGTCGGCGCGACGGCCGCAGTCGCGCGTCACGACCACCCTACGGCGGAAGCAATGGATCGGTCGCCTTGAGCCGCCACGCCTCCCCGCCAGATCGCCATGCAGCAGATCGACCGTCGCCGCATGGCTCGCGACTCGGTGGCTTGCACCACCGCCCACAGCCGCCTCACAACCGCTCTGTTCCCGGCCAGCGCCGCCGTCACCAACGGTCGGCGCCGCCCCCGCACGGGCAAGCATCACAGAAAAGAAAAAAAGGGGAGGGAGAAAAGGGGGAAGACGTCGGCGCCTGCAGCGTCACTCCCACCGCACGAAGCACTCATGTATCCCTCCGGTCACATCCGCGCCCGGCTACTCAAAGACGCCGCATGCGCCGTCGGAGGCCGCACCGCGCTGGTCGCCCAAAGCCGCCGCGACACACCGCCGAGGTCGGCTGAAGTCGGCATCGGCCACCTCTGCGGCCATCGCTGCTCACACGCAGCCTGTCTTGCTCACACCGGCCGCCACCTGCATGCGGCTTCTCCCGCACGCACCGACCATCGCCGCGACGTGGTTCTCGCCCCGCCGCCTTCGCATGGTTGCCGCCACCCGACAGCCCTCCGGCGCGCGCCATCACGGGCAGATTTTATTTATGTGTTTCTTGATTTCTGCTACATATTAATAAAGTACATTATATTAGAACACATGTAGCGCCCTGTGGAGGAAGTGTGCTTAGCAGGTAGCGGCACAAATGAATACCACCTTGAGAGAGACGAAAATTTTTAGTCGGTCAGTAAGAATGCTGGTAGTCTTACGACAATCGTAGGCAGTGATACTTGTATAATAGGCTCAGAAGGGACACAATTATACTCCCAACGGGACACAACTTTGGTCATTAAAGAAGCCTTGTTGTACGCATAATCGACTAGAACTCTCAAGGATATTCGCGTTAACGGTTTCCACATAGAAACTAAAGAAGAGCATGGTAAGGAATACCTACTCATTACAAAGCGTAAAGAAAGTAGAAAAATGATATTAGAACAACTTCCTTCATTTGAAACTGGGCTATACTACACTAATACTAAGGCATCTGCAGCCTATATTGCACTGAAAACTGTATTTAGAAGCTCTGAAACTCTTCTATCTCTGGCATGATAGATTATGCCGCCTAGGTTTTAGGATGATGATAAATATAATTAACAATTTACAAGGACATAATGTCAATGTAAAGAATTTCCCGATTCAGAAAATTTTGTGCCCTGCATGTGCCACCGGGAAAATGATTACTAGACCCTCTACATTGAAAGTAAATGATGAAATCCCTGCATTCCTAGACCGTATCCAGGGAGACATTTGCGGTACTATACAACCCCTATCAGGGCCATTTAGGTATTTTATTGTGCTCATCGATGCTTCCTCGAAACGGTCACACGTTTGTTTATTGTCTACGAGAAACCACGCTTCTGCAAAGCTCATCTCGCAGATAATTAACATTAAGAATAATTTCCCTGATCATCATGTGAAGTCCACCAGAATGGACAACGCCGGAGAATTTACTTCGAGGGCAGTTGATGATTATTGTGTGAAAATGAGAATTAAAGTTGAGCATCCCGTACCGCATGTCCACACCCAGAATGGACTAGCAGAATTGTTATTTACCAACTACATGTTGGGGACACGCAGTCTTGCACGCAGCAACTCTCATCAATTTTAGACCAGCGGCATATAACATCCATTCATCTATGCAACTAGCGCAAGGGTCAACACAAAAAAATTCTCATCTTTGAAGATTTGGTTGCAAGGTTTATGTACATATACCATTATCGCAGCGAACTGCAATAGGCACTCTCCAAAAGTCTGGGATATACGTTGGTTATGAGACATGATCCATAATTAGGTATTTGGACCCTACGACTGGAAATTTGTATGCCGCCCGTTTCACTGATAGCATATTAGATGAGAATTATTTCCCGTCATTAGGAGGAGGAAATCAACCCTTGATGAAAAGAATGTCGAGAAATAGAGAAGTCTAGAAGACTATTGAAGTCTAGAAGACAACTGAAGTCGAGAAGATAATTGAAATTAATGCACATGACCCGCGCACTAGTAAAGCAAATAAAGAAGTCCAGAAGATAATTGAAGTCTAGAAGACAATTGGAGCCCAAAAGATAACTGATTTGCAAACATTAGCGAATCAACTGCCTAACCACTTTAGTGATTTGAAGAGCGTGACCAAATCGTATATGCTTGTACGCAATGCACCAGAGATGGTTGAAATACCGATGAAGGTATCCCTAATCCCGTCCTAAGGACTCTGAAAGGATGAGAACTTCGGCCCCTCGAATCCGTAGTAACCGGAGGCGCCTGGTGAAAAAGGATAAGGACTTGACACAGCCGATCACCAAAGTACCTCTGAACCAGAAGGAGAGCTAGTTGAGACCTGGCACCGGTATAGAACCTTCAGAAAAGGCATACGAGAATTGAACATCCCCATGAAGGGAGACATCAGTATGGATGTGTGCGCACACATCAGAGCTGAAAACATAAAGGGACTTGCACCGCAATTGAAAGCAACGGTGAGCAAGTAGAAGCATTAGAAGTATCGCCCCATGAAGAAATAGCTATAAATTATGTGACCACGGAAGAATATATGAATAACTCAACAGCCAATGTCGATATTTACTTTGCAAAGAAAATTGCCACAATCATCGATCTTGATCCAGAGCCTGTATCGCTCGTTGAATGTAAGAAAAGATCATATTGAGAAGATTGGAAGAAGGCAATAGAAACTAAATTATTCTCTCTGAATAAAAGAGAAGTGTTTGGGAATGTAAGTCGAACACCTCCCTATGTGCACCCCGTAGGGCACAAGTGGTTATTTGTTCGAAAGAGAAATAAAAGAAGCAAGGCTCGTTGCAAAAGGTTTCACTCAACGACCAGAAGTCGATTATGAAGAAACTTATTCCACGGTCATGGGCGGAATTACCTTTAGATATTTTATCTCAATGGCAGTGAACTTGAAGTTAGAAGTGAAATTAATGGATGTGGTAAATGTATACCTTTATGAAAATTTAGATTCAGACATTTATATGAAGATACCTGAATGTATCCATGTCCCGAACCAAGACAGAGCAAATAGAAATCTATACAGTGTGCAACTCGAAAAGTCAGTGTATGGATTGAAGCAATCAGACAGAATGTGGTATAATCGCTTGAAGCGACTTTCTATGCAAGAAAGGCTACACGAATAATGAAAATTTTCCCTGTGTATTTATACGACGATCCCAGGATAGATTTTGTATAATCTCAGTGTATGAAGATGATCTGAATATCATTGGAACCCTGGAAGGTATTAATAAAGTAAGCTCTTACTTGGAGTCGGAGTTTGAAATAAAAGATTTGGGTCAAACCAAATACTGCTTAGGCTTGCAGCTTAAGCATACCCCGGAAGGGATTCTAGTACATCAGCCAACCTACACTCAGAAAGTGTTGGAAAGGTTCGACTTCGAAAAGGTATATTCTTCGAAAGTACCGATGGTCGGGAGATCCTCGCAGCAAGACTAGGACCCGTAAGACCTAAAGAAGAGGGGGAGGAAGTCCTGGAACCTGAATTCCCATAACTGAGTGCAGTAGGAGCACTCATGTGTTTAGCAAACTATACTAGATCAGACATTGCATTTGCCGTAAACCTATTAGCAAGGAATAGTACAGAACCTACCAAACGCATTGGTAGGAAATAATGGACATCTTCTTATACCTCCAAGAAAGCAAAGAACTTGGTTCGTTCTGCAGAAAGAACCAAGACCTGTCTATGAATGGCTATGCAGATGTCGGGTTCCTGTCAGACCTGCATACAGTCAAGTCGCAAACAGGCTATGTATTCCTATGTGGTGGAACTGCAATTCTATAAAAATCATCTTAGCAAAATCTTATATCGACTTCGACGAACCACTAGCAAATCATAGCACGGTACGAGGACTCACAAGAATGTGTTTGGCTTCGACGGATGATTCTCCACATCCAACAGTCATGTAGATTGAATACCGTGCAAACCCCCACTATTATCTATGAAGATAATACAACTTGTGTTACACAAGAGCAAATGAGTTATGTGAAGAGTCCCCTCACAAAGTATATCAACCCCAAGTTCGTCTATGCTCATGAATTGCAAAAGAAAGATGAAATTAAGGTACTGCATACTAAGTCATATGGGAATCTTGCAAATTCATTCACTAAGTCACTTCCAGCATCTAACTTTGAAAGGTGCATATGTGGAATTGGAATGATAAGACTTAGAGAAGTGCAGAATTCAGGGGGAGAATCTTCGCGAACTCATTATTAAATCTCGATCACGAAGATCGAGTACCCAAAGAATAAATCCTGGAGATTAAATGAAATTGGTTGGATTGTACTCTTTTTCTCTTGACGAGTTTTCCTGAAGTTTCTCGGCTAAGGTTTTTAATGGGGCAATTCGTGCAACGTAGCAGAACGCATGACATGTACTCTTTCTCCAAAAATTTTCCACTGGGTTTTTATGGAGTTTTGACGAGATATGAACATGTCGGATGAGTGTCCAAGGGGGAGTGTTAAGAAACCGGGCCCAGGACTCCGGAGAGTCCTGGCCCAATTGGACTCCTTATCCACCCTATGCCTATAAATAGAGGGAGACCCCCTCATTGTATCGGTTGTTGATTGAGAAGAAATAAAGCGAAGCCTGAAGTCACCTCATATTCCGTGTTCAATCTATTATTCTGTTCTTATGTTCTTGCACTGTTCTTACGATTCTGAATTCATCTACGAGGTAATCGCTCAGACTGGACTCGCCAGCGACGGTTCCTCAACAATAATAAAGCAGTGGTAGTGTGATAGGTAACACAACAAAGCGGACAAATCATATGAAGCACTAGATTATGGCATTTAGTGCTTAACGATAATACTAATAAATAAACTATTACTATAGCAATGTCATAAATCATCATTGCTACGTGATCTAACACCACTCATGATACACATCGCTAAGATAATGAAATCAATGTCGACTAAGCAAACTCGAGATAGAAGCACCAAGTATCTAGATATAATTATAGCAACTAAATAATGATAACTTGGTGATTGATAGCATGTGATGTGTATGTGCTAATCTCATTACATGCGTGTAGTCTTCAACGTTTACATAAAAACAATAAAAAAAGTAAGAGTGAGTCCAAAATTCAACAAATACATAGTAGAACGATAAACATACTCATAAGAAGCTTAGCATTCATTTATTCAATTGACATCATCACATTTTCATTAATGCGATGCAACTCTGCTCTATATGCTATTTGCTCATCTCATGATTTATACTGGTATAGCATAAGTGAACACTTGTGTTAGTGTCCACCCTTTCTTTGGCCCAGGATCTCTCACTCCCGTGGTCTCTCGGTCCATGTGATGTGTATATTTTTTTAATCTCTATTTTTTTTTTCTGTTCTTTCCGAATTTCTTCTCAAATTTTACTTCTTTCTCCCCCTCTTTTGTGCCTCGGTGCTAATAAAAACACTCTAGCAGATGTGCAGCTGCTTTCATTGCGGTCGCTTCAAAAGCAAAAAAAAAAAAAAAAAAAGCAAGCACGGGCAACCGAACCTGAAGCAATTAAATAAAATATCTGTAGGAGACAAAACTTGTTGGAACGGAATTAAAGAAAATTTCCGCGTATGGGCTGGGAGGCTGCAAACCGAAGCAAGAAAAGAAAAAGGTACCAAAGTAAAAAAAAAAAAAAAAAAGAAACATTGTGCTGTAGCTATACAGTAGCGGAACGTGAGTGGGAATTCTATTTTATTTTTCTTGCTTTTAGGACGCGCACGCTCACGCGAGTGGGAATTTACGGTGGCGAAGAAGATTCGGAGATGTGAGATATGATGCCGGAACACGACAGCGCAATATCTGATGTTTAGTCATGCAGTATACTGAACGCCAACGGTCTGGAATGCGATCATTGTTTGGTTGATGGGACGAAATGATTCCGAAGTTGGCCACAAAGATGGACGTATATAGAGAACGGAGGCCAGTAGAGGTGAAACAGAAAAGACGCAAAGACGACTTGGGTGGGCTCGCCGACGGCGAGGGAGCTGCCGAGAGGATAGGGCGACCCCAAAGTAAGTCCCCGTAGGAAAGAGGAATCCAGGGGTGGCGGTGGCATGGTGGAAAGCAGACCACAACAACGGGGAATTGATAAGAACTTCATCGATAATGTTGGCCTAAAGTTTTCTCTGATAAATTCTAAAAGAAAATGTGCGTGGTATTTAATTTTTAATTGCAATCGTACGGACATATGACTAGTGATAGCTAAATGGGGTGGTAAAAAAAATAGATGTAGCATTGTCTTCTCTCTGTGCTGCGAGTATGGCACATGCACATAATTATATCCTTATGGAATGCAAAGGGAGGAGGATAAGCCATGTTATTGTTTCTTCCTTTCGTGTATTGTATCAGTGTGATTTGTTGCTTGATTTCATATGACGTGTTTTTGGTAAATTTCATATAAAGGAATGTGCAAAAGTTCAAAACAAGTATCTTATACATGTAACGTTTTGTAATTAATATTTGGCAACTGAGATTTTAGTATATTTAATGCTTAAATTTACATTTATATGCAAACGTGCAAAAAAAATCCACTCATAATATCTTTGAAATGCCACTATTTTTTTCTTAAGAGCATTTCGGATATTTTCTAACTCAGAAGCTCTAGTCAACCTACGTAAAAGCAAGACTGTCAAACATCAAACGTTTTCATCTCAACCGTTCAAAAGCTGTTTTTCAGGAAAGCTATAGTCATACCAAATAGGCTTTAGATATGGAAAAAAAAACGTATACAAAATAGTAGAAATAAATTGCACCGAAATCTGAATTATTCTCGCTCTAAAAATCACCTGAGAGCACCTAATTTTTTTCCCTCGCTGAATTTTTTTGACTTCTATTAATTTCTTTTTACATTTTTTATTTATTTTTCTCTCTCTATTTTGCCCTTGGTGCTAATAGAACCACAAGGGAGTCAATCCACAAAGCAGTTGTGCAAAGGTTTTCTATTTTGCCCTTCGTGCTAATAGAACCACAAGGGAGTCAATCCACAAAGCAGTTGCGCCGGAACCGAACTTGCAACAATTAAATAAAATTTATGCGGAATTAAAAATACTACGGATGACTTTGATAGGTGTGAGACCCCGGTTTATCGGGCTTGTAATACTTAGCCATCTATTCGGCCCTAGCATCACAAATCAGATAAGCCGAGACTCGAGACATGTATACTTCCCAGAAATACAGTATACACACCCCTTTACAAAGTTCATACATCAATTCCATTCATTCACATAGAACCGAAGCAAAGCAACAACCAGAAGGTAACATAAATAAATGATAGTTATTACAAAAGAGAGGCCGACCGGCCAAATGACATATACATAAAGACATTTAACAGCGAAAGCAAAAGTGCCATAAAATGGCCATAAAATAAAAGAGCCAATCAGTGTGCCTTTAACCCACAAGGCAACCGACCGGACCGCCAAGCTAGACATCGAATCCACAGCATATTTCACAAAAGTGAGGCCCTTGGGGCTCACCTTCCTCCCCTGCAACAAAGAGCCCAGCAAAGTCGGGTGAGTACTTGGAATGTACTCGCAAGACTTACGTGTAGAGTAACAGACCTATACATATGCTACATGCAAGCTTATTTAAGTGGAGGCTGTATGTTTCATTTTCAGCACAAAGCAATCTTTATTTGCAATAATGTAGTACAGTTAAAAGCAAGTTGACAAATCTGTTTTTAATGTTCAAATAACCGTAAATGACAACAATATAACAGTAGATAGAAAACAACAACAATCCTGGAAGTGACTAAACCCTTAGTCACCACAACAATAGCATGAATTACCCATTCATACCACCCATGTCAAATTTTAATTTAAAAGGTTGAAGTCTAACTCTTGCAAAACCTAACCAAGCGTGTCCATAACCTAGGACGAGGCTATTCGAATAGTTTTATCCCTGCAGGGGTGTACCACTGCACTCCACACACCGCATCGCCTTTTGCCAAGCTATTAAGCACACTTCCTTAGGTATGCCGGCACGGCTAAGTCCTACGAGACATTTCTAATATTGTGTATTACCCCACGAGCCGCCCGTATGGATAGAAACCCATACGTTGTGTCGGAGTCATCGTAAAGCCTCGGTCAACTACCCTTCATGGGTAAAGCCTTGGACAACTACGACGCTCCTCGAGGTGGAGAGCCTACCCGCAATCTCCACCACCGCACACCCAACACAAGAACACGACCACATATCATGTTTCACACAACACACACGACCCCCTCCTGCGACTCGGAGATAACACACGCTAAAGTACTTAGTCAAGAGAGGTCCCATATCCCTCTCGCGTGGTTAGCACGCAAAAATGCTTGGAGAGTGTGACACAAGATGTTCGGTCCTTGTTGGCTTAGGCAAGACAACCACAAACCCAATAACCCACCATCCGACCACTTGCCTAAGTCCAAATCAGTTTTCCATTTTCAGATTTTGACTTTACAAAATAACCAAGCACAAGGACTGGACATAATGGCATAATAAGTAATGTGTGATCAGGATCATCGACTACAATCGATGATCGCCCAGTACTACCAAAACTAAGTATTTCTAAGCAATTTCAAATCGAAAGCTACTAAGTGACCAGAGTCCATCCATCGAACTCCGACCACAGCAAATAACCTAAGCTCATGGTAGTAGAGGATAAACAAGTCCTACAGATTATGCAACTATAGGATACTAACCATAATTTGACAACAAAATAGCAATGCATACATACGAGTTGAAATCAATATAGTAGACTTGAAAAATAATAGGATTAACATGATCAAACTGCTTGCCTGCTTGCTGTGGGTCAAGATGTTGCTGAGGATCGATTATGTTGTCAATGTGCTCTTCGGATCCTAACGAGAAGGCGAAAAGCAACCGATAAGAACGAATAAAATGCAAAGACGCAACAGCAAACCTTCTCCAAAAACTCTGAAAATTTTACCGAAGCAAGGTACTGATTTATAAAGAATTTAGCAACAAGAACCAATTGATTTGGATTCTTAATGCCAAATATACGACCGAAAGAAAGTCTTACGACCAGGTAGTGGTCGTAGCAGAACCTACGACTGAACAATAGTCGTGGAAAGATTTACGACCAGATAGTGGTCGTAGAAGGACGTACGACTGGGTACTAGTCGTAGACAGACTTACGACTTGGCACAAGTCGTAGAAGTACTTGTGACCCGGACATAGTCGTAGTAAGTCTTATGACTAGATACAGGCCGCAACAGAACTTACAACTAGGTAATAGTCGTAGAAGGACTTATGACCACGCCATAGTCGTAGCAAGACTTACGACTATGGGGGTGATTGTAGGAGAACTTACAATCACTTGGTAGGCCTCTCCCTTATAAATATAAGGGGTACTTCTGGGGACTACGAGACGACATATTTACCCATCGTAATACTGCATCTGGTCGAAACGACCAAGCTACGATGGATCGGTCGAAATTCGACCACGAGGCAGCCCCGCACGCTTTCTTGGCTCGGCTTCTCCGACCACAAAGCGTCTTGGGACAAGGGTAGGGATGAGTGTCTAAAAATTTAACGGTCTGACCGGCGGCCAGTGCTGGTCGGAGTATGGCTGCTACAGTGGTATAACCACGGAGTGCGGCCAAGTAGGTATGGCTCGGGAGAACTCCCGAACGGACAATACCAAAAGAACAACGAAAACACCTAAGCTCCTATAGGGTAAGGTGAAAGTACCTAAACTGGAGAACGACCAGAGACCCACGGAGTGGCTCCGGCAACGAAAGACCAAACGGCGGCGGCAAGGTTCTCACTAGGCCACAGCGACCTGAGCAAAGAGAGAACCAAACCGAGTGAGGGTTAAGCTCCAGAGAGTAAAGGGGGAGCAGAGGGGGCAAAGACTTCAAGAAGAAAACCCCCGCTGCACCGCCTCCACCGAAGCTCCACACTCAACAACGGCGGTCGAGGAGATTGCGAGGAACTGCAGCTCAAGCAAACTGGTGAGTGCTAGCTGGAGTTGCAGAAGTGCTAAAGGAAGCTAAGGGTGAAGCAATGGAGTTAAATAGAGCAATGGCAGAGAGCAACGGTCGGGTTTTCCAGTCGGGTCAACACTGCCATGAGAGCACTTGAGAGCGATGGGAGCAGTTGAATCATGACCTTCTGAGGGAGGAGTGCGACAGGCATTAAATGGCGCAGAGCTAGTCGTTTAAAGGTGACCATAGAGTGGACTGCACGCCTCTGCTTTTCTCCTCTGCGCACGCCATGGCAGGGCTCACGCGCGCGCAGACAGAGGAAGGAGACGACTCGTTGGTCGTCGAATTGAAATCGAACGGCTGGGCTAGATCGAGCGGGTTGAAACGATCCCAGCGTTCGGCTGGTCGAAGACCGTTCGATGCCGATCCAACGGTTGAGTTAGATCGGGTGGTTTACAACGACTCCATCGTCCGGCTGGTCGAAGACCATTCGATACCGATCCAACGGCTCACGACCCTAGCGCCCGAACGACCGAGTTGGCACAGTTAGTGGACTGGACCGAGTCAAGTGGCTCGAGCCCGAGTCCGATTCGAACCTACGGAACAGTGAAAACCAGTTAGGGTTTGAATTTGAATAACTGATTTTTGGAGTAATTATTTAAGGTAGCAAGCAAGCTCTAAAAATTACGAAATTTTAACTGGAGATTGCTGACAGCAGGAGGAACCTCACATAAAATTCCCAGAGATTTTAATGTACTGAATTTTTCCTCCAGAAATTCCAGAAGGTGAAAGCTATGGTTTGACCAAGCTTCGACTCGCCTCCAAAAATCATCAAATAATTTCTAAAAATCATGAGATAATTCAGAGGTGTTGCCAAGCCTCCCTAGAACTCAGGAGAAATATCTCCAAGGGTTTGGCACAAGATCTATGACAAGGAGGTTTTTGATTGGAGTTAATTGGGGGTTCTGATTGTGATTTCCATAATTCCTTAATTAAGAATTACAGAAATGATCAATGGCTTCAAGATGCAAGAAAAGTTTTGATTTCTTCTTATTTTCTTACATTTGAAACACAACTCCATATTTGGGATGTTACAATAGGAGTACAGGTGATAACAAAGGAATCTGATTTTATTTAATCTAATTTTTTTGTTAAAGAAATATAAGTTATTCAATAGTGCATCCTATTTTTAAAAGTAGCAGTAACCTCTGTATATTATGGAAAATTATACGAAGTGTATAGTTATAGAATACTTGTGGGTCTAGCTTCCAGCCTCTTGACATAGTGGATGTCCGGAAAAGTTGAAGGCCTATTCATTGTCTTTCTGCCCTTTGCCGCATCACAAGACGTGAGAAATATCACGCGAAATATCACGCACGACGAATCCGTCCTAGAGCCAATTATGCTTCGCTTAAGGTGGTAGCAGTGGACAAGATTGTACTGATTTCACATGTAGAGGTGGGCAATGGGCCGGCCCAGGCCCGCTGTGCTTCGGGTCGTGTCGTGCTATACCGGTTCGGTTTGGTCGCCCCGCTGTGACGTACCGTGCCGGTCCGCCTCGCCTTTGGTCAGATCTAGGAACGGTCTAAAGCCTACCATACCGGCATGCGTGGCGCGGGAGGGCCGGGCGGTGGGCAATATGGAACCCCGGCGGGGTAAGGGCCCTTCGGGTGGTGGCAGCGCTGCCGGAGAGCCACTGCAGCGGTGGCGGTTTGGGCTCATATAGGTGCGATAGCGCCGGTGGTGCGGCATGAAAGGTGGCGCGTGCACGGACGCGGCGGCGGCAAGGGGAAGCGGCCGAGGTGGAGGGGTGATAGTGGCCGGCTCCGGTGAAGAAGGGGCGGCGGTAGCGGTCGGCTACAGTGGCTCCTCGACTAAGGTGGGAAAAGATAGACAGGATCAAGGCAGCGCTAAGGGTGCAAGGGAATTAGGAAGAAGCTCACCGAGAGCGACGAATTTGGTGGTGGCGGTGGTTCAGCCGAAGGCGAAGAAGATGGCCTTTTTCCGGCGAAGTGCTATGGTAAACACTAAATTGATTTAGGGGAAATGCTCATGAATCTCGGGAACACAATGTGATGCGGTTGGTTGGGCAAATACCTCACTTGATCAGCGGGAATGGCAACACGAGGTGCGGCCGCATCGGGGAAGATCGCGCGTTCTGGTGACGATGTGGTATGGGAGAACGCGGGAGTTGGGGCAAAACAAAGAGGGGGTCGAGGCGGACCTGGTGCTCTACTTAGAGTCGCGGGGAAGTAGAGGAAACGGACGCGGGCGTGACGGCATTGATGACGGCGACGATTTCGTCTCCGGTTTAATGGCGACGCTTCGCGAGGGAAAATGGCAAGGATTGAAAAGCGTGAGGTAGCGACCGTTGCTGGCGTGCAGTAAAGGCGATGACACAATGTGTGCTGCAGGGATGATGGTGGGGACGTAGGCGCGTGGGCGACACTAGCGGCTTGGCTCTTGGCAGGGCAGAGGAAGAAAGAAGAAAGTGGGCTGGGAGAAAGAAAGAAGTTGGGCTCGGTCCGAAGTAAGAGAATTTGATTTTGGCCAAAACCAAAAATTGAATAGGATTTATGATATTTGAATTTCGGAGAGAATTCAAATTTTAATTTGAATTTGAATTTCAGCTGAACTTTGAAATAGAACTAGAATTGAGTTTTGATTTGGGATTGTTTTGAATTCGGCAATTGAAATTTGAGAATATAGACGAAAGATGGAATTGAATTTAGGATTTCAGAATTGAACTAAGAGATATGGAAATTTGATTTGAAGTTGAATTGGGATTCAGGATTTGAATTTGAGATTTGAGTATTTAGATTTGATTTGAGATTCGGAATTTGGATTGACTTAGTAAGAACTCCAATTAAAAGCCAAATCTTTGAATTAATTACTTTAAATTAAATTTTTAACAAGAGGCAAAATTGGGATATTACAGCTCGTCGCATCCATCTTCGCCACTGTCGAAGTCAACATCGATGTCGTCCCACCGTTGCACACCTCACCACAGTTGTTGCTCGTCAAGCCGGGCCACAGTCGCGTCGCCTCGCCAACGTATTCACCTCCTTAGTTATTCCCTGACCACGCCAGCTGCGTCACGAGGGTTGCCTCCTCCACTCGAGCTATCCCTAGCCTTCTTTGTGCCTATCCGCCATCGTAGCTTCCCACCGTCAACCTCCTCCGCGCAACGATGGATGTCACCATCACCAACCCTCCACCATGCGCCCAGAACCAAGCTGCCACTGCAGAAATGGTCGTCATCTCCATGTCGTGCTCGTGCCTCCTCCACCCAAGCCAAAGGACACCGGAGTTCGCCACCGGCGAGATCTTTTGGCCGAGTCCCCACTTTTTTCCCGCTCTGTTATGGTCACTGTGGCCAACCCTGTTGTGCCCCTCCGCCTCAAATTGGTTTGTATTCGCTGGAACACGCCATGCTTGCACTCTTGTCCCCGATCCACTGTCGGGGCTCGCCGTTGCACCGCTTATCGGAGAGACAGGAGGAAGGGAGAGTGTCTGAGAGAAAGGTAGAGGAGGAGAGATAGAGACTGACACGCGGGCCCAATTTGTAAGGCTCAAGCGCACCGGTCGTCATTTACAAAAAAAAAACAATTCTCTCGACAACTCAACCAAAAATGGTATTTTAATGGGTCCAGTATCCACCAGCAAAGAGCCAGAAAATTTTAGTATGTTCTAGCAAATGCACAAAAAAACAGTGTCCTATAGCAAATGCTATAAAAGTTCGGTGTCTTGTAGCTAATTTTGTCTACAAATAATCCACCAAAATTGTTGTTTTAGTAGTGGCGTTACGAGCCCACGAAGGATACAACTATTCCTCACATTGATTGTGGGCCAGTCATACAGATTGTTGGGCGTCAAGAAAGATTTAAATTCTAGTAGCCACGTCTTAAGTGATAATAGCTTGTTTCTCCGCCAAAATTTTGTGTGGAACATGTGAAAATAGGGCATGTCTATTACCCTCGCAGTTTCTTTGTCTAATAAGTACGGCGAGTCTGTTTAACATTTTGTTTGTCAAAAAGTTATGGTGCGAGGATGGGCCAATGGCTTGCTGGTGGGAGCAAGGTGTTCATTCCCACTCATCCAGGTTTGATCTCTAGGATTGATTCGATGTGCCTCGTTTAATCAGAGTACACATATGTGTTTTCTGGGAAAGCGTGTGTGCATGCATTGTGAGGTCATGGATTTATCGAATCCTTGCTATCCCTGACATGTGTAGTAAGACAAACACGTGTCTGCATTCATGTGGTGTTGTGGAGATACCGGTGGGTCCTCTCTTAGACCTTAAAAAAAGTTTGGCGCTCAATGTTTGATAACCTACCGAACAGTCCGTAGGTTCCAACAAAGCGACAAAAACTGCTATGCGCCAGACATATACTAGAACATGTTCAATATAATATTGTTACTTGCATTTAGTTTCAAACTAGTTAAGTAATCAACATGTACATTATTTAAATAGAAAAAATCAGCAAATAATATTAATTTTAGGACATTATACTACAATACAAAACCAAAACTGAAATCTAGATTCATTCACATTTGCTGCAGAATTAATATATTATTTTGAAATACAAGAGAAGAATAAATGGTAGCCGTTAACTCCACCAAGGAACAAGCTAGCTGTTAATCTCTTAAAAAAAAATTTATATACATATATAAGATTCCTTGATTTGACATTGTTAGAGTACATGTCTTGTACTGCAAGATCATTAGAGGTAGAATAAGATTCGGTTAGGATTTGTATCCATTATTGTTCACTTTCATATCTATAGTAGATTAAGGTGATCTCCAAGTCACCTTATACTCTACGAATGCTTCTAAGGTTCGAGCAATACATCAACAATTATCCCGGCTATTTTATCTACCTTTGGACATTTCTAATAGAACTTGTTATATTTCAGACTTCCCAAAGGCAGGCGGTGTTCACCATGCACGACCTAGTGCATGACCTCACAAGATCAGTCATGGCAGACGAGTTACTTTTTTCAGATGCTAAAAAAGGGAGCAACAGTAGTCGGAACAAGTACTGCCGTTGTGCATCGATCACAAATTACAGTGAGCCAACAAAGTTGTCAGCTATTTTGCCGGCCAAGGTGAGGGCACTGCACTTTTTGGATTGTGGCAAACTGGAGCTCCGTAATCATGACAATCTCAGCAGTATCTCAAAGTGGGTCAATCCAACACCATGTTCTCTAACATGTTTTCACATTATTGATTCGATATCCCTATATTCATGACCTGTGAAACATGATCATTAATCAATACATGTGCTGACCATTAGGTGCACTTGTGTTCTGACCAGTGACATCTAACTAGGGATACATTTAGAACGACATCATCATAAGTTAAAGAGCTTCACCAACAAGTCATATACTTGTTAATCTTTATTACAGATGATTCATTCAAGGAACAGAATAACACTTATTCAATAACTCATAAATACAAACGTGATACAATCATCTCTATGATTACCTTTAGGGCATATCACCAACAAAATAGGTCTTTTCACACATAATTTAACAAACAACTCATGGTTGACCGACAGGAGTGGCCAAAAAATGATGAAAGTTGAGATCTGATAGCAATGAAGGGAGAAGCAGTTTCACGATGGCATTTCAGGGATCTGACCAACTTCTAGTGGCAAATAAGGAATTAATCCCATATATTTATTACAAGCAGAAGTAGGGACAATTGTGAGGTAAAAGTGACATGGTAGGGGGCTACCCTATGAGTAATCCATTAATGGAGAAGATCGTAATGTCCCCCTTTTGTCCAAGATGGATCTGGCTTTTCCTAGGGCGCCTAAACTCTGAGGTAGAGAGGGACCAACCCCTCGCTAGCTGCCTACCTAGAATATTTTGGATGAGGTTAAGTGATTATGGTATGTCATTTAATAGGGTTATGTTGGTAATTTCTTATTAAGTATTTTTAGATTTAGTGCTTACTTAATATGTGTGCATGGTAATCTATGGACAAATATAACGAAACAGAGGGGTACATTATTTTATAGCTCTACCATTGAGCTAAAAATATAGAACTTCAGGTGCACGCTGAAAATTCATCTCTATTAGGGCATGTACAATTAGGGGTGAAAACAGATCGGATACAGATGGATAATGGCTCTGTCATATTTGTTTTCATATTTTTTTGATCTGGATACAAATACGAATACTCTGGTTATGAATAATATCGAATACGAATACAGAGCGAATACGAATTGAAACAAATACAGTCACATATATTTTTTGGAACATGAAACCCCTTAAACTGTATGCCAGAAATTAACGAAAATATATAACTAGTTTATTTGATGCAAACATTCATGAATTGTTCATATTTTCAGCAACCACACATAACATTGGCACTAGCAAGCTGCATTAACTAGTTCATCACAAACATAACACTTAGTTTACCATATTTAGCTCATAAGTCATAACTCACAAAGCCACAAGTCACCACACAGTCACACTTAGTTCATCACATATATAAAATTTATTTCACACTAACATTGATTAGGTTGAATGGTTAATCTATACATAAATGACTGTAGCATCCCAAAGTATGTTACCAAAAATAAAATTAATAAAGTTATTATTTTATTGGATTTTCTGAGATTTAAAAGAGTTTTCTTGGTTAAAAAGAAAAAATAGTAAAATAAAGTCAATTATTTAATTTCCTAGTTTTCAATGTCAAAAATAAAATTTACTGAGATTTCTAGGATTTTATTGGATTTAAAGTGAAAATGAAAAAAATCTTGAATTTTCTGGATTTAAAAAAGGTTTTTCCTATTTTTCAGAAATTAAAAATAATTTATGTGCAAAATAAAAACTAACTTTAACTTGGAATTAATTTTATTAAGTTCAAAATCTTTTAAGGAATTTTTATGATTTTTTCTAGATTTTTTAAACTCTATTTGCTATTTTCTAAAAGGCTATTTGATTTGTTGCATTTTCTGAAATTCAGAAATGAATTAAAATCTTATTTTCTCTTTTGGGCCGAAATCTTCTTCTTTTGGGCCGAAATCTGGATATCCGGACTTGGCCTTATCCGGATAATCCGTATTCGTATCCATATCCGCCGGATAGCATGCCTACCATAATCGTTTTCGTTTCCGACAAAAAAAAATCTGAATTCGTTTTCGATCCGAAAATTATTCGACAAAAATCCGATCCGAAAATTATCCGAGAAAAATCCGATCTGAGATAATCTGAATACGCTTCCGTCCGGATCGGTCGGAAACTATCCGATCCGTTTACATCCCTATGTACAATGGTGCAGACAACTGCTGTCTATAGCAACTCTCCATGTCACCTGTAGATAGCACTATAGACAACTCATACAATGGGTTGTCTTTTCACTTGTCTTTATAGATGACATAATCTCTTAATACTTTTCATGGACCTAAGATATTTCATCTTTGATTCTGGTGATACAATCGGCTACAGGATTATAGACAACACATTTCTCTCTCTTTATTCTCTTTCATCCATATCAACTTAAATCATATGTGGCAGAGACTATAGACAGCTGATGTAACCCCATTATACATGACGTTAGACTATTTCCTCTCTTAATTGCCGCAATGCATAGCTTTGGTATCTTCTATCTCCAAGGCTTGATAGGTTGGGAAATGTTTCATTTCTTTCCGCTTACACAAATTTCTTTTTACAAGTAATTTGTAAACTAAAATATCTGATTCTTGATTTATTTGCACAGTTGAAACTTTTGTACCGAGCATAGTCATCCAATTCAAGACCGATATTGAGCATATCTCAGAGAACACTTATTCTACATGCAAAAGTGAAGATCACATGTTATTAACCTATTAGGGTTAGTAAATCCTGTTACTTAGTGGTAGATCCTCACAGTGGGATAGGTATGTAAGAAATTGACTGTGAAAGCCTCCCGAACAGGATAGATGCGGATTGGATAACAATATAATGAGCAACATTTTTAGTCAGTTAGTTAGCAGAGATGAAGATATGAGATGGAAAAGTGGAACGAGTTAAAGGCACTGAGGGAGTTATTAAAGTGATGTACTACTACATTCCAAATCTAGGTTGTTTTAGAATCTTAAATATTTTAATATATAAAAAACATAGAATAA
The DNA here is from genome assembly GCA_036346395.1 of Hsuehochloa calcarea. Taxonomy (NCBI): domain Eukaryota; kingdom Viridiplantae; phylum Streptophyta; class Magnoliopsida; order Poales; family Poaceae; genus Hsuehochloa; species Hsuehochloa calcarea. Next base: position 7,036,885 of record CM070607.1, read on the forward strand.
TAAATATTATTTTAGTATCGTTAGATCCATCGTAAAATATATATTTACAATATATAGTTATTGTATTTGAAATAATATTTTTCATGCGAATTATTAATCAAAGTGTCTTAGACATCGTGTATGGCATTGGCATCAACGAAATTTCCCTTAAACTTGCGCGTCAAAGGTCAGTTATTAAAGTGATGCACTACCAGGAAATGGACAGGGACCGCTCGGAAATTTCCCTTAAACCTGCCTGTCGTGTATCGCATCCAAAAGATGCCGTGTCATTACCACTAGAAACTTCCAGGAAATTTCCGCTCGGAAATGCTGTATATCTTTCAGGAGTCATGGGACGAAACGGATATGCAAGGAAATTAAGGAGCGTGATTTTCAGGAACACATACCCTGAGGATTAAGAAGTAAAGAAGCAATCAACCTTTGTCGAAAAGGAAAATAAAAGCAATTAACCGGCAAGCAAGAGAACTAAGAGGCGGGACTTAAATTGGTAAAAAAAAAAGTTGGTATAGAAAATCACATATTAATAAAATAAATATGCTCATCCATCACTAATCCACCCTCCAGTCACAATGGTTTGCTTAGTTATTTTTAAAATATAATAGCTTTGATTTTTTTTTTATTGTGATTACAAGAGACACGGGCATGCACACACAATCTCAACAAATTCCTTGGATTAGGTGGAACACTTTGTGTGCAATCTAGCTTGGGGGTGCAATCACGGTGCATTCTAACAAAAACAAGTCACCAAAAAATCCAAAACATTTGTAGATTTACTTATAAACTTACTTGACCTACGAATAAAATTTCAAGTTCAAATTCAATCTATGTTAAAATTAACAAAAAAGAGAAGAAAAAAACGACAAATGCTAAGAGTCCAAATTTGTCCATTTTTTTTTTACTCTAACAAATGATAAAACTCCGCAGCCACATGCTATGTTGTTCCCTGAATTCCCCTATGCATAGTGCAAACCTCCAAATTTATCTAGGAGATTTCTCATTAAGTATTTCTTAGATTTAGTTTTTCATTGGTCTATGTGCGTATTAGACTGTGAACACATATAGTGAAACAGAGGGATTACGTTATTTCACAACTACATAATCAAGCTAAAAATATAGAACTTCAGGTGCACGGTCTCTCTCTCTCTCTCTCTCTCTCAATAATTTATAAACCAGAATATCATATTCTTTTGTTTGCACATTTAAAACTTTTTGTAACGAGCATAGTCATTCAATTCAAGACCAATAATGAGCATATTTCAGATAACACTTATTCCACATGCAAAAGTTAAGATCCCATACTGTTCCTTGTTACTCCATATTATCCCATTATTATGGTTTAGGGTTAGTAAATCATGTTATTTATGTTGAGATATGTGATCCGAATTCCTAATGTGATTGTATTCAAATATGACATATTAGCTGATAAGTTTCATACTTGGACTCTAAATCTTTTTACCCCTTTATATACCTCTTGTAAGCTTTACGGGGAGAGTTGACGCCTCATTGTAATCCTCTGCGATTTGTAAACACTCCTCATGTAGTGATCATCGCCGGTTGACACCCGTGTTTTCTTTCCCAGAAGGGTTTTCCACGTAAAAATTTATGTCTCATTTTGTCCCTATTTTTCTAACAAGTGGTATTAGAACATAGGAGATTAGGGTTTGAGAGAGATACGAAAAAAATAGATCTGTTTCGGCCGCCACCGCCATCTCCTCGCAATCAAAAGGCAAGTATAAGTCGTGCAAATATTACAAGAAAAGTGGACACAACATCTCCGAATGCTGGAAGCTGCAGAATAAAGAAAAGATAACTGGTTAGTATAAGTCAAAAGGTAAACCAGATAATGAAGGTAAAGCCTCTCTTGCTGCTGATGATAGTACTGATAGAGAAATCCTTGTTGCATTTGTTGGATATGCTAAGACCAATGATGAATGGATTCTTGATTCTGCCTATACCTTTGGCATATACGTCTTGGGCATATGAGTGAAATTGATTTGACAGAATTGAGCAAGAGAGGACTACTTGATAGACATAGCATCGGCAAGCTGAAATTTTGTGAGCATTGTGTGTTTGGCAAATACAAGAGAGTGAGGTTCAATACTTCAGTTCATACTACATAAGGTATTTTGGATTATATGCATTCTCATTTATAAGGGCCATCTCGCAAGACATCGCTAGGATGTGCTAGCAATATGTTAACAATTGTTGATGATTATTCTAGAAGAGTGTGACCTTATTTCTTGAAGCATAAATCAGAAGTATTTTCAGCATTTAAAGAGTGGAAGACTATGGTTGAAAAGCAAACTGAAAAGAAGGTAAAGAAACTTCGCACTAACAATGAGATGGAATTCTGTTCTAATGAATTTGAATCATATTGCAAGACTAGAGGCATTGTTAGGCACTACACCGTTCCCCATACTCAACAAAACAATGCAGCTGAGCGTATGAACATGACCATCATTTCCAAGGCCCATTGCATGTTGTCTAATGCAGGTTTGCATATGCGTTTTTGGGCTGAAGTCGCTTCCACTGCTTGCTATCTTATTAATCGGTCACCCTCTATTGCAATTGAAAAGAAGACTCCAATTGAGGTATGGTCTAGTTCTCCAGCAAATTATTCAGAGTTGAAATTTTTTGGTTGTACTGCTTGTGCTCATGTTGATAATGGAAAATTAGAGTCTAGAGCTGTTAAGCACATCTTTCTTGGTTATAGATCTAGTGTTAAAGGATACAAGTTGTGAAATCCTGAAACAAATAAGGTTGTGATTAGCAGAAATATTGTCTTTAATAAATATGATATACTTCATGATAAACTGCATACTAATATTCCTGTTGAGAGTAAGCAGAATTCAAGTGTTCAAGTGGACCATTTTGTTGGTTCAGATAATACATCAGATAAGCAAAATATTGTTGTTCATGACGCACCTATTGTTGAGCAGCCACCACAACGATCCATTGCAGTTGACAGACCTAGGAGGGAGATTAATCCACCCAAGAGGTTGATTGAAGAAGCTAATATTGTTGCTTATGCTTTGAGTGTAGCAGAAGAAATAAAAGGTAATGCAGAACCTTCATCATACTCTGAGGCTATTGAATCTACTGATTGTAATAAGTGGATAACTGCTATGCATGATGAGATAGAGTCACTTGAAAAGAATAGCACTTGGGAACTTGTGAAATTGCCAAAGGAGAAGAAGTCTGTCCATTGCAAGTGGATTTTCAAAATAAAGGAAGGTATTTCTCCTCCTGAACCAGCAAGCTATAAAGCAAGGTTGGTTGCGTTATCCGATCCGAAAATTATCCGAGAAAAATCCGATCCGAGACAATCCGAATCCATTTCCATTCGGATTGGTCGGAAACTATCTGATCCGTTTTTATCCCTATGTACAATGGTACAGACAACTGTTGGATATAGCAACTCTCTATGTCACCTGTAGATAACACTATAGACAGCTCATACAATAGGTTGTCTTTTCACTTGTCTTTATAGATGACATAATCTTTTAATGCTTTCATAGACCTAAGATATTTTATCCTTGATTCTGGTGATACAATCGGCTACATGATTATAGACAACACATTTCTCTATCTTTATTCTCTTTCATCCATATCAACTTAAATCATATGTTGCAGAGACTATAGACAGCTGATGTAAGCCTATTGTACAAAACCTTAGACTATTTCCTCTCTTAATTGCCGCACATGAATAGCTTTGGTATCCTCTTATCTCCAAGTCTTGATAGGTTGAGAAATGTTTCATTTCTTTCCGCTTACATAAATTTCTTTTTACAAATAATTTGTAAACTAAAATATCTGATTCTTGATTTATTTGCACAGTTGAAACTTTTGTAACGAGTATAGTCATTCAATTCAAGACCAATATAGCATATGTCAGATAACACTTATTCTACATGCAAAAGTGAAGATCACATGTTATTAACTATTAGGGTTAGTAAATCCTGGGACAGGTATGTAAGAAATTGACTGTGAAAGCCTCCTCGAAGAGCATTAACTGCCTGTCGTGTATGGCATCGACGAAATTTCCTTCAACCTGCCTGTCGTATATCGCATCCAAAAGATGCCGTGTCATTACCACTAGAAACTTGCAGGAAATTGCGCATCCTGTATATCTTTTGCTTGTTCGGTTTGTGCGCTCCTGTATATCTTTTGCTTGTTCACTTCGCACCTCCTCGACCTTCTTCCACAGCTCCGGGCATACCAGCCAGGAAGAGGGAGCTGTGCGGCCATGGCGGGGATGCTTGCCTCGGCTGTCCTCAACCTGGCAAGTGCTAAGCTGGCTTCTGCCGTTGGAGATCAGGTGATGATGCAGTGGAAGTTGGAGGAAAACCTGGAGGAGATGAAGGACACGCTGGAATTCATAGCGGCGGTGCTCAAGGATGCCGAGAGGCGGTCCATTAGGGACGAGTTGGTGCTGCTGTGGCTGAAGCAGCTCAAGAACGCCGCCTACGACATCTCCGACATGCTCGACGACTTCCAAGATGGAAAGGAGTCTCGTCAGGTAGCTTGTCTCCCCTCCAGAAGTGTTTTTCCAAACTAGTAGCATACTCAAAACTAGTGTGATTTCTTGTATTTGTTAGGCCCTGCCTCACGGCGGTGGCATAATCCTATATATATTTCTATTGAAAGGTAACTAGTGTGGTTCAGTGCTATATTCATGTTTTCCCTTGTTAATTTCCAGATCTGATATAAGTTTAAATTATCTTACAGAGAACGAGTCTGCTTTCATATGTGCCGAAGAATATTGAGTTGGCTAATAGGATGGAAAAAATGAAACAGCAACTGAGAAAGATCCAAGAGGACCATGAGAGATTCCAATTCTCGCGAGACTCTGGCGGTACCATTGAGCAGCAGATTACTGATCCACGGGAAACAATATCAGCGGAGAATGAAGAAGACGTTGTAGGTAGAGAGGAAGAAAAGAAGAACATCGTAGAATTGTTATTGGAAAGAAACAGCAAAGAAGAGAGCATAATTGTTCCTATATGGGGTCTTGGAGGCATAGGCAAAACAACCTTGGCCAGACTGGTTTTCAACGATACCCATTTTAAAGAGTATGATCATCGGGTATGGGTCTATGTGTCCCAGGTGCTTGACTTGAAGAAAATCGGAATTAATATAATTTCCCAAGTTTCAAAACAAGGAAGCCATGATTTAAATGATCTGCAGCCAATATACCAGCGGCTTAAGGAGCTACTAAATGGTAAGAAGTGTCTGATTGTTCTAGATGACCTATGGGAGGAGAAAGACACTGAGTTGGAAAAATTGAAGACTATGCTAAATGTGGGCAAGGCGGGCAGCAAGATTGATGTCATAGTAACTACACGTAAGAAAGAAATTGCACAAAATATTGGGACTGGTGAACCATACGAATTAAAGCCCTTGGATGATACCATGTGCTGGAGTATAATCAAGAAAAGGTGTAACTTTGAATCTAGAACTGAGTCTGACAAAGAACAACTGGAGAAGATAGGACAGGACATCGCAAACAAGTGTGCCGGTATAGCATTAGCAGCTCGAGCACTTGGGCACATGTTATCCGGAAATAATCTTGAGGAATGGTCAGCAATCAGAGACAGTGACATTTGGAATGAATCTTCATCAGAAGATACGAGTCTTCCACTTCCATCCTTAATGTTAAGTTACAAAAGCATGCCATCCTATCTGAAGTTATGCTTTGCCTATTGTGCAATCTTTCCAAAAGGTCAGAATATAGGTGAATATGAGCTGATTCACCAATGGATTGCTCTCGATTTCATCGAGCCATCCAAAACATTTTCAGCCAGACAGCTTGGCGAGAAGTATGTCAGGCAGCTCCTAGGGATGTCCTTCCTTCGTCATTCCTATTTATTTTCGGTGAGTTGCCGTATACCTCCACAACAGAACAACTATTCTTTCGTTTCTTTTTTGCGAGTGAAATGTTCTTCTTGGCGCATGATGTTGACGGTGACATGCTCGTGCATCCATCTAGCGATAGGCATTAGTATTATGAAACGTTCATTAGTTTCTTTTTTCTTTGCTAGAATTAGTATTATGAAATCCCACGTAAATTGTACTTGTAATATAGCTCTTATTTATACATGGGCTCAAAACCTCTAAAACAAAGAAGAGACCTTTAATCTAACTAAACCTCGTAAACAAATCGTTGTGTTCTTATTCGTTATGAATGATCGTTTTCATGTGCACTTCGTGGCGCCTCCGCTTCAACAGTGATGCGTCCATATCACGCTGATGTCTGTGCCTAAGTTAAGCAAAGAAGGAAGCATGTATCCAGACACGAGATATTATCTGCCGCTGTCACATTTGGTCATTTGAAGGCATTTTTATTTGAAGCACACACCAAACCAATGTCGATTGAAGTTATAAAAAACACACATAATGGTAATAGCAAATGTTTTATTAAAAAAAGTGAAAACAATTGACTAGTGCAAGGCTCGCAATCCACAAGTCACGGGTTTAAATTAAAAGACCACAGTGGGAAACTCATACAAATAAGGAAAATTTGTTACAGTACACCGAACTTTTGTAGTATTTGCTCTCGGACACTGTTTTTTTTGTGTCTTTGTTGAAACACACTACTTTTATGGCTCTTTGCTGGTGAAAACTAGGCCATTAAAATATAATATCCGGCTGAGAGAGGAGAGGTGGGTGAAAGCCTATTTTTCCCCTCGCCCCTTCTTCTTCCTCTTCTCTCCCTCCGCGTGTTCTCAAGGCCGGATGTGTGCAACCGGAGCTTTGGTTTGACACTGCCTTCCTCGATCCATAGCCGAAGCCACCGTCTCGGAGGGCTGCGCCCGTGGAAGCTCAGCACATCCATCTTTGTCGCAGATCAACACCGATGTCACCTGACCGTTGCGCACCTCACCACAGTCGTTGCTCATCGAGCCGGGGCACAGCTGCCTCGCTTCGCCCACATCTTCACCGCCTCAGTCCTTCCCATGCCACGCTAGTTTTCATGAGGACCGCCTCCTCCACTCAGCTTGTTTGTACCTTTCTTCATGCCTCTCCACCACCGTAGCTTCCCACCACTGACCTCCTCCACGCCACATTAGTCGTCACTACCACCAACCCTCCACCACGTGCCCCAGACCAAGCCAATGCTGCAGAAATGGCCATCATCTCCACGTTGTGCTCGTGCCTCCGAAGGACACCAGAGTTCGCCGCTAGTGAGATCTTCTAACCGTAGTCCCCGCTCTTCCCCCGCTCCGTTCCGGTCACCGTGGCTAGCCCCATTGTCCCCCTCCGCCTTAAATTGGTTTGTATATGCTAGGAACTTGCCATGCTTGTGCCGTTGTCCCTGATCCGCTATCGGGGCTCACCGTTGCACCGCTCGTCAAAGAGAGAGGGGGAGGAGGGGGAGAGAGTGTATGAGAGAGAGAGAGAAGGACAGATAAAGATAGAGAGTGACATGTGGGCCCAGTTTGTAAGGTTTAGGGCACCAACTGTCATTTACAAAAAAAAAAAACTCTCTCCAACTCAACCAAAAATGATATTTTAATGGGTTCAGTGTCCACCAGCAAAGAGCCAAAAAAAAGGTTTAGTGTGTTTTAGCGAAGATTAAAAAAAACAAGTGTCCTGCTGCAAATGCTACAAAAGTTTGGTATCCTGTAGCCAATTTTGCCTACAAATAATCCACCCATCGCTATACCAGCTCCAAACAAAGGTAAGTTAGAACATTTTGGGGGGGTGCAATCACTTTTTTAGGACCGTGGATGGAGATTAAGAGTCTTCCCCATTACTATCCATTAGGTATTTATATGTCGCACATAATTTTCTTGTTGGCCAACCTCCACGTAAGTGAAACATGTTTTCCTGGCCGTTGATTGTGGGCCAGTCATAAAAATTGTAGGGCGTCAAGAAAGATTTAAATTATGGTAGCAACGTCTGATGTGATAATAGCTTGTTTCACCGCCAAAATTTTGTGTGGAACATGTGGAAATAGGGCATGTCTATTAGCCTCATAGTTTTTTTGTCCAATAAGTGTCGCGAGTCTAGTTAATATTTTATTTGTCACAAAAAGTTATGGTGCGAGAATGAGCCAATGGCTTGCTTGTGGGAGCAAGGTGTTCGTTCCCACCCATCTAGGTTCGATTCCTATGATCGATTTGATATGCATTATTTAACCAGAGTACACATGTGTGTTTAGTGGGAAAGCGTGTGTGTATGCTTTGTAAGGTTATAGATTTATCGAATCCTCTACAATCCCGGACATGTGTAGTAGGACCAACACTCGTGTGCATACATGTGGTGTTAGTCGAGATATTGATGTGTCCTCTCCTAGACCTTTAAAAAAGTATGACGCTCAATTTAATATTGTTATTTGCATTTAGTTTCAAACTAGTTAAGTAATCAACATGTACATTATTTAAATAGAAAATAAATCAGTAAATAATATTAATTTTAGGACATTATACTACAATACAAAACCAAAATTGAAATCCTAGTTTCATGCACACTTGCTGCAAAAATAATATATTATTTCGAAATGCTAGGGAAGAATAAATGGTAGCTGTTAAGTCCACCAAGGAACAAGCTAGCTGTTAATCTCTTAAAACAACTTTTATATACATATATTAGTTCCCTGGACTTGACATTTCTAACAGATCTTGTTATTTTATTTCAGACTTCCCGGGTGTTCAACATGCACGACCTAGTGCATGACCTCGCAACATCAGTCATGGCTGACGAGCTACTTGTTTCTGATGCTAAAAAAGGGAGCAACAGTAGTCGGAACAAGTACTGCCGTTGTGCATTCCTCACAAATTACAGTGAGACAACAAACTTGTCAGCTATTTTCCCGGCCAACGTGAGGGCATTGCGCTTCTTGGATTGTCAGCTACGTAATGATGCATTTTCATTCACGAAGTACGTGCGCGTCTTGGATTTACCCGGATGCCCGTTCTCACAGTTGCCCAAGTGTGTGACTCAGCTCTCAAGATTACAGTACCTAAATCTGCAGGGATCCGATCAAATTTCTGAATTACCGGAATCAATTGGTAAAATTGAGTGTCTGATGCATCTTGACTTAAAATATTGTTCTAGGCTAGCTGAACTACCAAAAGCATTTTCTAGTCTCACCAAACTCCAGTACTTGAACTTTTCATGGTGCTCCAATCTTGAAAAGCTACCAGAAGATATAGGCAGCCTCATCGAACTGCAATATTTAAATTTATCATATTGTAGTAAACTTGGAGAATTACCAGAGTCATTTCAGAAGCTCCACAATTTGGTGCATCTCAATTTGTCACAGTGCAGTGGTGTGAAACAGATACCGAGAGCCTTGGGTGGCCTCACCAAACTTCAATATTTGAATTTGTCAGAGACCCTGGATCCAATCTTTCATTCCCTACCCTCAAATGAAAGTCGCAGATATGTGGAATGTATCGGTGCTCTTACCAACATAGAGCACCTGGACCTATCTCACAATTGGCGTCTCAATTATCTACCAGAAAGTCTTGGTAACCTCAAAAGGCTATATACACTAGACATCTCAGGGTGCTCTGGGTTAGATTCCATACCAGAAAGTCTTGGTAACCTCGAAAGGCTACATACACTAGACATCTCACGGTGCTCTGGGTTAAATTCCATACCAGAAAGTCTAGGTGCAATCTGTACGCTGAAATTTATAAACGTGAGTTACTGCTCAAATCAACTGAAGGTGCACATAACGCTTTCTCCTCTCCTGAGTAAATTTGTAAAATCGGCATGCTTCATGGTTCATGCTAATGATGTTAATACTTTTGGCAATCTTCATCTGCTTGAGGACGTAAATCATACTGAGTTGGAAATAAGGAGTCTTGAAAATGTAAGGTTTCTGGAAGAAGCACGCAGAGTAAAATTGTTTGAGAAACAAAATCTTTCAGAGCTAACTTTTCATTGGACCTTGGATGCTTGTCGACTTTTGGAGGACAAGGATGTGTTGGAGGAACTGGTTCCACCAATAGGTTTGAAGCGCCTTGAGCTACGAGGTTATAGCAGTATAGAACTCCCTACCTGGCTCATGGGCATTATCTCATCACCTCCCTACCTGGATGTTTCTCATCACCTCCCTAATCTTGTTAAAATTAAGTTATATAATCTGCCGAGGTGCAACAACCTGCCACCACTTGGACAGTTGCCAAACCTTGAAGAGCTACAACTCATTAGGCTGTGTAGCATTACCAAAATTGGTGAAGATTTGTGCGGGGGCGATGGAGCATTCCGTCGATTGTCAACCTTCACCTTGGAAAATATGAAACGACTGGAAGAGTGGAGCACAACAAATATGTTCCCTAAGCTGAAGACACTGGGGACATCTGATTGCCCTTCGCTGAGGTTAAAACCATGCCCACCAATATTTCCTTACTGGTACATACGGAGCAGTGACAAAGTAATATCGTCATGGGGTGAGGGAGGCCACATCAGCGCTTCCTCCTCTACTCCAGCCACCAGTTTGCATGTCACCCGTAGCAAAGTGCCAATGGACAAGTGGAGGTTGCTTCACCACATCCCTACCCTCCAACAGTTGCAACTCAGCATGCGGCACCTTGTCTCCCTCCGAACGCTACAATTGTGGGATTGCAGCAACATTTCAGTGCTGCCGGAATGGTTGTGCGGCCTCACCTCTCTCGAGAGTCTCACGATCTATTATTGCCAGAGCTTGAAGTCTTTGCCGCAATGTGTACAACAACTCACCAAGCTCAAGGAGCTACGAATTAGAGGAAATGGTGAACTAAAGAAGTGGTGTGAATCAGAGGAGAACAAGATAAAACTTGCCCACATCAAAACAATAGTGAGTGCACACGATGCTATCACTTATCTAGATTCGGTCTAGAAGTTTATCGTTATACCATTATATATTTCTTATTTATTTCCAGCACACCGCGCATGCTGTGCACCTCGAGCGGACGTGCGGGATGTGAATTAATTAACTCAAATGGAAATATTTTAGAGCCCTGTTTCCATTTCTTACTAGAATCTATTCTTGTTGTTTCTATACCATGCATTAATTAACTCACACACCTAAACAATATCAGATAACGCTGCTTCCTAAAAATGGAATTATGTAAAGGTAGAGAAAACTCAAGGTGTGGATCTATCCTATGATTGGTGCAAACACAAAGTAAATTACCTTGTCTCTGAAACAAAACTAGAATGCTAGCTAACCATTCTTGACTTTATCAATTCTGCAGAGTATTGATGGTCCCGAGCGGGATTCGATCCGCCTGAGGATAATTCGGTCTCATTGCAACTCTTCATGGTTTCGATGTCAGCATTGCGAGAAAACTCCATCGACTTGAGGACGTAAATCTCAAGGAGTTGAAGATATCTTGTCTTGAAAATGTAAGGTCTCTTGAAGAAGCACGTAAAATTAAATTGCTAGAGAGAGAAAGTCTTTCAAAGTTGACTCTTGAATGGATTTCGGATGAGGACCGATTTCTGGAAGACAAGGATGTTTTGGGCGAACTAGTGCCACCGAGAGGTTTGCAGCACTTGGAGCTAGATGGTTATGGTTGTATAAGCTTTCCTACGGCTCATGGGCATTTCTCATTATCAGTACCTAATCTTATTGAAATTAAGTCGAGAATCTCCCGAGGTGCAGCGACCTGTCACCACTCAGACAATTACCAAACCTGGATAAGCTACATCTCGGAAGTCTGCAAAGCATTACAAAAATCGACAGAGATTTCTGTGCTAGGGAAGGAGCATTCCTTCAGTTGTCAGAATTCACATTGCACAATATGGAACAATTGGAAGAGTGGAACACAACATACTGCAGAGAGGACGGCGTGGAGGAGTTCATGTTCCCTAAACTTGACAAATTGGAAATAGAAGGTTGCCCAAAGTTGAGGTTGACACCACATCCACCTATATTTCGTATCTGGAAAATATGGAATAGTGACATGGTGATATCGTCATGGAGTGAGGGAGACCACATCAACCATTCCCCTTCTGATACTGCAGGCACCACATTGGAGGTCTGGTGTAGCGGCACCAGGTGAGTGGAGGCTGCTTCACCACCTCCCTACCCTCCAAGAGTTGTTAATCAGCCATTGTCATAAACTGACGAGTTTACCAGAGAATACACAGCACCTTGCCTCCCTCCGATCGCTACGGTTGTGTTATTGCAATGGCATATCAACGCTGCCGGAATGGCTGGGCCACCTCACCTCCCTTGAAAGACTCGTTATCATCACATGCCGAAGCATCAAGTCTTTGCCACACTGTATACAACAACTCACCAAGCTCAAGGAGCTACGAATTTCGTTTAGCCCTAAACTAGAGAAGTGGTGTGAATCAGACAAGAACAAGATGAAGCTCGCCCACATCGAAAATATAGTAAGTGCACTGCCAAGCTAACTTATCTAAATTCGGCGTTTTTTCATATTTCCGTTTGGCTCATGGAGTACTCTGTTATACTTATTTGGAAAACAAAAAGTAAGCGGAAAACTACACCGGAGGCAACAAAAATACGAAAATCACTCAGTGATCTCTATCACGTGCATTAATTAACTAACACGCCTAAACACCATCAGGCAATTCCGCTTTCCGTTTCTGACGAATCTGCCATGATAGGTTCAGGGATATAATAACATATATTCGACTCTTTGTTCTGTTTTACACAGTTGCAAAGAATTTTTTGCTGACAGATTACCCTGCATTTGAACAGAACTAGAATGTAGCGAACCAGATGCCGACTATATCAATTCTGCAGGGTTATCGGATTTGAAGCATGTCATAGGACATATGGCACAGCAGACTACAAAAGCCTGGCATTAATCAACTGAAACGAAGATATCCGTTCCTATTCTGGCAATGCAAGCTTCAGGGAGTTGGATTGAGCAAAGTTGAGGTCTAAGCTGCGGTACTTACTGTACATATCCATGACTTAAATTGGTTTTATTCGGCACCCTTTTTCCTAAGTCGTCATTTCTTTGTTTCCGTATATCAAACTGTAATTAGTAACACTCATGAAAGCATGATCCAAGCGTCTACTTTCTCACTGAACAATACCTCAGAATAATGCACATGCTTTTCTTTGAAATGATGATAAGATTATCTGATGCCCCCCTAAAAAATTACAAGTGCTATTCTTCCTTCCGGTTCATAAAAACAGGTCATTTTGGACATCGATATGGTCCTCAAAATACAACTTTGACCACTAATATTATGAAAATATTTTTCGAGGCGAATATGCATATATGATTTTTATGCATCTAATCTAAATATTTAAAAATATATTGATAGCCAAAGTTTTCAAAGTCTTCACGAATTCCAAAACAGCTTGTTTTTGTAAACTCAAGGGAGTATAACATTTCAGAATGATAGCTGCACATAGAGAATATACTACTCACGGGCTCACTGGACAACTAGGTTCCCATGATGCACACCAAAACAAATTCACAAGCATGAAAAACGAAACATTGTTCTATCGGCGTCAGTCTCCTCTTTTTAATATTATATTTGTAACACCCCAGCCCAACACTGAGCCTGGAATGCCACTAAACTACCTTCCAATTAATAATTATTGACACACTTTATAAATACAGCAAGAAATCAATGATAATCAAATCCATGGACCACAAAAGAGCAATACATAATTATGGATCATGTGGTAATAAATAAGCAATGGGAATTATAACCAGGTAAATAATCCAAAGCAGCATCAACCAATGAATCCAAATTAATAAAGCAAATAGTCTAGTCCAAATGATATCCTAAACATTATTCAATAACTAACATGTCCAAGAATTAACCAATATTGAATGAAAAGATTATCATGGCGAATGATCATGTGATGTCCATGTGCTCTACTCGCTCTCAGTTACGGCATCCTCGAAGATCACCTAAAGACAACAATAGAGCAAGGGTGAGTCCACGACTCAGCAAACACATCGATATACAACGAACAATAATAAATCAACAGCATTCAATAACTTCATTATCATCACATGCACTTCCATTCACATTCTCATTCATCAATCTCAAATATCAATGCAACTCTAATCTATATGTCCACATGCACTTCTTTTCACGTATCTGGGGTATAGCGTGAGTGAATGCTCGCGACAACATTCACTCTCAAGCCCGTTCCTCCATAAGGATCGGGGACCTCCTCCACTCCCGTGGAGTTGTGATCATCATGATCACCTTCTCTTATGCAAAGATGCTTATGAATGCAAACATGCAACTCCATCATAAACATCATATCCAACTTTTCATCATGTCCATTAACAATATAAATCCATACCATTCCATTGCTTGCAATTAAACAAAATAAAAGCACAACAATAATGGTAATAGAAGATAAAGAAAACAGTGATCGATCATTGATCATTTGTCTACCATGCACTTGCCTTTACTAGTTGCGACGCACGATCTGATTAGAAGACGGCAACAAGCACGACGCCTCTCCTATATTAAATACACACATCTCAATACAAGCTACAGCATCATAAGAATAACAATCAATATACATCGCTCCTACACGTCCCCAATTATACCACGATACACCGGTACCGAAAAGTTACCCATAGTTGACCTGTCACTAAAAAGAGCGTAACTTATGAATCGAAAGTCCGATCACCACAAACCACCCCATTCTGGATTCTTCATAAAATTATCCACATTTTCTTAGATTACACCGCCTTCTAATTAAATCATCTAACCCTCCGTATTTAGCCCGGAACGCCGGTCTGTCCGCCTCGGGACAGCGGTCGTCCAAATTTCATAACTTTTGTTTTACTCAACCAAAATGCGCGTTCTCAGATCCTACAGAACCATTGGACAATTATCTACAACTTTCATGTAGATCAAAAACTCTAATTAAGCTATTTACTATTTTTAATCTACAGTCTACCAAAACAGCGCCGAAAGACGATAACCGTAAAAACAGCAGCCTTCCGAAAATCATAACTCAAAATCTACTTGTCCGATTGACATAATTAAATATGCTAAAGAAAGCTATCGATATTATCTACAATTAACTAGTAGATGGCATTTTCAAAATTTGCCGTTAAGATGCCCGATTAAATCGAACAACGGAACAGCCGGTTAAACACATCTATTAATCGATACAAAGACTAAAACTAAAGAACCTTCTCTAATTAACCTCAATTATAATCCCTAATTAACAGGGTCTAGTTCGGCTCAACCCATTAAAAAAACAACCAAGGCAGAACTTCTAATTACCTCCTCAATCGGCCGGCTCCGTTACACACGCAGAACGCATGCGGCGACACTCGACAAAGCAACCACGCGCAGAATCAAAGCCAGATCGGCGGCGGGAAAAAGCCAACGCGCGTAAGACGCAAAGAATTCGGACCGGCTTGAGTCGGCGTGATTAGCTATGACAAAAAAACCGCCGGCGGCGCAGCTTCGGCGGCGCAGGCGGGGCGGCTCGGGCCGAGCGCGACAAGCGATGCGACAAGGCTGCGTCCAGCTGACTCCACGCAAGGCGCGCGAACGCAGCGCATGCAACGCATGGAGAGCGGCACTCGGTGGTTGGAAAAAAAGAAAGAAGAAAAAAAAAGAACGCAGAGAGAAAGAAAATTGACTGGCGGTGGTCGGCCGGTGAAGTGGAAAAAGAATTGTTAGGGTTTCTAGAAAATCTATAAATCTATTTATATAGCTCATAAAAATCTCGAAAATATTCTATTTTTCACAAATTCTTTTTTTATTAATTACGCACAAGCCCTTAAGACTTTTAATTAAATATTTAATGATACTATTTAACTAATTACTCTCAGGCCCTTAAGACGCGATTATTAATATTTATTTATTTTTCTGAGTATTACATTCTACCCCTTAACAGAATTCGACCGAATTCTACATCGCCATTCTACTCAAAGAAAAAGCGCACGGTGAAATTAAACAACAAAACAACACGTGCAGACGTGAACAACTCCGTAATGCTCGCATGCGAGACTCCAACTCCCAAGTCGCATCTCTCTCGATCGATCGTCCACGACCTTGAGCGTATACCAACGTCTTGTGCCTCGGACCTCGCTCGACCTCTCCGAATGCGCGACGGACGCGACTCAAGCGTGAGGTCTTGCTCAATAGTCAACGGCTCTAATGAAATTTTATGCTCTGGATCTCTCAAAACTTTCAAAGATCGAGGCGTGAAACACATTATGAACTCCACGCATGGACTCAGCGAGTCCAAGCGGTAGGCTAACTTTCAATCCTTGCAATAATCGAGAACGGTCCAACGTACCTCGGGCTAAGCTTTCCTTTGGTACCGAACCGAACAATACCTTTAGTGGAGACACTCAAGAGCACTGGTCACCCACGCAAACTCCAAGTCACGCCTCCTCAAATCAAGATAACTTTTCGTCTACTCGAGCCGCTAATGATTCGCCTCACCATGGCCACACGCTCAACGGTCTTGAATCGGTCCGGACCCAAAATTGCCTTCTCTCCAAGCGCATCCCAACAAAGTGGCGATCCGCACTTCCGCCCATAGAGAACCTCAAATGGCGCGGCTCTAATCTTGGAATGGTAACTATTATTATAAGCAAACTCGCAAGTGGCAAGCTGGTCCTCCCAACTACCCTTCCAAGACAAAACGCAAGATCGCAACATATCCTCCAAAGTCCGAATAGTACGCCGACCGCCCATCATGTCGTGGGTGAAATGTTTGTACTAAGGCGGCTGTGTGCCCAATGCACTCTGCAGACTCTCCCTAACTTGGAGACAAACTTGGCCCCTGTCGAAATAATGGTCTTTGGCACACCATGCGATCTCACTATTTCACGCACATAAATAGGAGCTAGATCACTCATTGAATTTGTCGTGCGAATAGGAATGAAGTGTGCGATTCTTTGAATCGATCCACCACTACCCAAATCGCATCCTTCCTCGCGGCGAACGAGGCAACGCCACCACAAAGTCCATAGAAATATCATCCCAAGGCCACTGGGTATCTCCAAAGGTCGCAACAACCTGCGGGACGCTTGTGTTCGACTTTCACTTGGCGACAAACACCGCAAGAAGCCACATAATTAGCAATATCCACCTTCATTCTTTTCCACCAAAATTACATTTGAGATCTCGATACATCTTAGTCTCACCAGATGAGCGATTATGCAGTGCGATGTGCCTCCTCAAAATATCATCCTTGACCTCCGCCTTTTGTGGCACACAAAGACGGCCTTTAAACCTCAAAGTACCAGAATCATCCATACTAAAATCACTCTCTTTACCTCCATCCAGACGCTTCCTAACCTCCTGTAATAACCGGTCACTCTGTTGTGCTTCCCAGACACGGCCCGAATAGTGACTCAAGAATCAACTGTGTCTCAACATGTGTCGTGCCCGCATAACAATAAGATATTCCCATGCGATCAAAATCAGCAATGAGGCAATCTAGAGTCGCGGGAGTCGCCTTGCGACTAAGAGCATCTGCAACAACATTGGCCTTGCCTGGATGATACTGAATAGTAAGATCATAATCCTTGATCAACTCCAACCACCTCCTTTGCCTCAAATTCGAGATCCTACGGTGAAGATATACTTGAGACTCTTGTGATCTGTGAAAATATCACAAGGCTCGCCGTATAGATAATGCCTCCAAATCTTGAGAGCAAAAACAACTGCAGCCAACTCCAAGTCATGAGTGGGATAATTCTGCTCGTGCTTCTTTAACTGTCTCGACGCATAAGCAATCACCTTACCGTCTTGCATGAGAACACAGCCAAGACCCACTTGAGACGCATCTGAAAAAACAGTGAACCGCTTCCCTGGCTCGGGGAGAGTGAGAATAGGAGAGGTCACCAACCTGTCCTTCAAAATGCAGAAACTGCGCTCACACTCATCAGTCCACTGGAATCTCACACCTTTTTGAGTAAGCTGAGACATCGGTTTGGCGATGATAGAGAAATCCTGCACAAAACGCCGATAATATCCAGCCAAACCCAAGAAACTTCTCACCTCCTTCACACTAGTCGGCCTCTTCCAATCCACCACTGTGGATACCTTGCTAGGATCAACAAACAATACCACGAGGTTAATCACATGCCCCGAAAACCCATTCAAATCCGAACTCACACTTCTTCAACTTAGCATAGAACTTGTGCTCTCTCAAAGTATCTAAAACCAGCCTCAAATGACGCTCATGATCCTCATTGGTCTTGGAATAGATAAGAATGTCATCAATGAACACCACCACGAAGTCATCTAGATACTCATGCAACATGTTGTTCATGGTTTCCATAAAAATGGCAGGTGCATTAGTTAATCCAAAGGACATAACTTTATACTCATAATGCCCATACCTGGTGGAGAAAGCAGTCTTCTCTACATCCTGCTCACGCACACGGATTTGATTATACCCTGACTGGAGATCAATCTTGGAGAACACTTGAGCTCCATTCAACCGATCAAACAAGTCCTCGATGCGGGGCAATGGATATTTGTTCTTGATTGTGGCGCATTAAGCGCCGGTAATCAATACACATACGCCAACTCCCATCCTTCTTCTCTCGTGAATGAGCAGAGCTCCCACGGCGATACACTACGCTGATCAAACCTTTAGCCAACAAATCATCCAATGCTTCTTCAACTCGTCACGAAACGGACGTGCTAATCGATATGGAGACATCGAGATGGGACGAGTACCCGGAACAAGATCAATGCGAAACTCCACGTCTCGCACAGGTGGCAAACCCGGAAGCTCAGCCGGAAACACATCTGGGTAATCACTAACCACTGGAATCTCCTCAATCTGCGAAGCCACGCTCGGTTTCTCGGCCAAGAGCTAAAAAGCCCGATTTTCCATCGCGCGACCCGAACGATCCCACCAACATCGAAGAGAGCGCGAGGCGCACTCCCTGAAAGGTCGCGTCTCTCGGGCGGGTCCGCACAGAGACCATCACCACGCCGGGGCGACCCGCGGACTCTGCGGTGGGCATGGCGTACACTCGAGTGGCGCCATGGCGAAAGAAGACGACGGGGCGGCGGAGAGCCCCAACAATCATTGTGGCGGTGCCGTGAAGGCGGTCGTGCAACTAACCGGCAAGCTTGAAGGTGGCGGCCGCGATGAGTACCCTACCGGAGGCGCCCAAGTCAAGGAAATGGCGTATTGGAGGAGCGATCATCATCCGGAAAGATCTCGGCAGACCCATCAAGAAGAAGATGGCACTGAGCTCCCACTTGATCACACTAGCGGGTTACGGCGACACACCCGCTCCTTGTGACCCGATCGGCCACTGCGACGGCAATCTCCGCCAAGTGCACTCGGCGGCGGTGTCCATCACCGCACTTAAAGCAAAGCATGCCCCGCCAGGACAGACGAAGAGCCGAGTACCGCAAAGGACGAGGCGCCAAGAAGGAACGGCCTCGATCGCTTAGACACGAAGATGCGGTCCTCCTTGAATTTCTTGAAAGCGGTGTTGAGCAGACCCACTTCCCTCACTAGAGCCCTCTTCCGGTCACCACGAAACTACCGATCCACCAGAGGCTTGCGCGCCTTTGTGAGTGCATCTTCCAACTCCATGCCCCTAGCTTGCTCCACAACAGAGTGTAGTCACGAGTGGAGTAGCTCCCAACACATGTCGGTACTCGAGTGAGACCCCGACGGAACCTCTTGGCCTTCGAAGATCATCGTTCGCTCATGAAGGGACAAAGCGAACCAAGTTGTTGAACTCACCTCATACTCAAGAATAGACCTCTTCCCCGAGCAAAGGTCGTCAAGGCAACCTCCATCTTCTCAACAAGCGAGTAGGGTAGAACTTCCCTTAAAGCGATCAACAAAATCCTCCCAAGTGATCGGCCCTTGAGTGGCGGTCCTCAAGACAACACGCCTCCCACCAAATATCACGCTGCCCTTTCAATTTGAAAGGCTACAAAGCGGACCCTCGAGGTGAAGACATCTCCAAAGCTCCAAGCGCCTCTCCATGTAACGCAACCATCCATTGCTAGATCGGTGTGCCCAGGCCATCAAGCGGATCAAACCTCAACCCCATCCACTCTCGAAGTGTCATCCGCGCCTCAGGAACCGGTGGATAAACGACAGGAGCAACAACAGATGCCGCAGCAACAGGGGCTGCCGGCGCCTGTTGACGAAGAGCACGGATCTCTCCCACCAACTCTCTCAAAGAAAGCGGCGTCTCATCTCGACCCCAACCGAGGCGGGTCAACAAAGCAACCCCTCGCCATCGACGGCTCCTGCACTTTCGGGAGATGGCTCCACGGAACCTCGTCCGCGGCCACGACCTCCACGACCGCGGCCACCACGACCACGTCCTCTACCCCTCGGCATAGCTATCAACCACAATCAACAATACACAATGAGCTCAAAGCTCAAAATAAACTCATCCTTCATTAAACAACATCACGGAAGCGTAAAACTATATTCGTACCTCTCTCTAACCTACTGTGCACTAGTGTGTCAAATTTTAGGTTAGTTAACCATTAGCAAATTTTAGTTGATTTACTAATACTAAAACAAATTTTAACAATTTTTGTTTGCCTATGTTGTTAATCTATTCACCACGGACCTAAAGCCCGCTCTGATACCAACTGTAACACCCCAGCCCAACACTGAGCCTGGAATGCCACTAAACTACCTTCCAATTAATAATTATTGACACACTTTATAAATACAGCAAGAAATCAATGATAATCAAATCCATGGACCACAAAAGAGCAATACATAATTATGGATCATGTGGTAATAAATAAGCAATGGGAATTATAACCAGGTAAATAATCCAAAGCAGCATCAACCAATGAATCCAAATTAATAAAGCAAATAGTCTAGTCCAAATGATATCCTAAACATTATTCAATAACTAACATGTCCAAGAATTAACCAATATTGAATGAAAAGATTATCATGGCGAATGATCATGTGATGTCCATGTGCTCTACTCGCTCTCAGTTACGGCATCCTCGAAGATCACCTAAAGACAACAATAGAGCAAGGGTGAGTCCACGACTCAGCAAACACATCGATATACAACGAACAATAATAAATCAACAGCATTCAATAACTTCATTATCATCACATGCACTTCCATTCACATTCTCATTCATCAATCTCAGATATCAATGCAACTCTAATCTATATGTCCACATGCACTTCTTTTCGCAGATATCAGGTATAGCGTGAGTGAATCTTTCGCGACAACATTCCCTCTCAAGCCCGTTCCTCCATAAGGATCGGGGACCTCCTCCACTCCCGTGGAGTTGTGATCATCATGATCACCTTCTCTTATGCAAAGATGCTTATGAATGCAAACATGCAACTCCATCATAAACATCATATCCAACTTTTCATCATGTCCATTAACAATATAAATCCATACCATTCCATTGCTTGCAATTAAACAAAATAAAAGCACAACAATAATGGTAATAGAAGATAAAGAAAAGCGATGATCGATCATTGATCGTCTACCATGCACTTGCCTTTACTAGTTGCGACGATACGATCGATTAGAAGACGGCAACAAGCACGACGCCTCCTATATTAAATACACACATCTCAATACAAGCTACAGACATCATAAGAATAACAATCAATATACATCGCTCCTACACGTCCCCAATTATACCACGATACACCGTGCGAAAAGTTACCCATAGTTGACTGTCACTAAAAGAGCGTAACTTATGAATCGAAAGTCCGATCACCACAAACCACCCCATTCTGGATTCTTCATAAAATTATCCACATTTTCTTAGATTACACCGCCTTCTAATTAAATCATCTAACCCTCCGTATTTAGCCCGGAACGCCGGTCTGTCCGCCTCGGGACAGCGGTCGTCCAAATTTCATAACTTTTGTTTTACTCAACCAAAATGCGCGTTCTCAGATCCTACAGAACCATTGGACAATTATCTACAACTTTCATGTAGATCAAAAACTCTAATTAAGCTATTTACTATTTTTAATCTACAGTCTACCAAAACAGCGCGAAGACGATAACCGTAAAAACAGCAGCCTTAGAAAATCATAACTCAAAATCTACTTGTCCGATTGACATAATTAAATATGCTAAAGAAAGCTATCGATATTATCTACAATTAACTAGTAGATGGCATTTTCAAAATTTGCCGTTAAGATGCCCGATTAAATCGAACAACGGAACAGCGGTTAAACACATCTATTAATCGATACAAAGACTAAAACTAAAGAACCTTCTCTAATTAACCTCAATTATAATCCCTAATTAATGTGGTCTAGTTCGCTCAACCCATTAAAAAAACAACCAAGCGAACTTCTAATTACCTCCTCAATCGGTAGGCTCCGTTACACAGAACGCGTAAGCAATGACACTCTACGACAAAGCAACCACGCGAGAATCAAGCCTGATCGGCGGCGGGAAAAAGCTAACGGTAAACGCAGCGATAATTCGACCGCTTGGAGTCGGCGGCAGTTAGCGCCAAAAAAAAAACCGGCAGAAGCGCTTCGGCGGTAGGCGGCGGTGGCTCGGCGAGTCGCAGCGATCGACAAAGAAGCGCTGCGCCCCGGTGACTCCACGCGCAGGCGGCGGGCACGCGCATGCAACGCACAGGAGCGGCACTCGGTGGTTGGAAAAAAACAGCAGCCGAAGAAAAACAGCAACGCGCAGAGAAAGAAAATTGACGGCGGTGGCTGGCTTCGGCGGGGTGGAAAAAGAATTGTTAGGGTTTCTAGAAAATCTATAAATCTATTTATATAGCTCATAAAAATCCTGAAAATATTCTATTTTTCACAAATTCTTTTTTTTATTAATTACGCACAAGCCCTTAAGACTTTTTAAGACTTTTTAATTAAATATTTAATGATACTATTTAACTAATTACTCTCCGACCCTTAAGACGCGATTATTAATATTTATTTATTTTTCGGAGTATTACATTCTACCCCCCTTAACGGAATTCGACCCCGAATTCTACATCGCCATTCTACTCAAAGAAAAAACTGCACAGCTGAAATTAAACAACAAAACAACACGTACCCGACGTGAACAACTCCGGGTAATGCTCGCGCATGCGAGACTCCAACTCCCAAGTCGCATCTCTCTCGGTCGATCGTCCACAAAGACCTTGGCGTATACCAACGTCTTGTGCCTCAGCACTCGCTCCGACCTCTCCAGAATGCGCGACGGACGCGACTCAACTGTGAGGTCTTGCTCAATAGTCAACGGCTCTAATGAAATTTTATGCTCTGGATCTCTCAAAAACTTTCTCAGCATCGAGACGTGAAACACATTATGAACTCCACGCATGGACTCAGGCAGGTCCAAGCGGTAGGCTAACTTTCCAATCCTTGCAATAATCGAGAACGGTCCAACGTACCTCGGGCTAAGCTTTCCTTTGGTACCGAGGCAGAACAATACCTTTAGTGGAGACACTCTCAAGAGCACTGGTCACCCACCGCAAACTCCAAGTCACGCCTCCTCAAATCGGCATAACTTTTCATCTACTCGAGCCGCTAACAGATTACGCCTCACCATGGCCACACGCTCAACGGTCTTCGAATCGGTCAGGACCCAAAATTGCCTTCTCTCCAATCGCATCCCAACAAAGTGGCGATCGCACTTCCGCCCATAGAGAACCTCAAATGGCGCGGCTCTATCTTGGAATGGTAACTATTATTATAAGCAAACTCGCAAGTGGCAATGGTCCTCCCAACTACCCTTCCAAGACAAAACGCAAGATCGCAACATATCCTCCAAAGTCCGAATAATACGCTGACCGCCCATCTGTTTGTGGGTGAAATGTTTGTACTAAGGCGGTGTGTGCCCAATGCACTCTGCAGACTCTCCCGTAACTTGGAGACAAACTTGGCGTCCTCGTCGTAAATAATGGTCTTTGGCACACCATGCGTCTCACTATTTCACGCACATAAATAGGAGCTAGATCACTCATTTGAATTTGTCGTGCGAATAGGAATGAAGTGTGCGATTTGTTGAATCGATCCACCACTACCCAAGCGCATCCTTCCTCGCGCGAACGAGGCAACGCCACCACAAAGTCCATAGAAATATCATCCCAAGGCCACTGGGGTATCTCCAAAGGCTGCAACAACCCTGCAGGACGCTTGTGTTCAGCTTTCACTTGCTGACAAACACCGCAAGAAGCCACATAATTAGCAATATCCACCTTCATTCTTTTCCACCAAAAATTTTGTTTCAGATCTCGATACATCTTAGTCTCACCAGATGAGCGAAGTATGCAGTGCGATGTGCCTCCCTCAAAATATCATCCTTGACCTCCGCCTTTTGTGGCACACAAAGACGGCCTTTAAACCTCAAAGTACCAGAATCATCCATACTAAAATCACTCTCTTTACCTCCATCCAGACGCTTCCTAACCTCCTGTAATAACCGGTCACTCTGTTGTGCTTCCGCTTTGCGATGCGGAATAAATGACTCAAGAATCAAGCGTGTCTCAACATGTGTCGTGCCCGCATAACAATAAGATATTCCCATGCGATCAAAATCAGCAATGAGGCAATCTAGAGTCGCGGGAGTCGCCTTGCGACTAAGAGCATCTGCAACAACATTGGCCTTGCCTGGATGATACTGAATAGTAAGATCATAATCCTTGATCAACTCCAACCACCTCCTTTGCCTCAAATTCAGATCCTTCTGAGTGAAGATATACTTGAGACTCTTGTGATCCGTGAAAATATCACAAGGCTCGCCAGTATAGATAATGCCTCCAAATCTTGAGAGCAAAAACAAGCTGCGACCAACTCCAAGTCATGAGTGGGATAATTCTGCTCGTGCTTCTTTAACTGTCTCGACGCATAAGCAATCACCTTACCGTCTTGCATGAGAACACAGCCAAGACCCACTTGAGACGCATCTGAAAAAACAGTGAACCGCTTCCTGGCTCGGGAGAGTGAGAATAGGAGAGGTCACCAACTGTCCTTCAAAATGCGGCTGCGCGCCACACTCATCACCCACTTTGGAATCTCACACCTTTTGAGTAAGGTGAGACATCGGTTTGGCGATGATAGAAATCTGCACAAAACGCCGATAATATCCAGCCAAACCCAAGAAACTTCTCACCTCCTTCACACTAGTCGGCCTCTTCCAATCCACCACTGTGGATACCTTGCTAGGATCAACAGCAATACCCTGAGGGTTAATCACATGCCCCAGAAAACCCACTTCTGAAATCCAGAACTCACACTTCTTCAACTTAGCATAGAACTTGTGCTCTCTCAAAGTATCTAAAACCAGCCTCAAATGACGCTCATGATCCTCATTGGTCTTGGAATAGATAAGAATGTCATCAATGAACACCACCACGAAGTCATCTAGATACTCATGCAACATGTTGTTCATGGTTTCCATAAAAATGGCAGGTGCATTAGTTAATCCAAAGGACATAACTTTATACTCATAATGCCCATACCTGGTGGAGAAAGCAGTCTTCTCTACATCCTGCTCACGCACACGGATTTGATTATACCCTGACTGGAGATCAATCTTGGAGAACACTTGAGCTCCATTCAACCGATCAAACAAGTCCTCGATGCGGGGCAATGGATATTTGTTCTTGATTGTGACTGCATTAAGCGCACGGTAATCAATACACATACGCCAACTCCCATCCTTCTTCTCTGTGAGCGAGCAGAGCTCCCCGGCGATACACTACGCTGATCAAACCTTTAGCCAACAAATCATCCAGCTGCTTCTTCAACTCGTCCGAAGCGGACGTGCTAATCGATATGGAGACATCGAGATGGGGCGAGTACCGGAACAAGATCAATGCGAAACTCCACGCCTCGCACAGTGGCAAACCCTAAGCTCGGTAGGAAACACATCCGGTAATCACTAACCACTGGAATCTCCTCAATCTGCGAAGCCACGCTCGGTTTCGGCCAAGAGCTAAAAGAAGCCCGATTTTCGCTGACGACCCGGAAGCGATCCACCAACATCGAAAGAGAGCGAGGCGCACTCCTGAAAGGTCAACGCCTCTCTCGGGCGAAGTCGCGCGACAGATCGTCACCACGTCGGGGCGACCCGCGGATCTGCGGTGGGCATGGCGTACACTCGAGTGGCGCCATGGCGAAGAAACGACGACGGCGGGCGGCGAGCCCCAACAATCTCTACGTGGCGGTGCCGTGGGCGGTCGTGCAACTGAAGCGGTGCGAAGGTGGCGGCCGCCGAGAGTACCCTACCTGAGGCGCCCAAGCCGAAGGAAATGGCGTGGCGGAGGAGCGATCATCATCTGGAAAGATCCTCGAGCAGACCCATCAAGAAGAAGATGGCACAGCTCCCACTTGATCACACTAGCGGGGTTCGGCGACACACCCGCTCCTTGTGACCCGATCGGCCACACCGACGGCAATCTCCGTCCA
The DNA here is from genome assembly GCA_036346395.1 of Hsuehochloa calcarea. NCBI lineage: Eukaryota > Viridiplantae > Streptophyta > Magnoliopsida > Poales > Poaceae > Hsuehochloa > Hsuehochloa calcarea. Next base: position 7,063,190 of record CM070607.1, read on the forward strand.
AGTGCACTCGGCAGCCGCGTGTCCATCACCGCACTTAAAGCAAAGCATGCCCCCCAGGGGACAGACGAAGAGCCGAGTACCGCAAAGGACGAGGCGCCAAGAAGGAACGGCCTCATTGCTAGACACGAAGATGCGGTCCTCCTTGAATTTCTTGAAAGCGGTGTTGAGCAGACCACTTCCTCACTAGAGCCCTCTTTGGTCACCACCGAAACTACGACCCACGTGAGGCTTGTGCGCCTTTGTGAGCCGCATCTTCCAACTCCATGCCCCTAGCTTGCTCCACAACAGTGTAGTCACAGAGTGGAGTAGCTCCCAACACATGTCGGTACTCAGGTGAGACCCGAGCGGAACCTCTTGGCCTTCGAAGATCATCGTTCGCTCATGAAGGGACAAAGCGAACCAAGTTGTTGAACTCGGCCTCATACTCGGCAATAGACCTCTTCCCGAGCAAAGGTCGTCAAGGCAACCTCCATCTTCTCAACAAGCGAGTAGGGGTAGAACTTCCCTTAAAGCGATCAACAAAATCCTCCCAAGTGATGGCCCTTGAGTGGCGGTCCTCGAAGACAACACGCCCTCCCACCAAATATCGCTGTCTTTCATTTGAAAGGCTACAAACGGACCCTCCGAGGTGAAGACATCTCCAAAGCTCCAAGCGCCTCTCCATGTAACGCAACCAGTCCATTGCTTAGGCGGTGTGCAGGCCATCAAGCGGATCAAACCTCAACCCCATCCACTCGAAGTGTCATCCGCGCCTCGAACCGGTGGATAAACGCAGGAGCAACAACAGATGCCGCGAAGAAGAGGGTGCCGGCACTGTTGACGAAGAGCACGGATCTCTCCCACCAACTCTCTCAAAGAAGGGCGTCTCATCTCGACCCCAACCGGAGGCGGGTCAGCAAAGAACCCCTCACCATCGACTCCTGCGCTCTGAGGAGATGGCTCCACGGAACCTCGTCGCGGCCACGACCTCCACGATCATGCCGCCACCACGACCACGTCCTCTACCCCTCGGCATAGCTATCAACCACAATCAACAATACACAATGAGCTCAAAGCTCAAAATAAACTCATCCTTCATTAAACAACATCACTAAGCGTAAAACTATATTCGTACTCTCTCTAACCTCACGTGCACTAGTGTGTCAAATTTTAGGTTAGTTAACCATTAGCAAATTTTAGTTGATTTACTAATACTAAAACAAATTTTAACAATTTTTGTTTGCCTATGTTGTTAATCTATTCACCACGGACCTAAAGCCCGCCTCGATACCAATCAGTAACACAATTTCAACACCGAGCACAGAATGCCACTAAACTACCTTCCAATTAATAATTATTGACACACTTTATAAATCTGACAAGAAATCAATGATAATCAAATCCATGGACCACAAAGAGCAATACATAATTATGGATCATGTGGTAATAAATAAGCAATGGGAATTATAACTGTAAATAATCCAAAGCAGCATCAACCAATGAATCCAAATTAATAAAGCAAATAGTCTAGTCCAAATGATATCCTAAACATTATTCAATAACTAACATGTCCAAGAATTAACCAATATTGAATGAAAAGATTATCATGGCGAATGATCATGTGATGTCCATGTGCTCTACTCGCTCTCAGTTACGGCATCCTCGAAGATCACCTAAAGACAACAATAGAGCAAGGGTGAGTCCACGACTCAGCAAACACATCGATATACAACGAACAATAATAAATCAACAGCATTCAATAACTTCATTATCATCACATGCACTTCCATTCACATTCTCATTCATCAATCTCAGATATCAATGCAACTCTAATCTATATGTCCACATGCACTTCTTTTCGCGTATACCGGTATAGCGTGAGTGAATGCTCGCGACAACATTCACTCTCAAGCCCGTTCCTCCATAAGGATCGGGGACCTCCTCCACTCCCGTGGAGTTGTGATCATCATGATCACCTTCTCTTATGCAAAGATGCTTATGAATGCAAACATGCAACTCCATCATAAACATCATATCCAACTTTTCATCATGTCCATTAACAATATAAATCCATACCATTCCATTGCTTGCAATTAAACAAAATAAAAGCACAACAATAATGGTAATAGAAGATAAAGAAAGCGATGATCGATCATTGATCGCCGTCTACCATGCACTTGCCTTTACTAGTTGCGACGCACGATCGATTAGAAGGCGGCAACAAGCACGACGCCTCCTATATTAAATACACACATCTCAATACAAGCTCTGACATCATAAGAATAACAATCAATATACATCGCTCCTACCGTCCCCAATTATACCACGATACACCGTGCAGAAAAGTTACCCATAGTTGACTGTCACTAAAAAGAGCGTAACTTATGAATCGAAAGTCCGATCACCACAAACCACCCCATTCTGGATTCTTCATAAAATTATCCACATTTTCTTAGATTACACCGCCTTCTAATTAAATCATCTAACCCTCCGTATTTAGCCTGAACGCCGGTCTGTCCGCCTCGGGACAGCGGTCGTCCAAATTTCATAACTTTTGTTTTACTCAACCAAAATGCGCGTTCTCGATCCTACAGAACCATTGGACAATTATCTACAACTTTCATGTAGATCAAAAACTCTAATTAAGCTATTTACTATTTTTAATCTACAGTCTACCAAAACAGCGCGAAAAGACGATAACCGTAAAAACAAGCAGCCTTAGAAAATCATAACTCAAAATCTACTTGTCCGATTGACATAATTAAATATGCTAAAGAAAGCTATCGATATTATCTACAATTAACTAGTAGATGGCATTTTCAAAATTTGCCGTTAAGATGCCCGATTAAATCGAACAACGGAACAGCCGGTTAAACACATCTATTAATCGATACAAAGACTAAAACTAAAGAACCTTCTCTAATTAACCTCAATTATAATCCCTAATTACTGTGGTCTAGTTCGGCTCAACCCATTAAAAAACAACCAAGGCGTAACTTCTAATTACCTCCTCAATCGGTACGGCTCCGTTACACACGCCAGCAAAGCAGCGACACTCGTACCGACAAGCAACCACGCGCAGAATCGCCAGATCAGCGGCGCAGAAAGCCAACGCAATGCAAGACGGCAAGAATTGACCGGCTTGAGTCGGCGGTTAGCTGGCGACAACAAAAAACCGCCGGCAGCAGCGCTCGGCGGCGCAGTATACCGGCTCGGCGAGCGGCAAGCGAGCAAAGGCAAAGAAGCTGCGTCCAGCGGCTCCATCGCGCAGCGGCGGCACGCGCATGCAACGCACGAGGCGGCACTCGGTGGTTGGAAAAAGCAGCGGTAAAACAAAGAACGCAGCAGAGAAAGAAAATTGGTGGCGGTGGTATGGGCGGTGAAGTGGAAAAAGAATTGTTAGGGTTTCTAGAAAATCTATAAATCTATTTATATAGCTCATAAAAATCCTGAAAATATTCTATTTTTCACAAATTCTTTTTTTTATTAATTACGCACAAGCCCTTAAGACTTTTTAATTAAATATTTAATGATACTATTTAACTAATTACTCTCCGACCCTTAAGACGCGATTATTAATATTTATTTATTTTTCGGAGTATTACAATATTATATTACTAGTTCCATACCTGTGCTTTGCTACAAATAAAAAAAATCATATTAGCTTAGCGCGTTGAGCTGTTGTCATCGCGCTCGGTCTACACCACACCTTCGGCCCTGTCATGGCACTCGTCGAAGCTCCGCCCTAGATTATACTTTATGTATTGAAAATTACTTGTGATGATCCAAAGTATCATCCGCCCTGAATATATCAAGGTCACAATGGACAAATGCCGGATATCAAAAGTAGCTTCTAAACATCATCAATATGTAGTGCTACTTTTATAACTGAGAAACATCTTCAATGACAACAGAACCCAAGCATATCTGGAGCTAACCCATATGATCTTTCATGTAAATGATTTCTATTTGAGAAATAGCAAAATCACAACAAAAAAAATTGACAGTAATGCATGAACTATGAAAAGATGAAGACGAGTGATCTCAACAAAACAATGGGATGCACTTCAGAAATCCATAAGATAAGAAAGGTGGAGAAGAAATACAGTGTTATTGCATTAAAACTAGAAAGGCAGTACAATTAATTAATTCCGCACTGGTACGTAAAACAAAAATAGCTGCTCAAGTGAGGGGGAAAGGGTACTAGAAGGATGAAAGATAGAACTAAGACAACCAACAGACAGATAAGCATACCAGAGGTGATGATATTGTGAAACGCATTGTTGATGAATAATATCATAATTCGGACCAGATAAAAACCTGACACACATGATTGGGAAGAGGCAAGTCAAATGGTTGAAAATCTGATAGATGAGCAGGTACCTGAGAAGTGAACTGAATTAAAAATATTTAAGTTATGATTGCATAATGGTATATGCTTTCATAGGAATTATTTAAGTTATCTGACACAGACTTGTAAAAGCCTGTAAACGTTTTTAAAAATAGATTAAAACTCTTGTTTAAGATGCCAGATTGAGGATTTTGATCATATATAATGATCTTTCATCTAAGCATGTAATGCTTCTTTGGAGAGGGGGGAAAACAGCTCCTAATTACAACTAAAAAATGAGGTGAGAATATGTAGGTTTGTTTTAGCTTTGCAATATTGAATCTTTCAAAACCGACATAAAAGAAAGTGAAATATATTAATAAAATAAATTGAAAGCACTCCCTTGTACAAATACTAGACAGGGAGGCCCCAAAACGACCACCGTTCTGCCAATCGAAAATTACATCTCTTGTACGAGAGATATCCTGTGCAGCCCGAGTTCATACAAAACATCACACATGCAGCGCTTCACGTGACTGTCCACAACATTGTGAAGTGACTTCAGTCTGATATTGAACCAGGACACTTTTGAATTGTGTAACATCTAAGAGCAAATACGTAGCAAGTGTGTTTAGCCTGTGGGGTATTGCAAATGGTATCACACAACCGAACACTCCGTACCATGTAGAAGTTCATATAGGTTAAGAAATGAATATGTTGTATATGGCTAAATTCTACCAAGACTCCCAATTCATGCATTAGTGATACTCCCAGTTCCTACATCCATAATTCAAAAAAAGATTTGCAACAAGGGAAATACAGTGAGTGGTTAGGATTTAGGTAAAATCAAGTTCCTGTCCAACAGGACTTATCTGCTAACTGGAACTCGACCAAAACTAAGAAGAAATACACAAATCTGAAATAGTTTCATGACTTGTACCAGTTGACGGATAGGCCATCGCCACAAACTCCACCCAAGGACTTACATAAAAGAAACTGAAAATTCTTGAAAGGATAGTACTCTACGTTGGAGTTAAAAATTGAGAGAACCTAGCAAAAATTCTTGATAAGATAGTGTTCTATGTTTGGAGTTAAAAACAGACAGAACCTATCAATATTATGAGGTGGACAAGCTTTTCCAAACCCAATACCTCTTTTAAAAGAATTCCACAAAATAAGGCAAAGCCAGTAGAACTGGCTTTGTAGGCATGATTGAAACAAGAATCAAATATATGTGCAATAACATGATGGTGCACTTCCACTTGAAAAGAAATTAGGATGCACAACTGAGGAAAAGTAATCTGTTTAGTAAGGATGATGCAGAAATTAACAATTGGGCTAAAAAACAGCATCCTGTGGCGAACTATTTCATCGATAATGAAGCAAGCACCACGATAAGCTACCAAAATTACACTGCAATGAACATTCATTTCACAATGTCCTGGACTCTACAGCATAATACTACCAGCTTACTAACTACTGAAGAAGTCAAGAAGATGTTACATTGCAACGCAGGCCGAAAACACTCGATATTATAATGTAGAGAAGAGAACCCTTCTCAAATGATTAACCAGGAGAGCAAGAAACGAAGAAATGACATTCTCGGTGACGAATTGATTCGATCAATTGAGAGAGAATACCGTACGGCCGCATTAGAAGGCAGTAGGCGAAGAGGAAGGACACAAAGGGAGGAGTAGAGGGGCAAGGGGAGGAGTAGGGGGGCGGCGGTGGCAAGGGGGACGAGAGGATGAAGAGCTGACCTTCACAAGAGGCCGGCGGTGGTGCTCGAGAAACGGCGGCGGCGAAGCAGTCGGCGAACGGCAGAGGAGGCCTCTAGGGTTTGTTGGGAGATTATTTGTTCTTTTTTTTTTTGAGATTTTTTTTGGGAGATCAAAGGTAAGTTTGGAGGGGGAGAAGTGGAGAGAACGTTAATTATATTATTGTCATTGTGCTCAGTCTACACCACACCTTCAGCCCTGCTGTGGCACTCGTCCAAACTCCGCCCTAGATTATACTTTATGTATTGAAAATTACTCGTGATGATCCAAAGTATCATCCGCCCTGGATATATCAAGGTCACAATGGACAAATGCCGGATATCAAATGCCAGATATCAAAAGTAGCTTCTAAACATATGTTTCTTCCATCATTACGTCATCCATATGTTGTGCTGCTTTTATAACTGAAAAACATCTTCAATGACAATAGAACCCAAGCATATCTGGAGCTAACCCATATGATCTTTCATGTAAATGATTTCTCTGAGAAATAGCAAAATCACAACATTTTTTTTTTTTGACAAAACAATGGGATGCACTTCAGAAATCCATAAGGTAAGAAAGGTGGAGAAGAAATACAGTGTTATTGCATTAAAACTAGAAAGACAGTACAATTAATTAATTCCGCACTGGTACGTAAAACAAAAATAGCTGCTCAAGTGAGGGGGAAAGGGTACTAGAAGGATGAAAGATAGAACTAAGACAGCCAACAGACAGATATGCATACCAGAGGTGATGATATTGTGAAACACATAGTTGAATAATAATATCATAATTCGGGCCAGATAAAATCTGACACACATGATTGGGAAGAGGCAAGTCAAATGGTTGAAAATCTGATAGATGAGCAGGTACCTGAGAAGTGAGATGAATTAAAATATTTAAGTTATGATTGCATAATGGTATATGCTTTCATAGGAATTATTTAAGTTATCTGACACACAGACTTGTAAAAGTCTGTACACGTTTTTTTTAATAGATTAAAACTCTTGTTTGAGATGCCAGATTGAGGATTTTGATAATATATAATGATCTTTCATTTAAGCATGTAATGCTTCTTGGGAGAGGGGGAAAACAGTCCTTAATTGCTACTGAAAAATGAGGTGAGAATGTGTAGGTTTGTTTTAGCTTTGCAATATTGAATCTTTCAAAACCAACATAAAAGAAACTGAAATATATTAATAAAATAAATTGAAAGTGTTCCCTTGTACAAATACTAGGCAGGGAGGCCCCAAAACGACCACTGTAATGCCAATCGAAAATTCCATCTCTTATTCGAGAGATATCCTGTGCAGCCCGAGTTCATACAGAACATCGCACATGCAGCGCTTCGCGTGACTGTCCACAACATTGTGAAGTTCATATAGGTTAAGAAATGAATATGTTGTATGTGGCTAAATTCTACAGTGAAGCAAGCACCACGATAAGCTAGCAAAACTAGACTGCAATGAACATTACATTTCACAATGTCCTGGACTCTACAGCATAATACTGCCAGCTTACTAACTACTGATGAAGATGTTACATTGCAACGCAGGCCAAAACACTCGATATTATAATGTAGAGAGAAGAGAACCCTTCTCAAATGATTAACCAGGAGAGCAAGAAACGAATAAATGACATCCTCGGCGACGGACTTGATTCGATCAATTGAGAGAGAATACCGTACGACCGCATCAGAGGGAAGTAGGCGAAGAGGAAGGAGACAAAGGGAGTAGAGGAGCAAGGGGAGGAGTAGGGGTGTAAGGTCTGTGACCTGCGTTGCGCCGTACCGTGCTCCACGTACCGTGCCATCCCCGCGCGCGCTTCAACACGGCTGCTGCCTCGTTCCTTGTTCGTGCGTTGGATGTTCCTTTACTAAACTGCGTTGCTACGGCTAAAAACAGAATTATATTGTCTTAGCATGTCGAGTTGTCCAAGTGAGGCTTGGCATATAAAGCTAATGAAGACTGAGATCACTGATTCCTCACGCACTGTTCTAGCGCTCGCCCAAGCTTTGTCTCGGTCTGCATCACGCTTCGTCTGTTGTGTTCCATCTACTAGGTAGACTTACATATAAAGCTAATGAAGACTGAGATCACTGATTTATTCCTGTTAATTGTTAGAGTTAATCTCGTTTCTACTTTTCTATATCTGTTTTTTTCCGTATCCGGCCAAGGAGCCCAACAACGTCGACGAACGTCTGGAGGCGGGATCTGGCAGCGGCAGTGGTGGCGGTGGGGATATTGTGATCCATCGCGTGGTGAGGGAGTCAGGAGGCTCGGTCGTATACCCGATGTTGATGCGAACCAACTATGGATATTGGTCCCTCGTGATGAGGGTGAATCTACAAGCGCAAGGCTTGTGGGAGGCGATCGACCCCGGCAATAGCGACTACCGCGACGATAGGATGGCTTGTCTGCCATACTCCAAGCCGTTCCGTCGGAGATGCTGTCTACGTTTGCAGTCAAGAACACCGCCAAGAACGCATGAGACACCATCAAGACAATGCGAATGGGTGTCCAACGCATACGTGAGGCAAAGGCGCAGACGCTACGCAAAGAATTTGATGACATCAAATTCAAGAGCGGCGAGTCGGTGGATGACTTCGCAATGCGGCTCACCGGCTTAGTCAACAACTTGAAAATACTCGGGGACAAGATTGAGGAAGACCGTGTTGTTAAAAAATTCCTCCGTGTCGTCCCGCCAAGGTATTCTCAGGTAGCGATCTCAATTGAGATGCTCATTGACTTACAGACGCTCTCGGTGGAAGAGCTCACCGGACGACTGAAGGCCGTAGAAGAATGCTACGAACAAGACAACACCAACGACACCAGCGGACACCTGCTCCTCACAGAGGATGAGTGGCTTGTGCGTATGAAGCAGCGCGAGTATGGCCAAGGCTTGTCTGGCGGACAGAAGCCCGGTGGTAGCAGACAATTTTACAAGGAATCGTCGGAGGAGGACGACCGTGACTCATTAAGAAGCCGCGAGCGTGGACGCAGGCGTGAGCGAGGCGGCAAAGGAGAACGTGGAGATTAGGCTAGACAAGACGATGGTGACAAATCCCATGACAAGTGCTTAAAATGTGATAAATACGGTCACTACGCGTCGGAGTGCCGCAGCCACATAAAATGCTTCAACTGCGACAAATATGGGAACTGTGCTTCGGATTGCCGAAACAAGAAGAAGAACGAGGAGGTAAACCTCACCCGAGCTATTGAAGACGACGAGCCGACCCTACTTCTCTCCTTATGTGTCGACTAGGCGCCGATCATGGAGATGTTGAACGAGGAGAATATAGTTCCTAAACTACGCATAGAGAGAGGCAACCATGATCATACTGATGAGTGGTACTTGGACAATGGAGCAAGCAATCACATGACGGGAGATCGCTCCATGTTCCATGAGCTTGACCAGAAGATTTCAGGCAAAGTCAAGTTTGGCGATGGCTCCACGGTGCAAATAAGAGGCAAAGGATCAATGCTACTGTGTCGGGACCCGAAAATACATCTCAGGAACCCTCTGTGTATTCTAAACTAGTCCCAGATCAGTAGCTAGCTCACACAGGAAACAGTGATAAAATACCATCCATTTATTCGATTTAACTAGAAAGATCTCAAAATAACAAATAATAATAACTGGACCTTATGGTCAACGTTTACTTAACTTGCCATGCATGGCTAAAGAAACAAATAAACTCTTGCAGCGGAACGAGAAACTTGGAAAGACCAATCAACATGCTCACATGCAATCGAGTGGAGAACGCATCCTAATCCGCAAAACCTTCATAGTCTTCCTTCTGAAAGAACTCCTGTGCAGCTTGATATTCTTCAACTGATCAACAAAGGCATGAGCCGTGAGTACATAAAGCACTCAAGAGTCGTAGGGAAATGTATGCAAATAGTATTCATGCAAGGCTTACCAAAGGTTAGTCAGATGGTTCTTTACGTAAAACAAAGATTTACGACAAATACCATAAATAGATTGAAATGCGTAATTGAAAAGAATAATAAATACTTAAACAATTTATTTAAAACAATCAGTGAACTAACCATTCACTTCTCAACCAAACCAATGACAAGTGAACTCCCTATTCACCCATCGACACAAACCACCAAGTGAATTACCCATTCACCAAACAAACATTATATTTATCAAGTGAACTTCCCATTCACACTCTGACTTATTTTTAGAAGAAACTCTATCTCCCATGTGAAATCCCCGAGCACGTCCATAACCGCGGACACGGCTATTTGAATAGTTTTACACACTCTGCAAAGGTTGTACAGCTTGACCCACAAGACACGACTTCTCTAGTTGGTTTGGCATCCGTCGATACCACTACTCACTACCTTGGGTAAGCAGGCTAGAGCCTGTGACAAGGCCTTTACAAAGCTCCTTCTCAACCCAGTTCTGCCCGCTGAGGTTTCAACACTGAATGTCTCCATCCGACTGACGGGGCCCCTCTTGCGCCATAGTGAGTACGTGCACTCGTAACTCACTCTTCCAAGATAGAACCGTAAATAAGATATTGCTAATTAATCACCAGTCCCGCCCATACAGACATGTGATTGTACTGCTAAGGCTCGATTCAATGGCGCACAAGATTAAGTCCTTGACAAGTTACTCAGGCGATCTTTCCACAAACCCACAACGTGTTAAATCCACACCCTCAATCCACCATCCACTCGCCTGAGTGAAAACTATTTTGTTTTAAAAGAAACCAATGACATCCCCTGTCATGGAACACATATTTTACAGCAGTAGCTAACCACCACAATTCCATATATCATTAAGTCAAGATTAATCATTATGACACATGTGATGATGAACCCATCGAGACTAGGCTTGACTAAGCACTAATACGATACCCATGTTGGTGATACAAATATGTCCAACTATAATTATCCAAGCTAGGGTGACAAAGGATTCATGGCATTCAAATATTCAATGGAGGCATAATGACAACAGGTAATAACTAATCCCAAAACAATTGATATAAAGATAGCATGCAATTGTATAAAATAATATACTTTTGAAATCATAGGTTCAATATGATCAAAGGACTACGGCTTGCCTTGGAATAAATCCTGGGATTGATCTTGATCTTGGTGTACTTCTTCTTGTTCAAAACATCCCGAAGTAGAAACGTCTACTCGTAAAACAAGAAAATGGAATAAATAAATACCAAATAGAGACAAAGCCAACTCCAAAAATTAAATAAAAATCATAAATAAATAGAGCTCGAATTTAGATGAATTTACAAATTTGAATGGGCTCAATCGGAGTTCGGATGCAAAAGATATGGGCTTTGGAAGATTGAAAATAAATTAAAACCCAAAATTGGATTTTAATTTGATTTCCCGAATTATTTTTCAATGGAAAAATCGACTTATGACGTCGGCTGACGTCAGCGAGGAATTACCGCTGAAAAATAAAAGAAAAAAGAAAAAGAAATCGCCGACTGACAAGTGGGCCCCACTGTTCAGTGGCTTGGTCCACCGTGAACTGAGTCCAAGGAGGTTTGGCTTCGGGAAAAACTGGACGTGCCACCTGGCTGCGACACGCAAGCGCCACACCAGCAAAAAGACGACGTGGCCGAGGAGGTGGCGGCTGAGGTGGCTTGCCCCGTTGGCACAGAGAGCAACCGCAGAGGAGGCAGCGGCCGGCGGTGAAACTGGCGACGGTGAGGTGGCGGCGGGGCAGTGGCAAAACGGAACCCTGGGAAGACGGTGGAGCTTTGGGGGTGGCGGTGGAGCTTGGGCAGCGACGACTCACCGACAGCGGCGACAAAGGGCGGCGGCAGTTGTCGGACAAAACCAAAAACGACGTAACGAAGCTCCTGGGTCACGGGCGACCAGTGCTAAATGTAGCCCTTGCAAATGCGGATCCGAAGGCGGTGGAATCACGGCCGGGGACGAAGTGTCGACGGCGAATTGCGGCGGCGAAGAAGCTCTGGCCGTCGACGGTCTTTCGGTGACTGCGGCGCAACGAAGACGAAGCCGGGGGCGAAAGCTTAGGTCTTTAGAAGAGGGAGGCGGGGCGAAGAAATTGGCAGGGGTTGGGTGGCCTTTTATAGCCGGGGAAGGGAGAGATCGAGAGGGAGACGGCGGCGGAAATCGTGCGACGTCGGGACTCCAGAGTTCGGGACGAAGACGAAGCTGACGTGGCGTCGTTGCGGGTCCACTAGTCAGAGGGAGAAAAGCGGGCGCGACGCTGACTTCGTGGGGCCACCGGGCAGAGGGCGAGCGCCTTGGCGGAAGGCCGAGAGCTTGGCCGCGCACGGAGTTAGGCCGAGGAGAAAGGCCGAGGCGAGGAGAATTGGGCCGAGAGGTGGGCGAACTCGAACAATGATGGGCTCCTATCACATCTTCATTAGGGAAAATTAATAGATTTTTCTTTTTAGAAAGTACTGAAATTCCAAATGGCAAATAGAAAATAGCAAATGAACTCAGAAAAATTCTAAATAATTATAGAAAATCTATCTAAGCCATAGAATCCAAATAAAATAGTTTTGATAATAGTTGATGTTGGGATTAATCATATTAAATTATTTTTGATCTCTGAAATTTCCAATTAAGCTTTAACTTTAGTAGAAAAATTCAAATAGTTATTTTTCTTTTAAAATTTTAAAATATACCAAATTTTTTTGGGATGTTACATACTGCAATGCAAGAATGGTGATCAAAGGATGCTGACTGAAATCTATTATATACCAAATCTGTGTAACAACATACTCAGTCTCGGACAGTTGGCGGAACGGGGGTGTAGGGTGGTGCTACAGGATGAGTTCTTGCGTATCTATGGTAAGAACAAAGATCTGTTTATGAAGGCGAAAAAAATCTGCAAACCGGTTGTACAAAATTTCCCTGAAAACTTGTAAACCAGTTTGTGAGAAGGACGGTCTGAAGGAGTCAGAGTGGAACTAGAGTATTAAACCAGAACAAGGTGGAACCCAAGAGTGGCACGCAGGAAGGCGCGCAGGGCACTCAAGGGGACAGCGAGTTCCACGAGCATGCAGTTGTTGTTGGAGGAACCAGCGGCTCAGGTCAAGCCCATAGACCTAATCCGTATGCAGGCACAGCAGAAGGGAGAGGTGGTGTAGCCTCAGCTGAGATGTACGCGGAAAAGCAGACAGATTTTGTCCAAGAGAGAGGAGCGAGAGGCTCAGGTAATATCGAAGCCCAGGCGGAAGTGGGAGCAGGTGCTCCAACCCAGGCGGGCGTGCAAGGAAGGACGAGTTCAGCCCAGGTGCGAGACGCGGCAAGTGTTGGTTTGTGTATAGCTCAGGATGGAGCAAACGCAGACAGAAGGCAAGATAGCAGGGAAGGAACGGCGCGCATCTAAGTGCGGTAAAAAGGAAGACTTAAAAGTTCAGATGAGAGAGAAGATCAGCATGATCAAGGTGAAGAAACAAGATTAAGGGGGTGATTGTTAGAGTTAATCTCGTTTCTACTTTTCTATATATGTTTTCTTCCGTATCCGACTAGAAGAATAGAGTCCGAATCAATCTAGGATATTGCGTACGTATGTGTGTATATAAGCACCATGTAAGCCATAGGGAACATATGAGAAAAAAAGATGGAGTAAAGCAATAGAAGAAGTAAGATGAGTTGAGAGAAATAGAAAAGAAGAAAAAGCATCAGGTTTGTGGTGCTCCCAAAGAAATCAATTTGATTGGTTGTGTTCTTTCTGGCGTTTCTTGTTTGTACTCGAATCTTTTCTCTCCAGCAGAAGGAACATCGGAGCGTTGTGCTGCTACTTCACGTGAAGGAAGACAAAGCCGAGAGCGCATTAAGTCGAGCGTATATCGTTTCCGTTGAACGGTGATTTCTCTGTAACGAAGCAAGGAAAAAATTCCAACATTAATGAAAGGATCAATCATGTTGTACCACCAGTTTGCACGAAATTGAATATTTGATAGGTATCCTAGACTCCATGCTATTTCCATACAAACACTGAAAACTGGTTTAAGTACTAATTAGACCAAACAGACTGTTTTAGCCTTCGGCATTACAACTTGAAAAAACAACAAATTCATGTGGATGTTGTCGAACATTCGTATTTTGCATCCGCAGTATATATTTGGATTTTCTATATGCCTACACGAAAACAATTCGATCGGAAAGGGGGTGTTTGAAACATCTTGCGAGCACTTTCGTAGAGAATGCCTATCATGGTACTTTCTTGTTCACGGATTTTCTGACTTTTTAAACTCAGTTCATCATCTTTTTTACAGCACGTACAGATTCCATAAAAATGGTGTCCACACCTTCTCCGAGTAAAAAATGATAGAGGAATAGTGTGTGTACAGTATAAATCTTTACCACTTAAAAAGAATAGAGTAGTGATATGTGATGTGTTTATCGTTCCCTCTCTCATCCCCTCAATCATTTCACTACTCGCTCCAATCGCCAACATGTGGGCATCTGCTACTCGATCAATTCCACCTCCCTTCCCTCGACCCCCTTGGCTTCTAGCTACAAAAACAATTTCATATCAATAAGCCACCCGGCACTCGGCTCCGCGTAAATCGCTTCGATCTCAATAAATAAATCCTAACAAAACTTGCAGGAGGCACGCCAAGTGCGGTAGTGACCAGGTCAAGATCCAGAAGGCATGAGTGTTGTCTAACCACGTTGCAAGGCTACGACCTCGGCAGCTCAGCACTTGAGGTTGGGCTACCAAAGATGATAAAGTGAAGCACAAGGGAAGAGAAAATCGCCTCAACACCTCGGCGATGGGCAAGTGCTTCACGTCTGCATCGGCCGACTGGCACTACCCGGCTGTGGTCCCCTGGAACAGCATGACACGCATCTCCTCCACCTCGGCCTGCATGCTCTGTGTGCTCCGGAGGACTCCCATACTATCGGGTTGTCCATGGTTGCATTCGCTGGTGCATATGTGCACACGCATGCACATGTCCTTCTGTCTGCCTGTTGTGCCTCCGCCAAGCTGTCACTCGGTGGTGGAGTGCCTTGTAAGTATTATTTGTATGTTAATTGCAGATGCTATTTTTCTATTATGCGTACGCGTTTCATTCACATTAATCCTTTTTCCAGCAAAAAAGGGCCTCGAGAATTCAATTTTTGAATCAATTTTAGCATTTTAAACATGTTTAACTTTGTTATTGTTATTTATATGTAATTTATTGTATTTACTGTTTGGATTATCTGTGATTGTTTATATTATTTTTTATCACTGAAAATAGCAGTACATTCTGAAAAAATGCATAGAAAAATACATAAATATTATGAGAATTTTTGCAACCACTTTATGCAAGTTACCAACAGTAATCTTATGCACTTTTTTTTGCATAAATATGCAGATGACTGGCATTACGAACCGGGAGTTCGAAGAGATGGCCCAGCATGGCTATAATTAGTTAACTTAAGCATCAGATGTTGAGATCGTACTTGGGACAAAGAAACTCTGTGCTGCTAACTTGGCACCTCGAATGATGTCACTCCAACTACTGAGGAGAATGATCAAACACTTCATTTCCTCATATACAATCTCTGCCTAACTCACAATAATGAGTATATGGCGGAGAAGAATGCACTAGCTTTATGGACCGCCCTGAAGTACACCATCCTCGTGCAGAGCAGGAATGGAGCCGACTACATTTTGCTGACTACATGATCGTGGGGGAGTACAACTCTGCTTTGCACAGAATTTGTACCAATCTTCAGCTTTATGGTAAGGCAATCAGATATGAGGAGAAGATTGAGAAAACCATCTCTACCTTTCACCCGAATGTGGTGCAATCCGCACGCAACTACCATCAAGATGGCTACAAGGAGTATGTCGAACTGATTAACATCATGCAAGTTGCGGAAGCTCAAGATGAGATTCTAAGGAAGAACTACATCTCACAACCGCCTAGTAGCAAAGTTGGTCATGAAGTTAATGCTAGAAGCTACAAGGTGAGGAAGCCTCACTCAAAGGAAAGAGGCAAGAAGGGTAAGGTCATATGTCGCAAGACCAAGCAGAATGCTCAAGCTAAGAAGGGCAGAGAAAAGAAGCGTGATGAGAAGCCCTATGGTCAGCAGGACCAAAGTTGCTACAAATATGGCACATAGTAGCAAAGTTGGTCATGAAGTCAATGCTAGCAGTTACAAGGTGAGGAAGCCTCACTCAAAGGAAAGAGGCAAGAAGAGTAAGGTCATGTGTCGCAAGACCAAGCAGAATGTTTAAGCCAAGAAGGGCGGAGAAAAGAAGCGTGATGAGAAGCCCTATGGTCAGCAGGACCAAAGTTGCTACAAATGTGGCACATAGGGACATTGGTCATGTGTTTGCCGTGAGCCGCAACAAGTGATTGATGCTTTCAAGGCTAAGAAAAAGGGCAAAGGACAGCATAAGGCACACCTCGCCATTGTAGGCATAAAGGATCCACAGTCATTGGTTGCACCAATGGATGTGGACAGCCCAAAAGCAGCCCCCATCACACCTTCTTTGGACATCGCAGCGGTAGCAGCTGTAGTTGGCGAAGAAGAGAAGATAAACATGGAGCAGATTCAGGCAAAAGTTTCTTCATACTTCGCTGATTCTATCTAGTGCATGCATTGCAGTTAGATTTTTTATAGTCATTTGCAGTTTATGATTGTAATAGAATATTGAATTATTGAATAATGGTTGTAAGCTCTAGGAGAGTAAAGCATTAAATTCTTATGATAAGTCCTGCAAGACTTTTTTCCTTATTAATAATAGCAAGTTATGTTATGTTTTGGAGTATTGTATTTATATGTGGATTGCTTCCTACCCCATGTTAATAAATACTTTATATATTAGAACGCGTGTGGCACCCTATGGAGGAAGTGTGCTTAGCAGATAGTGACACAACAAATACCATATTGAGAGAGACAAAAAAAATTAGTCGATTATCAAGAATGCTGGTAGTTGTACGACAATCGCAGGAAGCGATACATGTATAATAGGCTCAGGAAGAGCCACAATATACTCTCGATGGGCACAACATTAGTCATTGAAGAAGCCTTTGTTGGAAATATGCCCTAGAGGCAATCATAGAGATGATGATATTTTATTATGTTCATGATTTTGATAATATGTTATCATGTTCCTTGAATGAATCATTTGTTATAGATCAATAAGTACGTGACTTGTTGGTGGAACTCTTTAACTTATATGATGTCATTCTAAATGTATCCCTGGTCGGAAATCGCTGGTCGGAACACCAGTGACTATGCGACTAGCACATGTATTGATTGATGACCTAGTTTCACCGGTCATAGATATGGAGATATCGAATTAATAATGTGAACACATGTTAGAGAACATGGTGTTGGATAGACCCATCATTGAGACACTATTGAGATTGTTATGAATCTTTGTGTCATTAGTTGGTCTCAAGTAATGATGATGTATAATCCTTAGACCTGAGATCAGCATGGTTTCCTACATGTGTAATAGCACTCTTAGGGGTTGCCAAACGCTACTCCGTAACTGGGTAGTTATAAATGTAGCTTTCGGGTATGCTATGAAACATGCGGAGGAATGTGACTGGTCGAGATGGGATTTGCCCCTCCTAACATAACAGGAGAGATGTCTCTGGGCCCCTCGTGGTGATCGGGCTAAAAAAGTGCATAGCCATGCCACTAGTGGTCGAAGTGTCGACCACATGATGTTATCCGACACTCGATCGAGAAAGTATTGAACAGTCCATGGATGACACATCATCTCACCTGGAGTTCAACCAGACATCGTGAGGCAAAGGGAGAATGCATGAGTAGGTCTCTTAGTTTGATCAGTTAAGACTAGTCGTATGGAGATACGTGCTGGTCGTAGACTGGTCAAACGTAATCACAGAATGGTAAGAATCTGATCGTAAGGAGTTACGAACTGGTCGTGTCCAATTACAATCTAGTCGTATAGAGATATGAACTGGTCGTAAGTGATTAGGACCTGATCATAGATCATATTATATCAAGGTTCGTCCGATTTATTCTATATGTCTTTGGGCATCGTTATGTGCTACTAGGTACCGCTAACGACTAGTGATCGGAAAAAAGTTTCCGAGTCATAACCGATTACACATGAACCTGTGGGGTCGCACACTTAAAGGGCAAGGATCTGTTTTGGATGGTGTTCCAAATTCGTATAAGCCACGAGTTCCTAATGGGAACTCAGGTACGAGACCCATCATGGATGCCTATATAAAGAGGGGCGGTGGCATGAGGTGAATAAAAGGAGGATGATCTTTGGAAGAACTCTTGAAACCCTAATAGCCATGCCTTCTTTACTACGCTGCCGGAGCTAACACTCCAGTGCGTGGTGATCCTGCCCCGTACGTGTGGATACCTCGGAGGTGTTGTTGCGAAGCATCAGCACTAGGACGATCCGCGACTTGTGTTGATCACCGGAGTCGGAGAAGGGGTCACATGGTGGGTACGACCACTCGAAGAAGCAGACGCGCTTCGAGTACGACTACTGGAAGGAGGAGACGCGTCGTGAGTACGACTACGACTGCATCAACTCGCAACAATGACTCTACTTCCGCTACGAGTCGGCGCGTCTAGCGGTAATCTTGTGATCTATTACTTGCGGTGGTTCCTTGGTTGCGCGGAAATTTTTTGTTTGTGCTATCGTAGCATTGTCGCGTTACCCAACAGCCTTGTTGTACCATAATCAACTAGAACTCTATTAAGCTTTAAAGATATTCGCGCTAACGGTCTCCACGTAGAGACTGAAGAAGAGTATGGCAAGGAATACCTGCTCATTACAAAGCGTGAAGAATATGGGAAAAAGGTATTAGAACGACTTCCTTCATATGAATTTGGGATATGCTATACTAACATTAAGGCACCTGCAGCCTATACTGTACTGAAAACAACCTTTAGAAGCTCTGAACTTTTCTGCCTCTTGCATGATAGATTAGGTCACCCCAGTCTTAGAATGATGAGAAATATAATTAATAATTCATAGGGATATAATGTCACTACGCTGTGAGGTCTACACGAAAACAACAAATTCATGTGGATGTTGTTGAACATTCGTATTTTGCATCCGCGGTATATATTTGGATTTTCTAATTGCCTATATGAAAACAATTCGATCGGAAAGGGGTGTTTGAAACATCTTGTGAGCACTTTCGTAGAGAATGCCTATCCTGGTACTTTCTTATTCACGGATATTACGACTTTTTAAACTCAGTTCATCATCTTTTTACAGCACGCACATATTCCATTAAAATGATGACCACACCTTCTTCGAGTAAAAAAATGGCAGAGGAAGAATAGTGTGTGTACAATATAAATCTGAGGATGGTCATCTGGACATCGATGACGCGACTAGGGAGGTATTGGTCACATCGTCAGGTCTGATGTGTTCACTGCAATGCGGTGTAGTGGGCGTAGCGCATAGCGGTAGGGTCGAAGGTGCAGCGCAAGCACAACGGCGAAGGTGCTATGCGACCCGCATCGGAGTTTGATCATAAGTATCAAACAGTGTAGTAGAGACTTGAAGTAGGCCAGGGCAAACCTCACCGTGACACCCCAACGAGAGTAGATGGATTGGCACAGGCTAAGCCAAGCGAAAGCCAGCAACAGCCCAACATGCTAGGGTAATATGTTTTTGGGAAAATGGGCTACAGGGCACTCCAAATTTGCGCCCTTTGCCAATGGATATCTAAAAGACGTGGTTTCGCCGGAACACACTATAAAAATGTGTAATTTTGTCATAGGACATCGAGGCGACTATTTTATTATTTCCGAGTCAGAGGGGGAAAGAAAGCACGCAAATTGTCTATTTTGCCCTTTCTCTTCTTTCTCATATGCTCTCCTCTTATCCTTCCCCTTTCTCCTCTTTCTTCCTCTTCTATCCTCTTCTCTTCCTACCCAGCCGAACCAGCCCGAATCCCGTCGTGGGCCACCGGATCCGATCGTCGTCGTGCCGCCTTAGGCCACCGTCACCGCAGGCGCTCACGTCTCCACCTCCCTCGGGAAGCCGCCGCAACCACACATCGATGTCTCCATCAACTCCACGGTTGAGGGAGGTGCCATCATCGTCGTTAGCAGTAGACCCTCCAGCGGAGTTCCTCTCCCCATCTCCGGCACGCTCATGTCGCATCCAGGCCTGCATTGCACTCGCCTCGAGCTTCTTCGCGTCGCATCGAGCTCCACAACTGCCACCAACTAGCTAAAATGAATTGCCTAACTAATTATTTCCATATGGTTCTAATTGCCTCCTTGGTCTGCTCCAATATGGTTCTAACTGCCTCATAGATCGCAGTCATTCCAGTGATACTTTGTTTCCCTTATGATGACAAGAACTACGTTAGGAGCGATCTTTTCGCTTAGTAAAGTACAAAGATAGATTCTCTGGTATAAGAAACTTGCATGGATTATTGTTTCATTTGCTTGGTAGGTACTACTTTAAAATACCCGGTGGCTAACCTTTGGCGAAGGCAACACCTCTACTTTGTGCTGGAATTACCGTGTATACTCCAATGATGCGGCGTAGGATGAACCAGTCGGGGAAGTCACTTGGCTTCATTGGACTTGGTGGCTTGGGTCACGTGGCAGTAAAATTTGGAAAAGCCTTTGTACTGAACGTCATAATTTTTAGTACAAGTGAATCAGAGAGAAAATAGGCTATAAGCCTTCTTGGTGCATAGAATTTTGTGATATCATCATACGAAAAACAGATGGAGGTACTACGTATTATGCAAGATGTTTTATCATCTCATATGCTTCAATTGTCTCCTTAATGAGCATTCTATATTTTTTTATAGCGAATACCATTTGGGATAAATAGCAGAGGTTAAAAAAGAAATTTTGCTATATCTCCTTTTTATTGCTCAAGAATGTCATCATTACATGAAATGCGTTGTTTGCTTGGTAATAATGTTCCTTACATAACTTGCACATATGTATAGAGTTGGTCTGCATGTTCTTTTGAGAATTCTTTAGATGAGCATTGATCACATAATGTTTACCTCGCGGAGAATGAACTCATATAGCTAGATTTTGCTGGTTGC
This sequence comes from Hsuehochloa calcarea, assembly GCA_036346395.1. Lineage (NCBI taxonomy): Eukaryota > Viridiplantae > Streptophyta > Magnoliopsida > Poales > Poaceae > Hsuehochloa > Hsuehochloa calcarea. Next base: position 7,084,254 of record CM070607.1, read on the forward strand.
TCTTCTCGGTCTGCTTACACACACACACACACACACACACACACCCACACCGAGAGTGGCAAATTTCAAAATGATGTGTTTTTATGTCCCTGAAAAGTTCCCTGGGCTTCATTGTTGACACTACTTCAGGTGAACACCCCTTCAATCCTTCTCTCTCTCTTCTAAAAGTTGGCGGTGTAATGCCACTACTTAGATTTCCAAAAGAATTCAAAGTGCATGACCATATACCGTCTAGCATGCCATCATTATTGCACATATTGTTGTTATATTTTGCTATTCCTAGCTTACTGCTGCTGGTTGTAGTACATGACCATATACTGTCTAGCATGTCGTCGATACTGCCCAAAAACCAAAAAAAAAGTGTGCCCTTTGCCAGCCAATAAGCGACACTTGAATTGACTGTTAAAGGCAATATGCCAGTCTGGTGCATATCTTGCCTGCAGTTATAACCATTAGCCACGGTGTATCCCAGGTGCTTACTTTTGGCCGTAACCCACAAAACATCATCATGGAACCAATAATAACTTAGTAAGTATGTCGTAGCGAAAAAAGACTAGGCAGTAAGAGAAGGGGTCCTTCGGTGATTTTAGGGAAGCCGAAGGTACCTCGGAACAGGGAACAACAGTAAAGCGTGTATTGATTGGAAATCCTGGACTAACAAAAATTTTCTCCCCCTTTTACATGTGGGGTACCGGCCTATTTATAGACCTGATTTTACACCCTACTAGGGAACTGTACTCCTAGGGGCTGCAAGGTCTTCTGTCCCTCCACGTGTAGGCTTGGTCCACGGTGAGTCGCCCTGCACTCGGTCCATCATGCTGATACACCTGGTCCATCCGCTTACGGGGCCTTCACCTCCCCGAATGACCGAAAGTCTTATGGAGTTCTTTACGGAGTCCCGAGGCACCGGAGATCCTTCGGAGGTACTTCGAACCCCTGCCGGAGGTGATCTGGAGGGTCTTCTGCTTTGAGGCTTCCGAAGAGCCAGAGACCCGGAGAGCCCTCGGGGGCCCTTCGGAACCCTGCCGAAGGTGATCGCCGGAGACCCTTCGGAGGTACTTCGGACCCCTACCGGAGGTGATCTAGAGGGTCTTCTGCTTCAAGGTTTCCAAAGAGTCAGAGGCCCGAAGACCCCTCGGGGGCCCTTCGGACCCTTGCCGAAGGTGATCCGGAGGGCCTTCGCTTAGGGCTTCCAAGAAGGCGGAGACTTCTGGCCCTTCGACCCGCCAAGGTGATCCGAGGGCCTTCGCTTTAAGGCCCCGGCTCGAGACCTTCGGGTACTCCGTAATTTGATCAGGGAGAACTGCTTGCAAGTAATGACTTTGCTTGGCCATAGGGGCTGGTGGGGTCGCACCTACGACAAGCCCCTCGCGGTCGAGGTCCCTTTTCGCCGAGGGTGAAACCGCATAGTCCTTCCCGAAGGGTCCAGGCACGTCGTCCCCTTTGGCTCGGCGAAGTTGTCGCGGTTGTGTATTCCCTGAGGAAAATTCGGTTCGGCACCAAACGACGCCGTTTGGTGGTTGACGGCGTTTGATGTCCGTGAACGAGTGTGTATACGTGTCAACCTCTTAATGGTTGTTGGCTCTTCGTATTCTGCGCCATCTCATTTTGCGTGCTCGGATGACTATATATACGGGGCGGTGATCGCCGTGGCCCTCACTTTTGCTTTCGTCCATCTACCTCACTTTCGCTTTCGTCATTTTAGCCCTCCCTTGTTGTGAAGCAATGGTGAAGCGCTCTCGAGACGCTGCTTTGACCGTGACCACGGACGACCTCGGGCGTTCGTTGGTGACGGAGTCGACTCTGCATACTCTCTTCGAGGAAGGGAAATAAGCAATGTGTCCCAGGCTCATGCTCCCGGGTCAGAGACAGTGTCGAAGCCAAGAGAAGACGAAGCGGTTGTCTTCGTGACTTTCTTGGAGGCTGGCCTCCGATTCCCCTGCGTGGAGTTAGTCAGTTCTGTTCTTCAGCTATACGGTGTGGAATTGGCACCCTTGACCCCGAACTCTATTGTGAAACTCGGGGTCTTCGAATGGATATTACGGTCGGCTGGGGCACGCGGCGAAGGGAGTCTCTTCGTGTATCTTCATGATGGGCGTTGCCAACCCAAGAAGAAGAAGGATACCGGCGAGACGCTGAACTTTGGCAGCGTAAAACTTTAGCCGAAGGCGCGATGCCTTCAGTACTTGCCGACACCCGCGTCCCGGAATCGGTGGGACATGGATTGGACGCGGAAGTGGTTCTACCACAAGTCCGCGCCGAAGGATGGGCTGCGGTCGTCCGGAGGTCCCATCCGGCTTACGCAGTCGCCGGAAATTGTGCTGAACTCCCGGGAGGAAGCGCTGCTTCAAGTAATGCTTGGTGTGGCCCGTAGATTTTCAACACAGGACCTAGTGGAAGAGTTCTGCGCCCTTCGGGTGTGCCCCTTGGCGTGGGGCTGGGACATCAAACTCGGTGCTTCGAAGGGTGGTGTTCCATCCTTCGATTTGTGCGCCGGGGAAGAAGGTAAAGAGGTTTTTTTTTTCTTTTGAAATGACGGAGACCTCCTGTGCAGGGACGTTGATGACAATCCCGATCGAAGACGCGGCGCGAGCCGCGGAGCAACTCCTGGGACCCTACACCGCGGAGGAGCATGCAAAGCGGGGGCTCGTCGTGCGCGACCCTCGATTAAATCGAGCATACGCTGACCAGGTCGTTCGGTTGGTTGAAAGGCCTGAACCGGACGGTGGCAAGCGTAAGAAGGGTCGCGTCCTAGAATTGGATGCTCCCGGCCCCGTTGTAGCGGTTCCACTTCAGTGCGGTGGGCCGTCCGTTCCCCCTCGGGATTCCACTTCCCGTGGGGCAGCGAAGGTTGCTCGTGTTTCGCGAAGCGCCTGCTCGGTGGCCGCGTCGTCGGGATCGGCGAGCGTCGGTCCAGCCGCGCCGACTGCCCTGAAAGAATCCTCGTGGGCTATTGGCTCGTTTAAGGTTGCGAGCCAGGCCCTAGAGGAAGTATCGATTGGAACCCCCTCCCGAGCGTATGGGCGAGGTTCCGCCGATACTCTCGTCGCGTCAGGCGGTGCTGTGGCAGGTAAACGCACTTATTCTCAGTTTTGCAATTGTTAGGATGCTTACTTGTTGTCTTTTAGGTGGCGATGACGAAGGAAACCCGGTGGGGGGTGGGGATGCCGGAGGATCCAAGGATCCCTCCAGAAGCGCCGGCAACCTCGAGATGTCCGGTGTGGGGGCCTCGGACGAGCCCGGGAGCAGTGGCCCGGCCGAGGGAACAGCTGGTGCCGATCTTGGTCCCCTATGTTCGAATGATTTTAAGCCCAGCGCCGGCTTATGCACCGTCACCGACGAGGTGACGCGATTCGGAGGGGAAGGGGACTGCTACTATTGAAGTCGTCGGCGAGCGGAGGGCACCACCTGATGACAAGGTGTGACCCTCCACCCCTCCATAAATTTATTATAACTAGCGATAGGGCGTTTGGGCGGATTGATGTGTCATCCATTTTTGTTACAAGGGGAAGTTAATAGAAATTTTGTAATGGTGCCATGCCCCATTTTTGCTGATATGAACAGGCGGAGCCGTTGCGATTTGCCCGTCGGGCCCGCCGAGGTGTCTGTCCCTCGGAGGGGCGGAGTTTTAAAACCACCGTCCCCCCTCGCGGTACGAAAGATGAGAGGACTCTTTTGCGCAAGTGGCCTTTGAGGGTATGTTATCGGGGGGTCGTGTACCACGGTGCCAAATGGCAACGGTGGAAGTTTGCGAACCCACATGGGTCGGTGAAAGAATTTCATATATTGCGGCAACGCATGGCGGCGCAAGGGCGAGTGGAGATTTGAGCGTTTTGGGAAAGTAGGGGTGTCGCCTTCGCACCGAAAGAGCCCGTGACGAGCTATACGGATGAGTCCTCCGAATCCAGGTGTGAGGCGGAGGTGGAGTACAAACGTCTCTTTCGCTCTAGGGAAAGCAACGAAAAGCTTTCTGCGTGGATCGATAACCTGTACCAGCGGCTTCTTGCGTCCGGTGCGTCCGACGAGGAGCTACTCGCATGGGCCGCCAATAGGGAATAACCCTTTACTGGGGCGTGTAATATGTTATTGTGTTTGATGTATTGTCTGTTATTGAATAACTCTGGTGTGGTTTGTCCCGATTGCCATCGCTTGCCCTTGTTTTTTTTGTAAGCGAAGCGCTGGGGGAGCGGAGCGATCGCCGTCCCCCGTACCACTTTGAATAGGGCTCCGAGGGGGCCCTCGCCTTCTTTAGTAAGCGAAGCGCAGGGGGAGCGGAGCGATCGCCGTCCCCCGTACCACTTTGAATAGGGCCCGGGGGCCTCGCCTTTTTGTAGCCGGCGCCGGGGGCGCAGAGCGATCGCCGTCCCCCGTACCACTTTGAATAGGGCTCGAGGAGCCTGCGCCTTTTTAGTAGCGGAGCCGCGAGCGAGCGATCGCCGCCCCCGCATCATTTTGAATAGGGCTCGAGGAGCCTCGCCTTTTTTAGTAAGAGGCGCCATGAGCAGAGCGATCGCCCGTCCGCACCATTTTTGAATAGGGCTCCGAGGGAGCCCTCGCCTTTTTTAGTAAGAGAAGCGCCGGCGGAGCAGAGCGATCGCCGTCCCTTGTACCACTTTGAATAGGGCTCCGAGGGAGCCCTCGCCTTTTTTAGTAAGTGAAGTGCCGGGGGAGCGAAGCGATCGCCGTCCCCCATACCACTTTGAATAGGGCCCGAGGAGCCTCGCTTTTTAGTGTTGCCTGGGAGCGGAGCGATCGCCGTCCCCCGTACCACTTTGAATAGGGCTCCAAGGGGGCTCTCGCCTTTTTTAGTAAGCGAAGCGCCGGGGGAGCGGAGCGATCGCCGTCCCCCGTACCACTTTGAATAGGGCTCCGAGGGAGCCCTCGCCTTGCCTCACCGAGGGTGTGTGCACCGGTGCTCGGGGCCATGCGCGGTGTCTTATTTATACCCCACTGAGGGTGAGTGTGCACCGGGGCTCGGGGCCATGCGCGGTGTCTTATTTACACTTCTCACCGAGGGTGAGAGTGTGCACCGGGGCTCGGGGCCATGCGCGGTGTCTTATTTACACTTCTCACCGAGGGTGAGAGTGTGCACCGGGGGTCGAGGCCATGCGCGGTGTCTTTTTACACTTCTCACCGAGGGTGAGAGTGTGCGCCGGGGCTGCCATGCGCGGTGTCTTGCCCTTCACATGATGTTCGTACAAAAACTCAATATGGACACATTACACCAGATTTTTTATTACAGCCGGATTGTCTACGGGAAATACTTTCGGAGGCTTTTTGCATTCCATGTGTGATCGAGCTGCTGACCTTCTGGTGTGGCGATATAAAATGATCCAGCCCTCGATACTTTGACGATGATATACGGGCCTTCCTACTTGGATTCGAACTTTCCTATAGTCGTGATGTTGGTGGCCCGTTTTAGCACCATATCTCCTGGGGCCAGATTACGGACGCGGAGTCTTCGGTTATAAGTTTTTGCCATTCCTTCGGCATATTTTGTCATTGTGGAAATAGCCTGGACGCGGTGCTCTTCCAAGAGATGTACCGATGTGGCTCGGTCTTGGCTTCCTCCGGTGGTTGCTCTTAGAGATTTTGCGTGAAATTCTGCCGGGGTCATTGCTTCGTCTCCGAATAGTAGCTTGAACGGGGAGAAGCCTGTTGGTCTGGTAGGGGATGTGCGGATGGCCTAGAGTGCCTTTTCTAGCTCCTCCGGCCATAATCCCTTGGGGAGCCCTACTAGACGTTTGGATAAGCCTGATAGGAGGTTGCCGTTGGCGCGCTCCACCGCCCCGTTTGATTCGGGGCGGCTAACCGAAGCGAAACATATCGTCGTCCTGATGTTTTGGCAAAATGTTCGAAAAACTGTGGAGTTGAACTGGGTGCCATTATCGCGATTTATATCTCGGGTACTCAGACGGCATATAATATTCTTCCATACGGTTGTCAGGCCGCCGCTGTAATTTTGGCCACAGGCTCGGCCTCTACCCATATGGAAAAATATTCAATAGCCACAAAGGCGAAGCGAAGACCACTCCTGGCTGTTGGGTATGGTCCGATAATGTCCAATCCCCATAGCGCGAAGGGCCACACCGGCAGGGGTTGCAAGGCCAACGGCGCTTTAGGGTTGTGGTCGCCCACCGGCGACTCGACAACGGTGTGCAAAGAGGCCTGACGCTGTCCCTCGGGCGTTGGCCAATAAAAACCCTGGCGAAAGGTTTTGGAGACGAGGCCTCTGGGGGCCTGATGGGCCCCACACAGTCCTTCGTGTATTTCCTTCAACAGAGACCGCCCTTCGTCTTGGGAGACACACCGCAGCAGGGGAGCGCAAACGCCCCCATTGTATAGTTGGTCATCAATAATGTGGTAATTTCTGGCCCGATACTTCAGTCGACTTGCTTGAGCCACTTCTTCCGGTTCTTCCCCGCGCAAATACTTGAAGATGTCATCTCGCCAATCACTTTCTCCACTGAATATGGGCGCGACCTCTGACGTCTCGGAGACATCCTCGCCGCCCTTGTGCTCGCCAGGCACCACGAGGCCTCGGGCAACCTCGTGCTTCGGGACAGCCCGGTGCTTGAGCGGATGGAAGACTCGGTTAGAATCTGGTACATCACGTCCGGTGGGCAATCTTCACCCGTACTAGCCATTTTAGCTAGTTTATCTGCCGCCTCATTGTCTCCTTGCGGAATATTTTGCACCGTGATGCCATGGAAGTGCTTTGCTTCGGCCCAAACTGCCGCGAGGTATTTCTCCATCTCGGGATCGTTCGTTGTGAATGTTTTATCGAAGTGACCCGCTACCAGACGCGAGTCACTTTTTACCACGAGGCGCTTCACCCCTAGCACCTTGGCCGACGCAAGCCGAGTAACAATGCTTCGTACTCGGATACGTTGTTGGTTGTTCGGAACTCCAGTCGCACGGCGTAGGAGATTTGGCAGCCGTCTGGCGCATCCAGGATGGTGGCGGCGCCCGCTCCGGCTGCGCACCAGGATCTATCTATATGTATTACCCATGGTGATTCGGTTTGAAGCTTTGGATTGTCGATGGCGTGCGGCGTCCACTCAGCTACAAAGTCAGCCAGAGCTTGTGATTTTATTGCTGTGCGCGCAGCAAAGGTGATGTTGAAGGACGCTAACTCCGCGGCCCATTTGCCTATACGACCCGAAGCGCCCTTATTCCTCAACATGGGCGCTAGCGGGTAGGACGTCGGAATGATATATGATGGTGTGGGCCAGGAAGTAGTGCCGGAGCTTGCGTGAAGCCATGAGCAGGGCATATGCCAGCTTCTCTAGTTCGGTATATAGGGACTTGGCTCCTTGCAGGGCTTCCGAGACAGAGTACGCCAGGTGTTGTCCTCCATTTTCCTGGACAAGCACCGCGCTTACAGCGGCGGAGGAGGCTGCAAGGTACAGGAGGAGGCAAGCTCCGTGATCAGGGCTGACCAGACTTGGCAACTGAGCTAGATACTGCTTGAGTTGAACAAAGGCTACCTAGCAGGCTTCGGTCCATTTGAATGGTTCGGCTCCCCAGAGCGTTCGGAAGAACGGCAGTACCGCTCTGCCGAGCGGGATAGGAACCTGCTGAGAGCCGCGAGGCGACCCGTTAATTTTTGTACTTCACGTGTAGTTGAGGAGGCACCATTTCCTGGATGGCACTAATTTTCTCGGGGTTCGCCTCGATGCCTCTTTCAAATACGAGGAAACCGAGGAGTTTCCCCGCTTTGATTCCGAAAGCACACTTTTCTGGGTTGAGCTTGAATCCTTGCGCCCGGAGGTGGTTGAAGGTTTCTTGCAAGTCTTCGTCATGCGAGGCATGCAGCCGGCTCTTGACCACTATGTCGTGGACGTAGGCCTCCACATTGCGACCAAGCTAGTCTGCTAGGATTTTGGAGATGAGGCGGGTGAATGTTGCTCCGGCGTTCTTCAAGCCGAAAGGCATATGGTTGTAGCAGTACGTACCCATGGGGGTGATGAACGCCATTTTAAGCTCGTCGTCCCTCGCCATGAATATCTGATGATAACCGGAATATGCATCAAGAAAGCTCATGAGCTCGCATCTGGACACCGAATCTACCAGTTGATCGATGCGGGGTAATGGGAAATCGTCCTTCGGCGTTGCTTTAGTAAGGTCAGTGAAGTCGATGCACATGCGCCAGCTGCCGTTGCTCTTTTTGACCAGCATAGGGTTGGCCAGCCATTCAGAGTATGTAATTTCCTGAATGACCCCCGCCTTCAGAAGCTTCGCAATTTCTTTCTTGGCTACTTCCAGGCGGTCTGCTGACATTCGACGTTGCTTTTGTTTTTTGGGCGGAGCGTCGCTCCGTAACGCTAAACGATGTTCGATGATGCTCCGTGGGGCTCCCGGCATGTCTTCGGGGCTCCAAGCGAAGACATCGGCGTTGCGGCGGAGTAACCCGAGGATCTTATCATGGCTGGCCGCCGGAAGGTCCACTATGAGAGCCACCGTTCTCTCCGGTACGTCGTCGAGGAGAGGAACCTTTCGGAGTTGACCCTCGGCTTTTGCTTTTGGCATCCATCTGGCCGAGGCGTTGTTCATCGGCGGTGTGGTGGCTACCTCATGCACACACCTAGTTGGTGATATGGCTTCCAGCTCGGTGTGTCTGGCCAGATCTTGGTCACCGCGGATCGTGACTATTCCTTCCGGTGCTGGCAACTTCATGCAAAGATAGTTATGGTGCACCACTACACTGAAAGAATTTAGCGTGGCTCGACCAAGGATGGCGTTGTATTGATATGGCATTTGAACAACATCAAAGGTGACGATTTCGGTGCGAGACGCGAAGCTGTCGCTGAATGTGACCGGTAGATTTATTTGGCCCAAGGCCGTTACCGGCCTTCCTCCGAATCCGATCAGAGGTACCCCTGAAGGAGAGAGCCGGTGCCTGGGAATCATCATCTTGTTGAAGGCCTCCACGAAGAGCAGGTCGGTCGAACTCCCCCAGTCGATGAGGACGCGGCGAACATCGCAGTCCGCAATGGTGGCTGCCACCACGAGGGCATCTTGGTGAGGAAAGTAGACACCGCGAGCGTCTTCCGGACCGAAAGTGATCGGAATCTCAGAGCAGCGAGGCTGGCTGGACACCGGATAGGATGCTATGGATATCATGGGGAAATGCTCCAAATCTTAGGACGATGTGACAATTGGCAATGGAGTTTATGGTTTGTCGTTTCACAGGTTTTCGACAAAGTTCGATCACAAGATAGAGAAGCGATCGACCGACCATAGCATGGCGGTCCAACCGGTCCCAAATCGGTCGAACGGGCCATGAGTGGCAGTCGGACCGGCCGTGACCAAATAGTGTCAAATTGAGCTGGGCCAAAAATAGAGGGTGTAGGCAAGAGAGTGGATTCTATTGCACTTAGTCCCATAATTTTTGGAGTCTCCAGTCAAAAGTTCTATTCGTTTTAAATTTCCAAAAGGTTTCGGAATTTCAGGGCTTGAAATTCGGCTAAGTCCTTTGGGCGGCCTGACCGCCTATAGTGGCGGTCCGGCCGGCAAGGTCGAGGTCCAACCGCCCGAGGGGCTGATCGAACCGTTGTCACTTGAACACCGGCCTTCGTGGCGGCGTTGTTCGTTGGTTAGATCAAAGTCATGAGTTTCAGGGCATATGTATTGCATGATGCATGTTTTGACTAACATGGGTCAAGTTGTGAAGAACTTATTCCCAAAATCGGTTTACCTGTCTATGGTTGTGCAGGTTGCTTGGTGGTCAACGACGAGGATGATCGGGAATAGGCTTGGAGAGCTAAGGTCCAGAACGATCGACGATGCCGGGTGAGGTTAATGACTCAAGCGTGACGCAAGATGGACAAGGTGACCTATTAGCAAATCCGAGGCGCAAGATGGCGCTAGGTGAAGTTGTTTAGGTCAAAAGATTAAAAACGACGCTTTGCGAAATGTGCGTGTGTGACCGGTTCGTTTTGGGCCTTAATGGGAGCCCAATAGGATCAAACTTCTAGAAGGTCTAAGCCTCCACTATAAATAGGAGAGGGTGGTGGCTGCACCACCTCTCAACCCTGTTTATATTAGAAAACCCTAATTTTGTTTAGGGAGAGCTAGGCGTGGAGGCTAGGGTTCTTGAAGGTTTGATTGGATTTTAGTGCTCTTGGATTGACCACTGATCCTTGATGGAGTGGGTGTAATCCAGCATCAATCACGTTTTAATCTATGCAATGTTTGCTTTAGATAAGTCTCTTTTCGTTCTTGCTCTCAATTTCGTGATTTTAGGGCTTTCATTAATCCACGAGTTTTTGCTTGATATCGTCACGTGGATTAGCTTCCTGTGGTGTGTGGGAACTCATCTAGGATCTTCGTGATCATCAATCACTCACGAGTAAGCGATTGGATCTATTTTTCATTTTTGCTCGGTTTTAAACCTTTCTCCAATCAGATCGTAAAGGATCTTTGTTTGTCCAAGAATTATCATAATTGTTTATTGGAATAGGTCCTTAATATCATAGAGAAGGTGTATACCAAGTTCTGTGAAGTTTGGAGTTGAGAATTAAACGTTAGATCTATTTACAACTTCGTCATCGGGGCTATTCTTACTATTCTGGAGCCTGGCGGTCAAACCGCCCGAGGGCACCGGCCCGACCGATTTGGTCAGCAGTCCGACCGCCACTAACACAGCGGTCGGACCGCCAGTACTGATTTGTGCTTTAGCTTGTGTTGATTTTTATCGTATTATTTAGGGGTAAATTGGATTCAGTACTAGTCTTCCGCTGTACTGGTATATTGATCTTCATAGCTTCCTCATAGCTATTGGAGTGAAATTATGTTGAATTCATAATTTGTGAAAAAGTGAGCGTGCTCCTATTCACCCCCCTAGTCGCCTTTTCGGTCCAACAAGTGGTATCAGAGCCCGTTTAGTTCAATCTTGATCTTAACCGGTCACTGAACTTAGGCGATGGATAAGTTCTCTACTAAACCGCATATCTTAGATGGGCACGACTATGCCTATTGGAAGAATCGTATGCGAGTATTTCTTGAGAACGAGGGACAAGCTATATGGGACGTTGTTCGATCCCCGCTTATTATTCCCGATGTTGCAACGCCTGTTTCTGCAGTTCTTTTGGCTAACAACAACAAGGCCAAGAACCTTTTATTTGGTGCGCTTGGTAGACAACAATATGATCGAATTTGCAATCTTGTAACTGCGCACGAGATTTGGAACACCTTCGAAACCTATCATGAGGGTTCGTCCCAAATCAAGAAAGTGCGCCAAACAGTCTATAAGCACGAATACAACAAATTCGAGATGCGTCCTGGAGAGAGCATCGATGATATTTTCAGCCGCTTTAATAAAGTGATTAATCAGATGAAAGCTGTTGATATTGAATACTCTCAATCTGAAAATACCACCCATCTCTTGGCTGCAATCAACACCAAGGAGTGGGAGATGAAAGCTACTACTATAGAGGAGAATGTTGATATTTAGAGTCTTACATTGGAGTTGCTTTATAGCAAACTCAAGACCCATGAAATTAAAAGAGTTGATCGTCCTAAGAAAGACAACATGGCATTGGTAGCAGATCCTTTCAAAAAAGCTTCTGATGGTTCTCTTGAATCTTTTTCTTGTTCTTCATTTGCTTGTTTATCTGTTATTCATGAAGAGGAGCATGAGAGTATCTCTGAGTTTGAGTTAGCCCTCCTTGCTAAAAAATTCACACGGGTCTACAATAATATGAGAAACAAAAAGAGAGGTGGTCCGGTGACATGCTACGAGTGTGGTGAGCTCAATCATATCCGGGCAAATTGCCCCAAGCTGAAAGGTAAGAGCAATCATAAGGAGGGAAAGCCGGCTTGGAAGAAGCCTCCATTCAACAAATCAATGTATGAGGCTAGTAAGCTTGTGAAGGCCGCTCACCGGGTTCTTGCCGCTTTTGAGCATCAATCCTTGAGCGATGTGGACTCCGGGAGCGAGGAGGACAAGGAGGAGGAGATCCCTCAAGACAAAAAGAAGGGGAAAGCCAAGGACTTCACTGGCATGTGCTTCATGGCCGACACTGACGACATTGACGACAATGAGGTACCTCTCTCTTATGATGTCCTTTCTGCTAAATATGATTCCATATATGAGCAACTGTTTAGTCAAGATGAAGCGCTAGAATTTGTCATGACTAAAAATAAGAAACTAGAGTCAAAAATTGGTAAACTGAAATTAGAACTTGCAAATGTTAAGACTCTTGAACCTGATGAATGTTTATCTTGTCATGTTATACATTCAGAATTGGCTAAACAGCAATCTGCTCGCAATATTGCTTTGCAACAACTTGAAAATGCTAGAACCGAGCTAATTGAAATTAAATCTGCTCCTTGTGAAAAATGCTTAGATTCTAGCAAATTAGTTGCTTCTGGTGCTGTTGATTCTAGCCTTTGCACTTTTTGTTTAGAACGCGAACATGAAGTTAAAGATATCTTAGAAACAGTTAGAGCTAAATATGCTAAGCTTAAGGACAGTATTGAATCTTCTACATGTGCTTCATGTCCTGCTCTTAAACTTGAAACTGCTTTATATAAGGAAAAATATGCTAGAGCTATTAAAGGTAAAACTTGTGAGTCATGTGCTAATTTTGAAAAAGAAAATACTTATCTTAAGGATACCTTAGAAAAATTATCTAAAGGTAAGAAATAATTAAACATGATTCTGGACAAGTCTAAAACTCCTTATAAGAAGCAAGGATTAGGATACAAGTCTTTTCAAGACAATTCAAAGCCAAAAGTCATTCAAGTCTTGGAAAAAGGTTTAGTTGAATTTAAAACTCAACCTGCAAAAATTATCTTTAAATCTGTAGGGATTGCCCAACCATCTGTTAATTCAAATGGTGCTTCTCCGAGTGTTATTAAGTATCATTGCACCTATTGTAAAAAGAGTGGGCATTCAATTGAGTTCTGTTGGCGTAGGTTGAAAAACGACAAGAAAATTTTTACTAGAATTTCATCCATTCAACCTAGAGCTTTTATGAGACATGTAACATAGAAAAGAAGAAACCTGGTTTAGGATTTGTATCTCATGTTCATCATCCGCATGATCCGACCGCCGTAGGTAATCGGTCCGACCGCCAGAAGTCACCGGGCCGACCGTTACATTACACCGGCCCCGACCGCTAGCATTATTCATCATCATGCTCCTAGACAGGATAACTCTCATGCTAATCTAACCATTGCTCAAGATAGAACGTTAAATAAAATCAAGGATAGCACTTCTGCTTTACATACTACTCGCCGACGTGTGTCTCAGTACTGGGTTCCTAAATCTTGTTTAACTAACCCCAGTATTGAGACACATCGTTCTTCTGTGCCTTGATTTTCAGGATTGCCGCGGAAGGGGGAAGAACACGTGGTTCGTCGACTCCGGGTGTTCACGCCACATGACCGGAGATTCAAGATGGTTCACCTCTTTCACGCGGGCGACAGGTGATTACTTCATCACCTTTGGAGATGATACACAAGGGTGAATTAAATGAACAGGATTGATCAGGGTGAACGATAAATTCATCCTGAAGGATGTCGCTCTTGTGGACAAGCTTAGGTATAATCTGCTTTCTGTCTCACAGCTTCTTGATGATGGATATGAGACTAGATTTAAGAGAAATGCTTGTCGGGTGCTTGATTCTGCTGGTGAGCTTGTTTTTGGGATTTCTAGAGTTGGTAGAATTTTTAGAGCTGATTTTTCTGAATCTCTTGCTGGATCTCTCAAATATTTGCTTACATCTCCTTCTTATTTCTAGCTTTGGCACCAACGTTTGGGGCACATTGGTTTTGATCATCTGACGCGAGTTAGCAACCTTGAGCTTATGAGAGGTTTGCCCAAACTCAAAGCCGTCAAGGATGCTGTTTGTGCGCCCTGTAGGCATGGCAAGCAAGTTGCCGCCTCACACCCATCAGTGACTATAGTCATGACTGACGGACCGGGACAGTTACTTCATATGGATACTGTTGGTCCTGCTAGGGTTCGGTCAGTCGGTGGCAAATGGTATATTCTGGTCATAGTCGATGATTTTTCGAGATACACTTAGGTGTTCTTTCTTGCTTCGAAGGATGAAGCTTTTGATCATTATCATGATCTTGTTCTTCGTTTGGCTTCTGAACTTCCTGGTGCCTTGAGAGCGATCCGCAGTGACAATGGCACTGAGTTCAAGAATGCCTCGTTTGCCTCTTTTTGTGCTGAGCGCGGTATTTAGCATCAGTTCTCTTCTCCACACGTCCCTCAACAAAATGGCGTTGTGGAAAGGAAGAACAGGATCTTAGTCGAGATGGCTAGGACGATGCTAGATGAGTATAGCACACCGTAGAGATTTTGGGCTGAAGCTATTGCTACTGCTTGTCACATTGCAAATCGTGTCTTCCTAAGACCCTCTTTGGGCAAGACTCCTTATGAGCTTCGATTTGGTAGAAAACCTTCTGTCTTGCACTTTCGAGTCTTTGGTTCCAAATGCTTTATTCTCAAGACAGAAAATCTAGATAAATTTGAGTCAAGAACTTTTGATGGTTTATTTCTGGGTTATCCTGCACATTCAAGGGGTTTTCGGGTCTTTAATGTTGAAACTAACATTATCCAAGAGACATGCAATGTCACTTTTGATGAGACTAGCAATGGAGCTAGGTCCGATGTTTCAGATGATTCGCAGGTGATAGAGAGCATTTTTGTGGAGGAAGATGAGGACGAAGCTGATATTTGTCTTCCACCACGCTTTTGACGCTCCTGCTTCAAACAAGCAAGAACTGTTAGACTACTTCGCCTCGTAAGAGGCTCTGTTTCAACAGAAGAACTCATTGTGACTACTTCGCCTTGTAAGAGGCTCTGTTGCATCTTCATCATCGCCAGATACTCATGAGGTCGAAGATATGTTTTCCTCTCCGGGTGCACCACTTCATATTCAAAGGCAGCACCCTCCGGATCAGATAATAGATAATCTCCATGAGCGAGTCACTCGCTTCAGGTATAATGATCCAAATCTCTACTCTCATTCTGCATTTGTTGCTTCTTTTGAACCTCGCGATATAACACATGCTTTATCGGATTCTAGTTGGGTTAATGCCATGCATGAGGAGTTAGAGAATTTTGATAGGAATAAAGTTTGAAATCTAGTAGAACCTTCTAGTGGTCATGATGTTATAGGGACCCGCTGGGTTTTCAAAAACAAATAAAATGAGGATAGTTCTGTGATTAGAAATAAGGCTAGGTTGGTAGCTCAGGGCTATAGCCAAGTTGAGGGTCTGGATTTTGATGAGACCTTTGCTCCTGTTGCTAGACTAGAAGCCATTCGCATTCTGCTTGCATTTGCTGCATCTAAGGGCTTTAGATTATATCAGATGGATGTTAAAAGTGCCTTTTTAAATGGTTTCATAGAGGAGGAGGTTTATGTTAAACAACCCCCAGGCTTTGAGAATTCTAAATACCCAAATCATGTTATCAAGCTATCAAAAGCCTTATATGGTCTTAAACAAGCCCCTAGAGCCTGGTATGATAGACTTAAGACCTTTTTGCTTAAGAATGATTTTGAGATAGGTAAGGTAGACAAGACCTTATTCATTCTTAGGCGTGGTAATAACTTCCTGCTTGCTCAAATTTACGTGGATGATATTATTTTTGGTGGTTCTTCTAATGCTCTTGTTTTCAACTTTTCTGAGACTATGTTCAGGGAATTTGAGATGAGTATGATGAGAGAGCTCAATTACTTTTTGGGGCTTCAAATAAAGCAATGCAAGGAATGAACTTTTATCCATCAGACGAAGTACACTAAAGATTTACTCAAACGTTTCGACATGGGTGATTGCAAGCCAATCTCTACTCCCATGGCAACTTCGACTGTTTTGGATCCAGATGAGGAAGGAGAAGCCGTGGATCAACGCGAGTACCGCAGCATGATCGGCTCCCTTCTATATCTGACGGCCTCGAAACCGGACATTCACTTCACGGTATGGCTTTGTGCAAGGTTTCAGGCGTCTCCAAGGACTTCACACCGCCAAGCCGTTAAGCGCATATTCAGATATTTACACTCTACCCTTTTATATGGCATTTGGTATTCCCGCTCTTCAGCTTTGTCCATTAGGGGTTTTTCAGATTCTGATTTTGCGGGTTGTCGGTTAGATAGGAAGAGTACCTCAGGCACCTGTCACTTTCTAGGCACTTATCTTGTATCTTGGTCTTCTAGGAAGCAGTCATCTGTTGCACAATCCACTGCTAAAGCTGAATATGTAGCTGCTGCTAGTTGCTGTAGTCAGATTTTGTTGATGGTAACCACTCTTAAGGATTATGGGTTAAATTTTGCTAGTGTTTCTCTTTTCTGTGATAACACTTCTGCTATTAACATTGCTAAGAACCCTGTGCAACACTCTAGGACTAAGCACATAGACATTCGCTATCACTTCCTTAGAGACCATGTCGAAAAAGGTGATATTGTGCTATACTTTGTGGAGTCCGAGGCTCAACTGGCTGATATCCTCACCAAGCCGTTAGACCCAACTAGGTTTGCCACCTTGAGAAGCGAGTTAGGGTAATTTATCCCTTTGGGTTGGATTGAGGGGGAGTTCGATCTTTTCTGATCTTACCTTGTTCTTTTGATCTTTTCTTGTTCTTTTCTGAACTTTTTGATCTTTTCGAACTTTTTAGCTTTTATTGCACCTAATTGTATCATATTGCATTCATATGAAAAATTCAACAAATGGTATGAAAAATCCAAGCCATACTAAAAAAGATGCATTGTAATATAAGTTTTTCTGCTTATCTTTTAAGATTGATGAAGCTTTGTCTATTACCCCTTGGAGCTTTAGTATTTCAATTCTTGCTCAATGCCATGTCTAGTTCACATATACAGATAAGTCTTTGCTATATCAGCTAGAACTCTAAAAACAACTCGAACTAAAAATTACAATTTGTGGATGTTTTAGCGAGTTGCGCAATTAGTGCTCCTTTTGTGATATTGGCCCTGTCAGAATTGCTTTGTTAGCTCTTTAATCTAAAATTGATCATTACTTGAGCTTCTAGTGTTCTTGAGATTCTAAAAACTGCTCTTGTGAAACATGAAAAATCAAAAGATTGTCTTATGCTTAAATTGTGCCAAACTATTCTTACGAGACTGCTTGTCAATGACATGAACTTGGAGATAGTTTGATGAACCAGACGATCTCATGGGGACTGCTTGTCAGAAATGACATGAACCTCAAGATTTGTCGTCCTGGTAGAAGCTTAGAAAGAGTTTGTGGATGGCTCCTAGTTCAGAATCTTCTTTACTAAGATATACCTTTAATCAACTTCTGGTCGAAGCTTAGGATGATTTTGTGGATGGCTCCTAGTCCAGGATCTTATCACTAAGTTAGATCATTAGTCAACTTCAATATTCAGTGCAAATGAAAATTTGTTGAAAATGGGCAATTGAGAAAATTTGAGCAAAATGATTCAATACAGGACCTGATTGTCTCTTAATATGGTCTTTGTTAGCTTTTTGATCTTACATTGACATTTTGACATGGCCATTTTCATTTTAGGGTCCCTGTTGATGAACTTGCTGAATTTGAAGCTGTGCTTAAATTGATCAAATATATTGTTTTACTTTTGAGCCTTTGTGCTTAGCTTTGATATATATGTCTTATCATGATCTTGCTAGCGCTGTCAGGCTTGATATGCTGTTTGTGCAATATTAGAGATGCTAGCTTGTTCTTTTGGGTAATCTCCAAAGCTTCTTGTAATCAAAAATGAAAAATACAAAAATGAAACCACTCCATTGCACTTTATGCATACTCCTTCTTATGCTTCTTATGTTTTGCTTTTCTCTCTATTCTGCATTTGTTATCTCTGGATGAGAAGAAGGCGTGATTCCTTGATGACTTCATTGTCAAAGGGGGAGAAAGATGTGTTAAAATGTATTAATGCTTTGCATAGGGGGAGAGTTTTTGAAGAAGATGGATATTTCAATGTTATATATCATTGCTGCACAAAGAGGGAGAAGATATATAAAAATGATAAAAGGGGGAGAAATTAAAATTTTGAAAGTTTCTGAAATTTTAGGATCATAGTGAGGGGGAGTTCTTGAGTTGCATTCTCATTGTCTTATTGATTCTTCTGAACTTAAATTGCATTCATTTATCCTCACAATGATCATAGGTCAATTGAACAATTGTTCTTTCATATGGACCTTAAGTGAGAATTTTGACTCTTTTATGGAAATCAAAGTTTTTATGCTTTCTTTTGCCTTATCTCACATGCCTATACTATTCTGATGCCAGCTTGGTCATTTACATTGCTTTTTCTTGCTTGTGGACCAAGTTGTGCCTTTGTGCGAAAACAAAAGTATTTTACTTTTCAACCCTCCAAATTATATTTTCTAGATAATTGCCAATGTGTTCATCAAGGGGGAGATTGTGGATATCATGGGGATATGTTCCAGATCTTAGGATGATGTGACAATTAGCAATGGAGTTTATGGTTTGTCCTTTCACGGGTTTTCGATAAAGTTCAGATCTGTCAGTACAGGAGCGGTCTAACCGGCCATAGCATGGCGGTCCGACCGGTCCCAAATCGGTTGGACCGGCCATGAGTGGCAGTCAGACCGGCCGTGACCAAATAGTGTCAAATTGAGCTGGGCCAAAAATAGAGGGTGTAGGCAAGAGACTGGATTCTATTGCACTTTGTCCCATAATTTTTGGAGTCTCCAGTCAAAAGTTCTATACGTTTTAAATTTCCAGAAGGTTTCGGAATTTCAGGGCTTGAAATTCGGCTAAGTCCTTTTGGGCGGTCCGACGACCTATACCGTGGCGGTCCGACCGCAGAAGTGGAGGTCCGACCGCCCCGAGGGGCGGCTTCGGACCGAGAGTCACTTGAACGCCGGCCTTCGTGGCGGCGTTGTTCGTTGGTTAGATCAAAGTCATGAGTTTCAGGGCATATGTATTGCATGATGCATGTTTTGACTAACATGGGTCAAGTTGTGAAGAACTTCTTTCCAAAATCGGTTTACTTGTCTATGGTTGTGCAGGTTGCTTGGTGGTCAACGACGGTCAACGGCGAGGATGATCTGGAATAGGCTTGGAGAGCTGAGGTCCAGAACGATCGACGATGCCGGGTGAGGTCAATGACTCAAGCGTGACGCAAGATGGACAAGGGTGACCTATTAGCAAATCCGAGGCGCAAGATGGCGCTAGGTGAAGCTGTTTAGGTCAAAAGGTTAAAGACGGCGCTTTGCGAAGCGTGCGTGTGTGACCCGTTTATTTTGGGCCTTAACGGGAGCCCAATAGGATCAAACTTCTAGAAGGTCTAAGCCTCCACTATAAATAGGAGAGGGTGGTGGCTGCACCACCTCCCAACCCTCTTTATATTATAATACCCTAATTTTGTTTAGGGAGAGCTAGACGTGGAGGCTAGGGTTCTTGAAGGTTTGATTGGATTTTTGTGCTTTTGGATTGACCACTGATCCTTGATGGAGTTGGTGCTGAATTCATAATTTGTGAAAAAGTGTGCGTGCTCCTATTCACCCCCCCCCCTCTAGTCGCATTTTCGGTCCAACAGATGCGACATGATGAATTTGGCGGGCATATGCGCGCCGCTGCCTTTTGGACGATTGGCCCGAGGCTGACCCTCCGGAGATCATGTTGATCACCCTGTGACGATGCTCTGGCTGACTTCCCTCGAGACGAGGCCTTGGAGGTGGAGGCAGATGGTTACTTGGGACCCCTTGGCCTTCACTTCTGGGTACTTACTGACCTTGGCTGATGTAAACCTGCATGGCAGCTATCGTGCGACACTGCTGGATGGAATGGGATCCCTCACCATGCATGTCGCAGAATAACGGTCCCCCGGGGCTTGCCCGAGGGGTGCCGGTCCGAGGAGTGTGACACTCCTGTGTGGTGTGGGACCCCTCGCCATGCAGGTCACAGAAGGGCAAGGCGCCCTCGGCTTTGACTCCGAAGTTTGAGGTCTGCCGGTTGGCGCGGCTGCCGCGGCCCCGGCCCCGTCCCCCCCGGGGATTCGATAGCGTCTCGCCTACATTGTAGACATTGCGTCCTAGGGGGCGATAATCGGCATGTGGTTTAGACGTGCCTCCCGTGGTGGCAGATATGGGTTTTTTTTTTGACAGTGTGGCTGGCTCTTGCTTGGGGAGCTTTGCCCGCCGAGCGCTGTCCTCCTCCGCGCGGGCATACTCTTCCATTTTGTCGAAGAGGTCTGCTACAGTTCGGACCGACTTTCGAGCCAACCTCTCTGCCAGCGGGCCTTTCTGAAGCCCGCAGGTCGCGGCATTGATGATGGTGGTGTCGTTGACTCCTTGCACTTGACACTTTACCTCGACGAACCTCCTGAAGAAACTTCGAAGGGACTCACCTGGAGCTTGCTTAGTGTCGAAGAGGTGCCCCGCATCTTTCGGTTCGGCGTAATTTCCCTGAAAGTTGTTCCGTACCAGGTCTCGCAGCTGCTCCCATGCATAGATGGAGCGAGGCGGGATGGTGAAAAACCAAGTAAACGCCACTCCTTTTAAGGCCAACGTGATGCTTTTCGCCTTTGTAGTTTCGTCTCCTCCGGCCGCCTCGACGGCCGTTTCGTAGACGCAGAGGAACTCCGAGGGATCGGACGACCCCTCGAAAGGTGTGACCTCCGGCATCTTGAAGCCCTTTGGCCAGCGAGCCGCTTCTAAACCTGCACTGAGGGGGGATTTCGGATCCCCGCGGAACACCGGTGCGGGATCTACAGGTGGCGTTCGCTCGGCCGGCTGAGCCTTTTGGACGCTGATCCGTCGGAGTTCACCCCCGATCGCCTGAGGTCGAGCATTTCCCGGCGAAGGTTGGCCAATTCCTGATTGAGTGCCGCATGTTCTTCCTGTGTCACGCCCAGAGCTCCCGCGGGCTGACTCCCTGTAACCACGCCTTGCAGCCCCCCGCCTTCAACAACGTTTCCACGCACGGAGTTATCCGTTTCTTCATCTATGTCGGCGGCGCGCAATCGCCGCCGCGGCCGTTCGGTTCGCCGCAGAAGGGGCCGCCGCCCCGGCGGCCCTGGCCTTCGCTGGCATTCTTCGGGGTGGTGCCATTCTAAAGCTTCGGGATGTTACTTGACTTTCTATCGGTCCCCACGGACGGCGCCAACTGTCGTAGTGAAAAAAGACTAGGCAGTAAGAGAAGGGGTCCTTCAGTGGTTTTAGGGAAGCCGATGGTACCTCGGAACAGGGAACAACAGTAAAGCGTGTATTGATTGGAAATCCTGGACTAACAAATTTTTTCTCCCCCTTTTACATGTGGGGTACCGGCCTATTTATAGACCTGATTTTACATTACTATCCTAACCCTACTAGGGAACTGTACTCCTAGGGGCTGCAGGACCTTCTGTCCCTCCACGTGTAGGCTTGCTCCATGGTGAGTCGCCCTGCACCCGGTCCATCATGCTGATACACCCGGTCCATCCACTTCCGGGGCCTTCACCTCCCCGAATGACCGAAAGTCTTCTAGAGTTCTTTACGGAGTCCCGAGGCGCCGGAGATCCTTCGGAAGTACTTCGGACCCCTGCTGGAGGTGATCTGGAGGGTCTTCTCCTTTGAGGCTTTCGAAGAGCCAGAGACCCGGAGACCCCTCGGGGGCCCTTCGGAACCCTGCCGAAGGTGATCGCCGGAGATACTTCGGACCCCTGCCGGAGGTGATCTGGAGGGTCTTCTGCTTCAAGGTTTCCAAAGAGTCGGAGACCCGGAGACCCCTCGGGGGCCCTTCGGACCCTTGCCGAAGGTGATCCGGAGGGCCTTCTGCTTTAGGGCTTCCGAAGGGCGGGAGACCCCTCGGGGGTCCTTCGGACCCCTACCGAAGGTGATCTGGAGGGCCTTTGGCTTTAAGGCTCCCGAAACTTCGGAGACCCTTCGGGGGTACTCCGCAATTTGATCAGGGAGAACTGCTTGCAAGTGATGACTTTGCTTGGCCATAGGGGCTGGTGGGGCCGCACCTACGACAAAGTACATGCGCAAGCTTAACCAAAGTGATGTTCCCTTAGATGTTGTATGATTGTATTACTATAAAGCTTTTTCACAGGCTACTACAAGTCTGTGACTTTTCATGCATAGAACATATATGCTTTTACATTTTCCTCTATAAGAACAACAAAGGTGTACTCTCTTCTTCCCAATGTTGCAGGTTTTGTTCATTTCTTTAGTACAATGGACATGATATATGCTTGTGAAGCTATGAAATGATTATTTTTGTTCCTCAATTCAAGATACATGTTTTGTTCATTTTTTCTTATTTTTGTTCCTCAATTCAAGATACATGTTTTGTTCATTTTTTCTTCCCGATTTTATATGTGCTAAAAACTATCACCTGTCAGGTTACATAAGGTGCAGACCTATCAGCATCTTCTCAGTCATGTGTTAGTGTATTCACATGGGTGTTAGTGGAGCTACATGCAGAGGACCAGTACCTTAGAACTGAGGTGTGTTTTCGTGTTATATAGAATTTTGCCTCTCCTATTTTACAATTTTATAAGTTGTCCTAGGTTTCGTCGTAAAATATATTTCCTTTCAGTATATTCCTTTGATGATGAGAATTGGTTTTATAAGCTAATCTAAAAAGTTATTCTGTTATTTGCCTAACTAGATTTAGATAGTAATTGTGAATTTGAACTACTTGTGCTACTTGCCTTTATACTAACCATGGAATCTATAGAGTAGTGGATTACGCTATCAAGCTGTTGTTTCTATTGTCTAAAGAACACTATATATGTATTCGGCACGACCACTTTGTTCTTTTTGCGTTTTAGGTGCTGCTGCTTCATCCTTTGTAGCAGACAAGGCTTAAGACAGGATATGATGCCAAAATATAGACACAAACTCCTTGTGACAGTGGAGGGTCTTGTGGAGCATGTCGAAGGCGGCTCCAGCCTTGAAGTCGTGCTATCTCTGTTGTTGCTCTCTCTCTCTCTCCCAGTGAGCAAAACCACTTCCACTTGTGCAAAACCACCACTTGAAACCAGCATGAGGGGTTTATTGACCGGATTTTGCAAAATTTAGGGGGTTAAATAATCGGTTTTGAAGTTCACGGAGTAAACCAGACTTTTCTAATAGTTCAAAGGAGTAATATGGACTTATTCCTTTTTTGTATAATCTATTGCATATAATCCCTCCAGTAACAAAAGAAGGTCATTTTAGACATCGACACGGTCTGCAAAATGCAAATTTAACCATTTATTTCTATAGTGATATATTTATAAAACATACTAAAATTATAATATTACGAAAGTACTCTTCAAGACAAACCTATGCATATCACTTCTATGCATTCATTCTAAATATTTTAAAAGACATTGACATCCTTTTATGACCAGAGGGAGTAACTCATTTAGTATTGCTTTACCATATCATGTACTAGTAAATTGACTCTTTTTTTCTAATTAGACATACGATAAACTTAGAGCATCTACAATAGTTCATGTCACTTATTACTAAGGAATGGACAAATAAGCTTTTAGGTGATGTGGAGGAGAGATAGTGAGGAGAGAAGGTGAGCTTGTTTCTAGATGAAACAAACAAGTTGTTGATACCAAGATACAAGAAACAACAAAATAGCTATTGGACACTTGCTTGTTACCTAAAAACTTATTTTGTGGGTAGCAATTAAAGTCTTAAACACAAGCTCAAAAAACAATTAATCCATTGGAAGGCTTGTTTCTTTTTATTAGATTAAATACTCCTCCTCGTAGTAACAAGCTAAGAAACAAATTATTATAGATGCTACAAAGAGAACTCAATCTCATTCGAATTTGGGACTTTAATCGGCCCGTTCCCCGCAAAATCCCCGATAGCCAGTGGGGATGGGGATGAGAAGGGAAGGATTCCTCGTGGGGAATCAAATCTAGCCAAACGGGCGGCCCGCCCTGGCACGGCACGGGCCCAGCTAGGCATGGCCCATTCCGGCCTAGCTACTATTTGTGCCGTGTCGGGCCGGCCCGTGGGCCAGGGTGGCGGCCCAGGCAAGGCCCGTCGGGCATTCGTGCAGTGCCGAGCCGGCCCGAGCCCGTTTAACCCGTTGGGCTAAGTATGGCCCGTTTAGCTTGTTTGGCCCGTCAGATTGAAAAAAACAAAAAAAAATCCAGAAAAATTAGAAAAATGTGTAGAATTCAGAAGTAGACATGAAAATTAAAAAAAATAAGACAATCATATTGAAAATATAATAAAGAGCTTTATTAATGTCCAAATGGCTGCCTCGTTAAAAACTTCGCCAAGTAAAAACTCAAGATGAGAACCTTGGCAAAGGAAAAAGAGTATAACCTACAGCTCTACAATTCTACATACATAATACATTCTTGTTCTATGTGTCAGTGTCATTGTCTAAGTACTGATTTTCGAACACCTCCGACAACTCTAGATTTTCCACAAAGTGTTGTTTTCGTGAATCAACTTGTTTCCAGTCCTTTACAGTTAGAAGGATCTCCACCATCTCACTTATGAGACTTGTTCTTCTCTCCTCCAATATTCTTCCAGAAAGACTGAAAGCAGACTCAGAGGAAACCGTAGAGACAGGAACAGTTAACACATCACGTGTAAGTATGGATAGCACGGGATATGTTAACTTATGGTCTTGCCACCATTGCAAGATGTCGAAGCCTTCTGAGTTGAAATCTACCGTATCGCTGTCCAGATAAGTAGATAGTTCTCCACTCCTTGTGGGTCTTGGCTGAGCAGTCGTTGGTGTAGAAGAAGAACAAGAAGACCTGGACCTGGACCTAGAGGAAGAGGCACCGAAGATCAAGTCCCATATATTTATCTTCCCACTTGAGGTGAGAGCTACTAGAGGTCGTTGTGAGCGGACTCCTCGGAACTTATTTTCATACCTCTGGTAAACCTCGTATAACCGAGAACGAACTTCTGCAAAATAGTCAGTATAGTCTAGTCCCGTAGCATCACTAAGAAGATCAAGTACAGTACCAAATGTATCAATTTTAGCCATAGGATCTAAAATAAATGCAAATGCATGTTGGTAAGGGATTTCTCTCCAATATTTAAGTTATTTAGATTTCATGGAAACAACAGCATCGCGTAAAACTAAGTCATTGTCATACATTTTCAATTGAGTAGCAATCTGTAAAATAGTATGCACAATGATAGGAGATGTTGGATAGTAGACAGCAGACAAAGCAACAGTTGTCTCATAAATTTTTTCTAAAAATGACAGTATCTCCTCAGCAACGAACCAATGTTGCTCAGTTAACAGTACACTATCGTCGGTGCTATGATAGTCCGTTTGAATAAAAACAGAAAAAATGCTCTTGTATGGTAAAAGATTCTTAATCATGAGGTAAATAGAGTTCCACATTACCTCTATGTCCAAACCGAACTTTCTTGACAGAAGTTCTTATATTGTGTTATTCTTACGTTAGAATTATTCAAGAAAGAAATCACATCGCGAAAAGCTTTAATATACAGACTCAACCTCTTCAAACCACATTTGACTATAAGGTTGATAATATGACAAGCGCATCGTTGATGTAGTAAAAAGGAATCGACATATGTACTCAACACTGGAGTAAGAATGTCCATGGCCCTAGAGTTTGAAGCGGCGTTGTTTAATACAGTCCGCAATATTCTCCCCCGTGTGTGCTACATCAATTAATTTCAAAGCTATAATCATTTTCTGCATTGCCCAGTCTTAACCTAATGCACAACTACACTAAGGTAATCATCCCTAACCCAACCACTCTATATGTCCGAGGTCAAGGCCACCGAAAATGTGCACGTACTAAATAGTTCCTTTATTTTATTACGACATTCATTATAGTATTTCACTAGATCCCTAGTTGTTGTCTGTTTATAAACGGAAGAAAATCTAGGATTATGCACAGTCCTAATGTAATTTTGAAAAGAAACATACCCGTCAAAGTCTAACGGTAAATTCTCAGAAGCAATTAAACGATAGAGAGATTGGTGGGCTACCTGAGGATCGTAGTCCCAACTAGATACCGTACCGTTGGGGTTGTATTGCAGCTGTGTCCGCCTCATCACCAATCCTTACTTGGTTTGACATCTTGTAGCATGTCTGAGCAAGTGCCCCATTCCACATGTAGACTTTGCAGACAATCCATGGCAATAAATTTTACAAATAGTATATGATACCTTATTTCCCGCTGCGTCTTGCTTAGTTGTCCTGTCGAAATTTTTCACACTCCTAATGTAGACGATCTCAACTTTTTTGCTTCGATTGCCATAGAGCCTGCAGATCATATCGTGCCTAGACAAGGCCCACGAGTCCACCACAGCCCGACTGCCCCTCCCATGCCCAGCCTGTCCACGCCCACACCCACGCCCACACCCACACCCTTCTTCTTCTCCCTTGTGCCTCGCTCTCGCGCGTGCGTATGGCAATGCCGCACAGCCCGACGCACTGTTGGCTATCGCTTCCTCGCCGCCCCGCCACCTCCGAGCCGTCTGTCAGTCACTGTCGCCTAATCCGGCGGTTACTTGTTGACGCAACTCAGATAACCCCCGCACTCTGTTTGCTTTGCCTTGCTCGCCTCGTCTTCTTTCCTCGCGCTAAACCCCTTTCTAATCGCGCACACCCGCACGCAGGGCGTGCATCTCAAAGCAGCATCCTGCGGGCGAGGACTCGCCGGGCCAGTTCCGCGGCCAGGCGCGGCTCCCGCGCTTCGCCGCGCCGCGCCGCTACGAGCTCCGCCTCCGCCCCCGCCCCGACCTCGTCACCTGCACCTTCTCCGGCTCCGCCTCCGTCACCATGGACGTCTCCGCGCCCACCCGCTCCCTTGTCCTCAACGTCGCCGACCTCGCCGTCGACCGCGCCTCCATACGCTTCCAGGTACGCGCTGACCGAAACAACAGCAGCAATAACAACAGAAAAGAAAAGCTCCTCCTCACCTTTGCCCTGTTCCTCGCGCCAAAATTCTCACCGTGGTAGGTGCCTCGGCGCCTGTTCTTGTAGGATCTGGCACCCACGGAGGTGTCGCTGTTCGAGGACGACGAGATCCTGGTGCTCGGGTTCGGCAAGGAGTTGCCGCTCGGCGAGGGTGTGCTCAGGATGGACTTCAACGGCACGCTCAACGATCAGATGAAGGGCTTCTACAGGAGGTATATATGGGTTCTTTCTTTCTGGCATTTGCGCTGCACGGCGTGGAAGCATCTCATGGAAGTCACTGACTCAGTTGAATTGGAAAAGGATAGAGTTCTGAATGCTGCAATACTTTCTATAACCTCAAAGATCCGTGATCATTTATAGCAATTCATGGCCTATCGGCCTTGTAGTGAAAAGAAATAAAAACTTGAAAGGGTGGTTTGCCCATGATTTCTTGCGCCGGAGAGATTTGCAATTCACTGATCAGTGCCAAGGATGCACTTACTATAGATGTTGGGAACTGTTTTGCGCAAGCATGTGATTGGTTGGGAATTCGCTATGAAATTGTGCTACTAGGAGTCATTTTGACAATTTGCACGTAGGATTTGTTCATGTGAGTTTCTTCCTGGTCTTCATTTTTTTATGCCATTTGATGCAGCAAGTATGAGTATAAGGGGGAGACAAAAAATATGGCAGTCACGCAGTTTGGTAAGAGTAATCAAGGGAAGTTTGCACTAGATGTTGGAGTGAAGTCGTTGGATCTCTATAAAGAGTAAGATCACAACCTAACCTTGCTTCTAAAGAAGAAGCATATTTGATGTTAATGAATAGTCTGTCCAGATGTGGTGGTTACTGGATAGAATCACTAACAAAAAGTTTATTTCCTCAATGGTTTAGTTACTTTGACACTCCTTATCCACTCCCCAAGTTGGATATGGTTGCTATCCCCGATTTTGCTGCTGGAGCCATGGAGAGCTATGGATTGGTCACTTTCCGGGAAGTAGCTTTGCTTTTTGATGAGCAGTCTTCATCAGCTTCCAGCAAACAGAGTGTATCTGTCATGCTCAGAGAGTTGTTTAGTTACATTTCTTTTCACTGTTTACGGTTTACTTTTAAATAATGATGTGTAACTACCATACGAATTTATTCTATAATTCATTGAGTTGATAATAAGTTATTTCTTAATTAGACCTTTTCTTTGGGATGATTGAATTCCAGATGCTTAAACCTTCTTTGTTTATTCATGTCAACATCTATTCCGTTTAGGTTGCAATTACTGTGGCACATGAATTGGCTCATTAATGGTTTGGTAATTTTGTAACCATGGAATGGTGGACTCACTTGTGGCTAAATGAAGGTTTTGCTACATAGGTAATCAATTTGACGACCAAATTTTTTTAAAAAAATATCAGGCTACCATTATATACTGAATGAATATACTTTCTATTTTAACAGATGAGCCATTTAGCAGTTGATTCTTTTTTTCCACAATGGAATATCTGGACGTAGTTTCTTGGTAGACAACCACTGCTCTCAGATTGGATTCACTAGCCGAGTCTCATCCTATTGAGGTAACCTCATTGTTTGCTAATGTGCCATGGCCTGGTCCAGTGGTTGGAAAAATTGTGGCATTTCATACGTTGTGGTTTACTTTGTGTAAAATTATAGATGCCACTATATTGTCGTAGAAATGAGAATCTGTTGTGGAGTGCAAATTTTGACAATGTTAAGTAATGAAGATGCATAATATGTTAGCTACATTCCTGACACATTCATTGTCTGATTCATGATTGACTCTTGACATGCCTATGGAATATTGAAATTGATGCTTAAATCATTTTAGGTTGAAATCTTACTTTAGAGATCAACATCAGTAGATGCATTTGTTAAGAATAGTCTCTCTCTCTCTCTCTCTCTCTCTCTCTCTCTCTCTCTCTCTCTCTCTCCCCTTGTATACCCATGAGGCCCATAGCGCATGAAGCCTTGTATGACTCCATGCTTCTTGGCAATACAACAAAAGGGTGAATACTCCATTTTGTTGTCACATGGTATCAGAGCACTGGCCAAATCCCTAACCCTATTCAGCCGCGGCTTCCAATTCCTCCTCGTCGGCCGCTTCCCCATCTCGCTCCATCAAGGCTGGCCCTTCCTCGTCGACAGGAGAGGAGACGCCCGCCCCTTCTTCTTCTTCTTCTTCTTCGTCACCAGGTGTTGATTCTTCTACTCCTAGCACATCGGCAGCGGCAGCCCCGTCTACCCCGTCGTCGTCCTCGAGTACCTCGCTGCCGAGGTCCTCGACTGCGGCGGCGACGGCCTGAAGAAGAAGCTTGTCTCCCGCTTCGTCAAGGCCGGCCTCCAGTTCTAGGCCCTTCCTCGTCGCCAGGAGAGGAGACACCGGCCCCTTCTTCTTTTTCCTTGTCACCAGGCATTGCCGAAGCCACACGAGAGGAAGGGTTCTTCGTCTCCGCCAAGCAGAGGATCATCTTCTCTGCTGTGGTGGCCTTCCTCTGTTGTTCTTTACTGCTATGGCAAAGGATGGCTCCCTCTTGGCCACTGACATCAAGCTAGATGGCTCCAACTACAGGGAGTAGGCTTTCTCGGCCATGTCAATTGTGAGGGCAGTTGGTCTTCAGGATCACCTGAACGATGATCCTCTCGATTCAAAGACTGATGATGCCACCAAGAAGGCTTGTAAAAAGGCTGATGCTAAGGTGATGGGAGCTCTAGTTCTGAGTGTTGTTCCTTCACTTCGGATGAGCCTTGAGCATCACCACTCCGCTAAAGAGATATGGAAATATCTTGAGCAACGATATCTTCAGCCTAGTGGAGCACTTCGTTTCTCCTTGTTGCAAAGCTTGCACAATCTTCAGCAGTAGGACATGTCCATAGAGGAGTACTATGGAGCCTTTACTCGCATCACCAGTCAGCTTGTCTCTATGACTCCAAAGAGACATTCTGGGTGTGAGTCTTGTATGGCTAAAGAAAAGCATGAGCAAGTTTGTGATGGGCCTTAGGCAAGAGTTTGAGTACAGCCGTACATAGTTACTTGGTTACCCAACTCTTCCTACCTTGGATGATGAATTTGCTCGTCTGAGTGCTGAGGAGACACGTCTTCGCTCTCTTGTCACACCTACTGCACCGATGACTCACACTAGTGTTCTTGCCTCTCAGCACCGAGGTTCTTCCTCAGGTGATGTAGTCTGTTCCTATTACAAGAAGTCTGGACATACATATGTTCGCTGCTTTGCCCTTCACCATGAGATGTTGATTGAGTACCGTAAGAGGTTTCCTTTGCAGCAGCGTCGTGGATCTACTAGGAGGTCCTCCACCACTGTAGTCCTTGAGTTAGGGCCTTCAGCGAAGAGTGCCTCAGTTTCAGCTCCCGGTCTGCTTTCGGTGTTGTTCAGCCTTGTGTACTTGATTCAGGGGCTTCTTTTCATGTGACCTCTGATTACTCTCAGCTTGTGTCCTGTCAACCAGTGAAGGAAGGTCCATCTGTTCAGACAGCTGATGGTACACCTTGTTCTATTACACATCAGGGTTCTCTTTCCACATCTAAGTTTTATGTTCCTGCTATTTTTTGTTCCACAGTTGTCCATGAATCTTATGTCTGTTGGTCAGCTGGCTGGTATGAATTACTTCATTGGTTTTGATGACATTTCTTGCTATGTACAGGATCGTCAGAGCAAAAGGGTGATTGGTACTAGCAGTCGCCGTAGAGGATCTACAGACCTCTACATTCTTGATACCTTACATGGTTACACCTTCCAGCTTTCGCGTCATCTGTCACTTCCGATGTTTCCACTTCAGTGCCCTCTTTTGCCTAGTGGCATCATCGCTTAGGCCATCTACGTGGTTCTCATTTGTCCAAGCTCAGCAGTGTGTTTTGGGTTGTGTAACTGTAGATGCTGGTTTTCATTGTAAAGGTTGCAAGCTAGGCAAACAAATACAACTTCCATACCCTTCCAGCACTACTTTTTCTAGTCATCTTTTTTATCTAGTGCACTCTGATTGTGGGGTCCTTCTCCTTTTGTTTCGAAGGATGGTCACCAACACTATGTTATATTTGTTGACGATTACTCTCGATATACTTGGGTCTATTTCATGAAGCATCGTTCTCAATTGATTTCTATTTATTAGGCTTTTGTTCGTATGGTTCATACACAGTTTTCTAGTGCTATTCGTGGTTTCCGTTCTGACTCGGGAGGGGAGTACCTATCCACAGCCTTTCATGATTTTCTCTCTTCAGAAGGCACTCTTCCTCAACTTTCATGTCCAGGTACTCATGCTCAGAATGGTGTTGCTGAGCATAAGCATCGTCATATTATTGAGACAGCCCGTACGCTCATGATTTCCTCTTTTGTTCCTGCTCATTTTTGGGGTGAAGCTGTTTCAACGGCTGCCTATCTCATTAATCTCCAGCCTTCCTCTCATCTTCAGGGCAAGTGCTCTGGTGAGATTATGTTTGGTGCTCCTCCCAAGTATGACCATCTTCGTGTTTCTGGCTGTACCTGCTATGTTCTCTTTGGACCTCGTGAGCGTACCAAATTGACTACTCAGTCTATTGAATGTGTTTTTCTTGGGTACAGTCTTGAGCACAAGGGTTATCGTTGCTATGATCCTTCTGCTCGTCGCATTCGGTTTTCTCGAGATGTCACTTTTGTTGAGAATCGACCTTTCTTCTATTCTTCTACCACTCAATCATCATCCTCAACTTCCTTAAATTCTACCTCGTTTCTTTCTCTTCCACCTATCTTCTCTCCAGATGAGTCAGTTTCCGATCTGCCATCATCATCTCCACCATCAGAGCCACCTTCACAGGTTCCTTCCTCTCTCTCACCAGCTCTACCTTCAGATACACTTCCTTTCCATTATAGTCGTCATCCTAGAGTTTCATCTGATTTTGAGCTTCCTATTCCTTTGACTTCTGCTCCTCCAGCAAGTACTACTAATCCCTGCACCGACGACTCCTCTCAGACATCGAGGTATGCTCTTCTTGACTGTTCTTCCTTTAAGATTCCAGACAGATATGGTTTATGTACAGGAGCAACTCATGAGCCTAGTACTTATCGGGAGGCAGTTCTACTACCTGAGTGGCATCTAGCTATGTCTGAGGAGCTTGCAGCTCTAGAGGGTACTGGTTCATGGGATTTGGTGCCACTACCCCCTCAGTCAGTCCCTATCACGTGCAAATGGGTGTACAAGGTAAAAACCAGGTCATATGGTTCTGTGGAACGCTATAAGGCTCGACTTATTGCTAGTGGTTTTCAGCAAGCTCATGATCGAGATTATGATGAGGCATTTGCTCCAGTTGCTCACATGACGACAGTTCGCACTTTGACTGTTGTAGCTGTTGCCCGATCATGGAAAATTTCTTGAGTGGATGTTAAGAACGCCTTCCTTCATTTTGATCTACATGAGGAAGTCTACATGGAACCACCTCCGGGTGTTAAGGTTCCATTTGGGCATATATGTCGCCTTCGAAAGGCTCTCTATGGGCTCAAGCAAGCCCCTGGTGCCTTATTTGAGCGGTCTAGCTATGTGGTTCGTGCTGCTGGTTTCTCTCCCTAGTGAACATGACCCTGCACTCTTCATTCACACCTCTAAGCGTGGGCGTACATTGCTTCTGCTCTATTTGGATGACATGTTGATTACTGGAGATGATTCAGAATACATTACCTTTGTTAAGCAAAAATTGAGTGAGCAGTTAAAGATGTCAGATCTGGGGTCCCTCAGTTACTTTCTGGGAATTGAGGTTGATCATACTGATGATGGCCACTATATCTCTCAGCATCGGTACACACAGGATTTGATCTCCCTCTCAGGTCTTACTGATAAACACACTGCTGCTACACCTATTGAGCTCCATTTGCAGTTGTGTCCTCCTGATGGCACCTCCTTGAGGATCCCTCTCGCTACAGGCATCTTGTAGGCAGTCTTGTGTATCTCACTATGACTAGGCCTGATATTGCTCATGCAGTACATGTTCTCAGTCAGTTTGTCAGTGCTCCTACCTCAGTCCATTATAGTCACTTACTTCGTGTACTTCGGTACTTCAGGGGGACAACATCTCGTTGTTTGTTCTATGCTCACTCGAATCAGCTTCAGCTTCAGCTTCATGCTTACTCCGACTCCACCTGGGCCAGTGATCCTGTTGACTGTCGCTTAGTCACTGGATATTGTCTTTTTTTGGCACCTCTCTCATGCCTGGAAATCCAAGAAACATACTGCAGTGTCCCATTCCAGCGCTGAGGCTGAGCTTCGAGCCCTTGCCACTACCACCTCAGAGATCGTGTGGCTTTGGTGGCTTTTGGCTGATCCTAGTGTTCCGTGTGATGCACCCACATCCCTTGTTTGTGACAGTATCACTGCTATTCAAATTGCAAATGATCCTGTTAAGTATGAGCTAACTAAGCATATTGGTGTGGATGCTTCATTCGCATATTTCATTGCTAACAATCAACTATTTGTCTCTAATATGTTCCTTCGGAGCTTCAAGTGGCAGACTTCTTCACGAAGACTCAAACTAGAGAACAACATAGACTTTATGTTCTCAAACTCAATGTGTCAGATCCACCTTGAGTTTGATGGGGGTGCTAAGAATAGTCTCTCTCTCCTTGTATAGCCCATAAGGCCCATAGCCCATGAAGCCTTGTATAACTCCATGCTTCTTGGCAATACAGCAAAAGGGAGAATACTCCATTTTTCTGTCACAGCATTAAAGGTTTGCTACTGGCTCTCCTTGAAACTATATCAGAATCTTGTCATTCTTGCCTAGACTCAGCATCTTTTGCTTCATCGTGCTGCTTAAAAGTGTATGTAATCTCCCTGAACCACATCCTTGTTCTTGAAGGAAGCAGTGACACTCTGATGTCATTTTCCCCCTATGCATTTGGTTTCCAATACATTTAATGCGTGCATGGTCCTTGAACCATACCAATTGGTACTCCTGTTCTTTTGTAAGTGATGTTTCAGGGAGATGTTCTTTATTGATTATGTCCTACGTTCTTTAGGGAATTCTTCCTAGATTGTCCTGTACCTGTTTAATACATGCTCCATTATAGAAGACCATTTATACTTCATTGGTCACATAAACTAAAGGTGGATAGTTTGGTAGATAACATATTTAATGGTGTAGAAAGAGAGACAACTTTAATTGGGGTCATCTTGTGAGTTTATTAGTATGCATAATGCTAACAGCCTAAGGCATCACTTGCAGTTTACAAAAGAACAGAGGGAGTAAAAATTCCATGCAATGATCAATGCACTTTTTTTATTCTATGTTATCCGCATGTCTAGAATCCTAGCAAGAATTTTTAAGAGTAAATTGCACTTAACCATAGGTATGTTGTCACTTGTTTCACAAAACCACAAGGTTTAGCAATAATTTCACATAACCACATATATTTTGACACCTTGTTGCGGATTCCCCCAACTTCTTTGTCTTGCTCGAGTCTGATGTGCTATTACTAGTTCCATCTTTGAGAAGTACTATTTGTTAAGGGTATTTGTGGTATTTTTATTGTATTAGGTTTTAGTCCTGTATCCCCATTTGCACCCTATATAAATTGCCCATTGGACCTCATGAATACATACATATTATTTATAACATGGTATCTTAACTGTTCACGGTGAGTCCTATCGAAGGCACCGTGCGAGGATTCTGTGCATCCTGACCAATCCACGATTGTTTGCTTTTCATGGCCGGTTGCTGCCGCGACAAGTTGGAGCAGAGACTCCTCCCCTGCTTAACACGGAAGGCGAGAACTGGGACTCCGTTCGACAATCGACATGCGAGACTTGATCACGAGCCTTGTGTTTGACCTGACTGCCATGCCGCCCATGCACGTCGCAGCTCATAAGTACAAAAGTTTATCAACTGGACTCTCTCATGGAGGTGGCCTTTTTTCGGCACACAGTGCTGACGGTTTGCTGGAAGGTGATGAGATGGCTACACGGATTCGTCACGGAGATGTTAGAGACGACGAAGGCCACCCGTGCTGATGACAAGGAGCACAAGGCAACTGCCTCTTTGGACATCACGTCTTACTATATCAACGACCCAGACTACACCAACGATATGCTGTGTAAGACGCTCATCGACTTCATGGTCATGGGCAGGGAACAAATTTCGTTGGGGCCGAAATCACCGAAATTTCAAAATTTCGATGGGTTTTCAAACCGGACGAATTTTAGATTTGAAATTTGGACGATATTTGGATGAAAATTGACCGAATTTTGTCCTAAATCAAATTTAGGATGTAATTTGTTCAAATTCAAGTATTTCTGAATTTTTTTCAACAAATTACAAAAATTTCAGAGGGGGCGAAAACCAAAATTTTGGTGAAATTTGTTTCCATGATCACGGGGCAGGTGAGTATAATGGTTCTGGACAAATAATCTTTACTAATTAAAAAGAATTTAGTGGTGGTCATGTGGGCCCTCATTGGCGCTTCTGTTACCCAGTTTCGCCCCTCGCCACCCTTCAGTCGATGATTTCTTTTAAAAAATGATACTACTTAAAAAAACAAAATTAAATAGTCGCCTAAAAAAATTTAAAACTAGGTTCCTGTTACCACTTGAAATGGCAAAAGCCTCGTATCGTTATTCCAATTAGCTATAGGGATACTGTCGCCAATAGGAACAGGGAGAGGTTCCTGTCGCCAGATGAATTGCGACATGACCCTGTCACCAAATCAAATGGTGACAGGAACCCAAAAATTTTAATATTAAAATAGGAAAACTGTCATTTCAAATGGCGATAGCTATCCCGAAAGTCGTTGTCTCTATTCCAAATGGCAACACAATCAGCCTTATAAAAACCCTTTGAAACCATAAAAAAACTCACCTTTATTCAGAAAAAAGAAAGAGAAAGAGCAGAGGGAAGGGAGAGGAGTAGAGAGGGAGGAGAGAAGCTATTGAAGCGCTGCCCGTCTGGTTGTACGGAAAGCGCCTAAACGTACGACCACTACCCGTGCGGTCCTGATCGTCCTCCCACGTCGCATCAACCATCCTCGCCTGTGAAAGGAGGTCTGCCACCCTCAAACTGCGTCGTGTAAGGTTAAGAACAAACGTTAATCCACCCAAAGTAGTCAGACTGCAAGTGAGTACATGAAGATCGCAACGGCACGTACCTCGGAATTCAACATGGGTTCACCCTCCACGCCTTCGTGGGTCCACCCTCCACACCTTCGTGGGCGGGCGCAGCCGCAACGAACCAAGCTCGGTCGCTGCCTCGCCCTCCTTGGGGAGGATGATACTAAGGCGCCTTCGGTGATACACGTCAATCACCGGGTCAAGCAGCCCGTACGGCCACTGCGTAGCGTGTCCTGGGTCCACTATACGTGAAAATTCGGTGCATGCATTATAAAAACTACGAAACATGTACATAAGGTAATAAGAAGCGGTATTAACAAAATAATTACCAGAAACAAATAGAAATCAAAATTAAGTTGAGATTATTTTGGTTAAGCTATACAAACCTACTTTGTAATTTTTACAGATGTTTTTATAGGAATGTTGTTATTTTCTTACTTTAAAAAGAATTTTCGGCATTAACAGAATAATTACCACGCACAAATGTAAACAAAATTTAAGCTGGGACTATTTTGTTTCAGGTCTACCTACCTCCACTTCTCTTTTTTTCTGGAATTAAAATGACATTTGGACTGATTTTTGGGGTTTATATAGATAGATCATGTCACTCGGTTTCCTGTCATCAGTTCAGCTGGCGACAGAGATGCTATTCACTTTCTATCTCCTGTGGAATAGGCAACAGGATGTTGGACTGACGATAGGGAGTAAATAAGGTCTTTGTCGTCAATTGGAATGGCGACAGGAGCCTATCGTCATTCCCAGTGACGAGTGTAGTTTTTTAGACGATTGTTTAATTTTGTAATTTTTAAAATATTATTATTATTTTTTTAAAAAACCTTCGTTCGATGACCCTAGAAAGGTGACACACGTCAGCCCAAGTCCCGCGTGGGATTAGCGATCCTCTTCTCGCCCTCACACATCCCCAACAATTCCTAACATACTCCCCCATCATGTTTCCGTCAGTTCAACTGGCGACAAGAATACTGTTCACTTTCTGTCTCCTGTTGAATAGGCAACAAGAAAGTTAGACTATCGACAGGGAGTAAAAAAATGTCCTTGTCGCCAATTAGAATGGCGACAGGAGCCAATCGCCATTTCAAGTGACGATAGTGATCTAATTTCGTATTTTTTATATGACTCTTTAATTTTATAATTTTTTAAATAATAATATTATTATTTTAAAAAATTATTAGATCGATGACCCAGACACACGTCAGCCCAAGTCCCGTGCGAGATTAGCAATCCTCTTCTCGCCCTCACACATCCCCAACAATTCCTAACATACTCCTCCATCCATCCATCTGCACAACATCTCGACGCCGCCCTTGACTGCCTTACTTCCTCTACTACGATGGCTCCTGATCCCATCTCCCATCTCCCATCATCGTCCCCTACTCCCAGTCAACGGCACTGCAGGAGTTGCAAGATTGTTCGTCGATAACGACGCACGGCTCGCTCCTCGCGGCATAGCCTGGATGTTCAGCGTTGTTCCCCTTCCATCGAATCATATCTCATCCTCCACGTCTCGCCGCCAGCCACGCGCCACCATTGACTCAATGCAGCGCCCTTCTTCACCCTCTGCATCATCGCGACGAGCTGAAGCAAGTGTCTACAGTAGTGTAGTTTAAGGAGTGAATATTGGTTGTTGTAAGTTGTGTGCAGTTTCAGACTGTGCTTTATGTTAGACTTGTTACAGAGCTTGATTGGGTTTGTTCTTCGTGCTCAATATAGATCCAGGTTAAGACATAGGCAAGTCTCCAATACCAGAAATTTTGCGTGCTGTTGCTACCATGCTCCAGATCAATAGGAATGAGCTGAAGTGTTTTTTCATATGTTAGACATGCTGGTTGAAAGAGATATACTCTCTTCGTTTTGCTATATTTGTCCACAGCTCATCATACGCACATATTAAGGGATCAATAAATCTAATAAATACTTAATGAGATATGGTCATATATATACTCATATTAAATAATATAGCACAACCACTTAACATCTTTTAAAGCATTTGAGTAAAGATAGAGAGAAAAATATTGCAATAACTACTTTCTATATTCTCACAATGGATAAATATACTGATACAGATACTCCAAAAGCTAGGAATAAATATAGCGCAATGAAAAGAGTACATTAAGAAATAAAGAAGTATAACTTGGTTCCCAGATGCACATCCAAAATTTGGAATTTTGGATGGGAGCTACGGCAACCTTTGGCGTTGGGAGCAAAGATACATGGTACGAATCTTGATATATATTTTTTTAAAAAAAAACTAGTTTTTATTTCAAAATACAATAATATTTTTTTACAGAAATAATCATATATCACTTAACCGTTGGACGACTAGTCCAAGTAACTCAACGGTTGAGCAATTTAAACACTTGTCGCTCAACGCTTGATTCTAATATATAAGTCGCTCAACTAGCAGAGCATGTATTGTACACCGTTAGGCGACAAGTACTCATGTCGCTCAAACCGTTAAGTGATTTGGGCTAGTCGCTCAACGGTCGACAGATGATTATTTATGTAAATTTAAAAAAATACGATTATATTACTGTATTTTGAAATAAAAGTTAGGTTTTTTTTTTAAAAAAAAAAACGAATTTTGATGGTATATAAGATACAGGATGTCACCTGCGTCACGGTTAACGACGAAATTCGTTGGTGTCGGTGGGGCACGGTGAAAAACAGTATCGGTCAAAGGCGGCCGTAGAGTCGATAATTTAAAAAAATTGTATGTTTTCGTGGCCGTGTGCGACTACACTTTCCGACCCGCGTCACGCGAGTATGCAGTCCAACAACATCAGCAGCGCGTGTTTTCTTGCCGTCACGGGCATGGCAACTGTGTGATATTCCTCACGGGCATGGCATCCATTGAATGCAGTGTTGCAGCAAAGGACGACAAGCCAGGTTGCTAGCAAGGGACTCGTGATACTGCATGCGACGTGACAAGCGCTATAGGCCATCAATGGAGCAGGTCCTAGTGTCCCTCCTTTGTCCCAGGTACAGGCGTAGGGTTGATTTTTCCTGTCGATGTGCCAGGCATGCAGTGTTTCCTAGTTGTCGTCCTTTGCTGCACCACTGCCCTCGACTAATATCACACACGACAAATTGAATGCCAGTGAAAGTGTAACACCCATGTGCATCGCATTCACATAGAGCGGTACTCCATTGAAATTTACATGGGTATTTTATCTTGGCACATAGACCAAAGAGCTATAAAAAATAACTAGATTACCTCTAATTATTATCTTAAAGCACTTTATTCAATACATGCATGTAGAGAATATAATATACAGCGGAGTATTTATTAGGGGTATAGACGGAACATCACACTAATTTTGCATTGCAATATAAAATATGTTCTATACTTATATGGACAAACCCGTTAAAAAATATGTTCTATAACCTTGGAAACAGTACTTCCTTAATTTTTACTTTCACTAGCAGATAAAAAGTGGTGCCATGGATGCATAGGCACTCCCAAATTTTTGAAAATTTGGTGTATATCCTTGGTGTATTACTCCATCTTTTTCGCTGTATTTGTCCATGACTCCGAGAGTATCCGTTTCGATATACTTTTCCAGTAAGGGAATGCAATTTGTTCTCTCTCTACATGTAACATCCCAATTTTATAGTTTTTTTTAAGTTTTTTTAAAAATAAAAGGAATCATTTGAATTTTATTGGATTAATTAAAGCTTAAAATGAAATTTCAGAAAATAAAAACATTTTTAAAATGATTAAAATAAACTTTAGTCAAATTCAAATTTGTTTTATTCATGTTCTTTAGCTTCCAAGGAATTTTATGGGATTTTCCCTTCATTTATTTTTTGGTATTTTTTCTTTCTTCCTTTCTTTTCCTTTTTCTTTCATTCTTTCTTTCTCCTAGCTTCTTCCTGCATGGCTCTACTCTGCTCTGCCCTGAGCCGGCCCCGACTCCGCACCATGCGTCACACCGCGACTCTCGTCCACACTAGCCCGCCTCTCGACCCTGACCGCGCCAGCCCTCATCCCTTGTCACCCGCGCCGTGCACGCCCCCAGCACACACCCGAGTTGGCTCCCATGCCGCCCGCGCCCCATGCCGCTGCCTCTGCGTGCCCATGTGCCATTGCCACTGTGCACGCCGTTGGCCGCGCCGCCGCCTCCCCTCGCTGTCCCTACGAAAGTGTGTCAGCCGAACATTATAAGATGATTATCTCTTATTGGCAAAGTTGCACAACCTTTGCAGAGTGTTAAACTATTCGAATAGCTATGTCCACGATCATGAACATACTGAGCAAAGCCACTCAAAGTTAGACTTTGTTTTTGTTTTTAAAATGTTTTACAAAATGGCTTATGACATGGATGGGTGTCTATGAGAAAAATTATGGGTTGAAGCCCTGGGTTGGTGCCCGTGTTTAAATTAGTGATAGGTTAGTGTCTACACTAGCTTTATTAATTCAGATAAAACTCAATTTTAGATATTGTCAAACTTCAGCTTTTGAACTTAGCTATTGTATTCAAAATATCAGATGTTGCTTTTGCACAAAGAACCCTATAAACCTTCCTTTGATAATATACATGCATGCATTAACTCTGTTATGGGTTTAACTTGCTGAGCACAGTTGTTTGTGCTCACCCTTGCTTAATGCAAATATCGTTCAGAGGAGAAGGACTTCACTACCGGTGTGGATCTCGACGACTAGGCCACTTCCCCAGTCGATTGCTTGTGGTAGATTATCTGTGCTCTACTACTTCTTCTTCGTCTTCCGCTGTGTTCTTTATTGTTGGCTTGTAAACCTTTCTTGTAATAAACTTTGTTATTTATTAATAAAGTTGTGTGATTTATGGATGTTATCATATTTGTTTACTATGTGAACTAGCAACTGATCATGAGACTAGTTCAAAAATACACAGAGAATTTCGAGGTGTTACTCCCGGGTCTTACAACTTATGTATTTAATCTTTTCAATTATGCTTTTTAATATATTTACTGTCAATTATGCTTTCTGTAAAATAACCATATATCTATTCATTATTCAAGTTTTGCATGAATATTATTTGCATACTATTCCCTATGACTTGCTTAGTATTTTATGTGCTCACGGCTTTATGCCATTGTTGATCAGTTGTGAGGAAGAATCCGAGAATCCAGAGTTCTACTAGGAGTACTTTGAAGACTATGCGAACTAGGATGCGTTCCCCACTCGATTTTCTGTGGGCATGTCGGATGGTTACCACAAGTTATCTTATTTCTGTTGCAAGAGTTCTATTTGTAAACCCTGCGTGGCAAACTATGTAAACTTTAACCATAAGGCCCACTTCTACTATTTAATAATAATTTGCTTCTTTCTTAGCTGTTTTGTTGTATGGATGCGATTTTCATCGATATTGTCACTGTGTCAGAATATACAGAGGGTCCGGATTTGCAAGTTCAGGTCCCGACACTGTCCCTACTTAAATGCCATGGAAGAGGTTAAGTTGTTATGGTATGTCATTTAATTGAGGTGTGTATGGTCATTTCTCGTTAATTATTTCTTAGATTTATTGCTTCCTTGGTCTGGGGTGTAATATCTTGGCCTGCTCGTAGTGCGTCCCATGTGGCCCATGTAGAGTTGTGTGGTGGGATTAGTCCCACGTTGCTTATCTAAAGTGAGTTATAGTAGTATATAATGTCTATTGGATCTAAATGTAGCACCTCCGGGTTAACCTTTTTATACAAAGTGAGGACGAAAGTGCAAGTGAGGTTCTATGTCTGCACGGGTCCTTCCCATGATGGTCTAGACATTGAGCAGATTTTTTTCAAGGGTCTTACAGATGGTTTCAGAACATCAACCTTCGCTACACGGGAGCGTGCGGACATATGGCCCATGGCGCGTGTAGGCTCGGAGTGGACACACGACATGGTATATGTGTTGGCCCTAGACACACAGACACGTACCGAGGGGTGGTACTGTGCATGTGCCGCGTATACGGTATGATGCTAAGGGTGTCAACCCTTAAGGAGATGTGAATGTAATACCCCAACCCACTCGTAGTGCGAGCCACATGGTCTATGTGGAGTTGTGTGGTGGGATTAGTCCTATATTGTTTGAGTTCTTGGTCGAAATAGCACTGTTTGGATTGGTATTAGCAAAAAAGGGTCTCCTCGTAGCCGTAATGCCAAAAATGGCACTTTGCTCCATCTCAGCCTGGCCCGGACGCCTCCAGTGATGCCACGTGTCCTTGTCCACACTACCCTATTACGGATAAGCCTTGTCCGTCCCTCCCGGGAGTGGTCCTCCCTCAATTGTCCCACCGTGGAGGGGACAAAGCCTCGTCTGTCCCACTGTGGAGGGTACAAGCCCGAACACAGGCACATGGCACTTGTTCGTCCCTCCCTAGCGTGTCTTCCCCATCTGTCCCGCCCTCCACCGGACAAGGTCCATGTGGCTCCGCTCGCGCCTCCACTTCTGATCCGCGTGGAAATGGAGTAGTAATTAGTCATTTAGTTGTAATTAATATTTTGTAATTAGCGCGTGCATCGTAGCTATTTTCCCGTTTATGCTGTCGTGCATGCTGTACATTTGAAATGTCAGGAATTTTTTCTATCAAATTTTAGATTGCAACTTCACTTGAAAGGTCGACGCTCCCAGTTCTCTGTTTTCATGTTAATCCACTACCGATCAACTCCGATAATACGCACATAAATATCACTAAATTAATTTCGAGTAATTAATTACCACAAATTAATTAAAATAAATAATTACCACTACATAAAGCCACTGAATTAATTACGACGCACCTACTATGATTAAATTAATTATAGAAATAACTACAACGGATTAATTACAATTAACTAATAATTACTACTTGATTAACTAACACTAACTAATTACGACTAATTAGCCAAACCAAAATTTTATCAATTCCAAAATAAGGAATATATCTTTTGCTTGTTCACTTCACAGTTCACACCTCCTCCACCTTCTTCCACAGCTCCGGGCATACCGAACAGGGATATGTTGAATATAATTAATTATATAAATCTTATTAATTTAAGTAAGACTTCAATGACAAAATATTATCCTGATAACTACTGTAGTAATAGAGAAAACCTACTACTTTTGAAAATCTGTCACAGTTCAGCCGAAGTACAGACTAGGTATCTAAACATGCATGCTGTTCGGGCCATAATAAAGAACACGACACAAGGCACAACAAGATATATCTAAACATTATTTTCTCTTTCATAATTAAAACACAAATCCAGAAGTTGCTTTAAGTAATGTATAGCATTTTCTAATGGTAGCACCTGTCTCAAAGCAACATGTGCCATAGTGATGTAATGTATCCACTACTGTGCTGGGTAGAATGATTTGAAAACCTATCTCCATAAGGTAACAAGACTATGACATATTGTTAAGGCTCTATGTGGCCAAGTAAAAATTAAAAACTTTTCATATTGACATAGATGTAAATATATTCATATTGACAGTATGAACACTTTCACCATTTACCGATACTTTTACTGGCATCCTTCAAAGGAGCGAGAAAGGTGCGAGGAAGGACAAGGGATGAGCTGGCAATCAGTTGAAGGCCTATTCAACGCCAGGCATGCGGTGTTGCCTGGCTATCGTCCTTTGCTTGTACTCCCATGTGCATCGCATTCACACATGGGTATTTTCTCTTGGCACATA
The DNA here is from genome assembly GCA_036346395.1 of Hsuehochloa calcarea. Lineage (NCBI taxonomy): Eukaryota > Viridiplantae > Streptophyta > Magnoliopsida > Poales > Poaceae > Hsuehochloa > Hsuehochloa calcarea. The sequence continues at coordinate 7,127,830 of CM070607.1, forward strand.
CAACAAAGAGCTATTAAAAATAACTAGATCACCTCTAATTATTATCTTGAGGCACTATATTCAATTCATGCATGTAGAGAATATAATATACAACGAAATTTTGCATTGCAATATAAAATATATCATATATTTACAGACAAACCCATAAAAAATATATGTCCTAAAAACTTAGCTTCTTCCTATTAGGAATTGTGTGTATTGAAAAGAGGTCCAAAGGGCGATATATATAGAGTACAAGAGGTATAGATAAGGATATGTTAGAGATAGATTCTATCTCTAACATATCTCTAGTACTCTATTTCTAACATATCTCTAACACCCCCCCTCAAATGCAAGCCATATGCAATAGCATTGCATTTGGAAAGGGTTGATACTAAAATATGGAGAATCCAAAGTCCGAGTCTTGATAATGTCGTTGTAGTATGCAGCTCTTGAAAAAATATGTCGAGTATCAAAAGATCTTCTCCCATCCGGTATCATGCGACAGCTCATAAGGCACAAGGTGCAGGAGCGAAGTCGACCGCGGCAACACGACGAAGAAGATGATGAAACCAACAAATATAGAGAGAGCTGTCAAATCAAGTCGAATAGGAATTGGTGCAAGCATGACGGCGCAGATCGTAGCCCAAGATGGCGGCGACGTAGTGCACAAGAAGTGCAACGAATGCACAGTGCAAAAGAAGCGCAACGCAATGCACAAGAAGCGCAACAGAGGCGCAGTGCAGAAGAAGAGCGGCGCAATGTACAAGAAGCGCAACAGAGGCGCAGTGCAGAAGAAGAGCGGCGCAATGCACAAGAAGCGCAACAGAGGCGCGGTGTGGAAGAAGCGCGGCGGCCTTGAACGCTTGGAGCGGCGGATCTGCGGCTCAAGAAAATAGCAATGGAGCGCGGCATTGCCATGCATAAGGCAATTCGTATGCTTCTATGACTGATAATAAATTTGTGGACTAGCATGGCGAAGACGAACTCAAAAATTGAGTACTACGGACTTAGATGAACGCAGCGGAAGAAAAACAACACAAAGGACGAAACTCCTAAAGATAACTAGCAGAAACGACAGCTCTTAACGTCCAGTCTTGATGCAAGCTACGGTGAGCAGCCAGAGGAGCATTGGCCAAGAACCCCCATTGTGATAACTCCATCTGGTATTCTTTGGGAAAGGTGTCGAACCCTTCGGCGAGGCACTGGTTCATGATGAGCCTAATCCTTCGGCACTGATACTTTTCTGGCATCCTTCAAAGGAGCGAGAAAGGTACGAGGAAGGACAAGGGATGAGCTGGCAATCAGTTGAAGGCCTATTCATCCTTTGCTTGGTGCATCGCATTCACACATGGGTATTTTCTCTTGGCACATACAACAAAGAGCTATTAAAAATAACTAGATCACCTCTAATTATTATCTTGAGGCACTATATTCAATTCATGCATGTAGAGAATATAATATACAACGAAATTTTGCATTGCAATATAAAATATATCATATATTTACAGACAAACCCATAAAAAATATATGTCCTACAAACTTAGCTTCTTCCTATTAGGAATTGTGTGTATTGAAAAGAGGTCCAAAGGGCGATATATATAGAGTACAAGAGGTATAGATAAGGATATGTTAGAGATAGATTCTATCTCTAACATATCTCTAGTACTCTATTTCTAACATATCTCTAACACCCCCCTCAAATGCAAGCTATATGCAATAGCATTGCATTTGGAAAGGGTTGATACTAAAATATGGAGAATCCAAAGTCCGAGTCTTGATAATGTCGTTGTAGTATGCAGCTCTTGAAAAAATATGTCGAGTATCAAAAGATCTTCTCCCATCCGGTATCATGCGACAGCTCATAAGGCACAAGGTGCAGGAGCGAAGTCGACCGCGGCAACACGACGAAGAAGATGATGAAACCAACAAATATAGAGAGAGCTGTCAAATCAAGTCGAATAGGAATTGGTGCAAGCATGACGGCGCAGATCGTAGCCCAAGATGGCGGCGACGTAGTGCACAAGAAGTGCAACGAATGCACAGTGCAAAAGAAGCGCAACGCAATGCACAAGAAGCGCAACAGAGGCGCAGTGCAGAAGAAGAGCGGCGCAATGTACAAGAAGCGCAACAGAGGCGCAGTGCAGAAGAAGAGCGGCGCAATGCACAAGAAGCGCAACAGAGGCGCGGTGTGGAAGAAGCGCGCGCCTTGAACGCTGGCGGCGGATCTGCAGCGGCTCGAAGAAAATAGCAGCGGGAGCGGCGGCTGTTGCCATGCATAAGGCAATTCGTATGCTTCTATGACTGACAATAAATTTGTGGACTGGCATGGCGAAGACGAACTCAAAAATTGAGTACTACGGACTTGGATGAACGCAGCGGAAGAAAAACAACACAAAGGACGAAACTCCTAAAGATAACTAGCGAAGCGCGACTCTTAACGTCCGGTCTTGATGCAAGCTACGGTGAGCGACCGGAGGAGCATTGGCCAAGAACCCCATTGTGATAACTCCATCCGGTATTCTTTGGGAAAGGTGTCGAACCCTTGGCGAGGCATTGGTTCATGATGAGCCTAATCCCTTCTCGGCACTGATACTTTTCTTGGCATCCTTCAAAGGAGCGAGAAAGGTACGAGGAAGGACAAGGGATGAGTGGCAATCGGTTGAAGGCCTATTCATCCTTTGCTTGGTGCATCGCATTCACACATGGGTATTTTCTCTTGGCACATACAACAAAGAGCTATTAAAAATAACTAGATCACCTCTAATTATTATCTTGAGGCACTATATTCAATTCATGCATGTAGAGAATATAATCTACAACGAAATTTTGCATTGCAATATAAAATATATCATATATTCTGAGACAAACCCATAAAAATATATGTCCTACAAACTTAGCTTCTTCCTATTAGGAATTGTGTGTATTGAAAAGAGGTCCAAAGGGCGATATATATAGAGTACAAGAGGTATAGATAAGGATATGTTAGAGATAGATTCTATCTCTAACATATCTCTAGTACTCTATTTCTAACATATCTCTAACACCCCCCCTCAAATGCAAGCCATATGCAATAGCATTGCATTTGGAAAGGGTTGATACTAAAATATGGAGAATCCAAAGTCCGAGTCTTGATAATGTCGTTGTAGTATGCAGCTCTTGAAAAAATATGTCGAGTATCAAAAGATCTTCTCCCATCCAGGTATCATGCGACGACTCATAAGGCACAAGGTGCAGGAGCGAAGTCGGCCAGCGCAACAACACGACGAAGAAGATGATGAAACCAACAAATATAGAGAGAGCTGTCAAATCAAGTCGAATAGGAATTGGTGCAAGCATGACGGCGCAGATCGTAGCCCAAGATGGCGGCGACGTAGTGCACAAGAAGTGCAACGAATGCACAGTGCAAAAGAAGCGCAACGCAATGCACAAGAAGCGCAATGAGGCGATCAGCGTAAGAAGAGCGGCGCAATGTACAAGAAGCGCAACAGAGGCGCAGTGCAGAAGAAGAGCGGCGCAATGCACAAGAAGCGCAACAGAGGCGCGGTGTGGAAGAAGCGCGGCGGCCTTGAACGCTTGGAGCGGCGGATCTGCAGCGGCTCGAAGAAAATAGCAGCGGGAGCGGCGGCTGTTGCCATGCATAAGGCAATTCGTATGCTTCTATGACTGACAATAAATTTGTGGACTGGCATGGCGAAGACGAACTCAAAAATTGAGTACTACGGACTTGGATGAACGCAGCGGAAGAAAAACAACACAAAGGACGAAACTCCTAAAGATAACTAGCAGAAACGACAGCTCTTAACGTCCAGTCTTGATGCAAGCTACGGTGAGCAGCCAAAGGAGCATTGGCCAAGAACCCCCATTGTGATAACTCCATCTGGTATTCTTTGGGAAAGGTGTCGAACCCTTCGGCGAGGCACTGGTTCATGATGAGCCTAATCCCCTTCTGGCACCTGATACTTTTACTGGCATCCTTCAAAGGAGCGAGAAAGGTACGAGGAAGGACAAGGGATGAGCTGGCAATCAGTTGAAGGCCTATTCATCCTTTGCTTGGTGCATCGCATTCACACATGGGTATTTTCTCTTGGCACATACAACAAAGAGCTATTAAAAATAACTAGATCACCTCTAATTATTATCTTGAGGCACTATATTCAATTCATGCATGTAGAGAATATAATATACAACGAAATTTTGCATTGCAATATAAAATATATCATATATTTACAGACAAACCCATTAAAAAAATATATGTCCTATAAACTTAGCTTCTTCCTACATGGCTCTGCCCTACCCCAAGCCGGCCCCGACCGCGTGCCGTGCGCTGCCCCTCAGCTCTCGGCCGTGCCAGCACGCCTCCCGGCCCTGACCGCGCCAGCACTCATCCCTTATTGCCTGCATCGTGCACGTCCCTAACCCGCACCCGATGAAGGCCCTATTTAGGGGCTTAAAGCCAGCTTTGGCTTTTGAAACACCAAAAACTCTCCCAAAATGGGCCAGCTTCCAAGCGGCTTATGTCATAAGCCAAAAGCCACGTATAACTAGCAAAAGCCAAAAGCTAAAAGTTGGGTGAGACGTGCTTCCCTCTGCTCATTGCGGACCCAACTAATGATGGGTGAGACGTGCTTCCCTGGCTTATTGCGGACGGATTAATGAGTTTGTCACTATATTAAAGGCCCCGATAGAGTTATTAAATTGACGTACTACTACATTTCCAATAAATTTGTTTATAATCTGTGCCGGTTATATATTTAACTATCAATATATAAATAATTATCTAGATTGACAATATAAAATTAGTATCACGAGATCTATCATGAAATATATTTTCAAAACAACGTACATGTGAAACGAGTTAAAGGCCTAGACAGAATTATTAAAGTGATGTACTACTATCTACTACATGTGTACTACTATATGTCGTGCATCGCATTCAACAGAGGCTGTGTTGACTGGCAAGTCAACACATGAGCTGAACTGAACCGAGGGCCCCATCCCCATGTGTCTCACGCGAAATGGCCGAGCCGCATCCAACGGCTGATGCTGGCTGGATGCTCTGCTCTCGTCAACAAAGCTGAAGCCGTGTGCAACCATAGCGTGTTCCCGTGTACATCTTTGGCTTTTCCACTTCACAGTTCACACCTCCTCCAATTTCTTCCACAGCTCCGGGCATACCAACCAGGGAGAGGTAGCTGTGCGGCCATGGCGGGGATGCTTGCCTCGGCTGTCCTCAACCTGGCGGGCGCTAAGCTGGCTTCTGCCATTGGAGATCAGGTGATGATGCAGTGTAAGTTGGAGGACAACCTGGAGGAAATGAAGGACGCGCTGGAATCCATCGCGGCGGTGCTCAAGGATGCCGACAGGCGGTCCATTAAGGAGGAATCGGTTATGCTGTGGCTGAAGCGGCTCAAGAACGCCGCCTACGACATCTCCGACATGCTCGACGACTTCCAAGATGGAAAGGAGTCTCGTCAGGTGGCTTGTCGTTTGTCACTACTGAATTGATGATCCAGCAAATTGTAAACTTTTGATTGCGAACATGAATCTTTTTCCAAACTAGTAGCATACTCAAAACTAGTGTGATTTCTTGTATTTGTTGGGCCCTGCCTCACGGCGGTGGCATAATCCTATATATATATTTCTATTGAAAGGTAACTTTCAGTGCTATATTCAGTAGAAGTATATTAAGATTCATGTTTTCCCTTATTAATTTCCAGATCTGATATAAGTTTAAATCGTCTTACAGAGAACAAGTCTGCGTTCATATGCGCCGAATATTCGGTTGGCTAATAGGATGGAAGAAATGAAACAGCAACTGAGAAAGATCCACGAGGACCATGAGAGATTCCAATTCTCGCGAGACACTGGCGGTACCATTGAGCAGCAGATTACTGATCCACGGGAAACAATATCAGCGGAGAATGAAGAAGACGTTGTCGGTAGAGAGGAGGAAAAGAAGATCATCATAGAGTTATTATTGGAAAGAAGCGGCAAAGAAGAGACCATAATTGTTCCTATATGGGGTCTTGGCGGCATAGGCAAAACAACCTTGGCCAGACTGGTTTTCAACGATACCCATTTTAAAGAGTATGATCATCGGGTATGGGTCTATGTGTCCCAGGTGCTTGACTTGAAGAAAATCGGAATTACTATAATTTCCCGAGTTTCAAAAGAAGCAAGCCATGATTTAAATGATCTGGAGTCAATATACCAGCGGCTTAAGGAGCTACTTAATGGTAAGAAGTGTCTGATTGTTCTAGATGACCTATGGGAGGAGAAAGACACTGAGTTGGAAAAATTGAAGACACTGCTAAATGTGGGCAGCAAGATTGGTGTCATAGTAACTACACGTAAGAAAGAAATTGCGCAAAATATTGGGACTGGTGAACCATACGAATTAAAGCCCTTGGATGATACCATGTGCTGGAGTATAATCAAGAAAAGGTGTAACTTTGAATCTAGAACTGAGTCTGACAAAGAACAACTGGAGCAGATAGGACGGGACATCGCAAACAAGTGTGCCGGTATAGCATTAGCAGCTCGAGCACTTGGGCACATGTTATCCTCAAGAATGAATCTTGAGGAATGGTCAGCAATCAGAGACAGTGACATTTGGAATGAACCTTCATCAGAGGATACGAGTTTTCCACTTCCATCCTTAATGTTAAGTTACCAAAGCATGCCATCCTATCTTAAGTTATGCTTTGCCTATTGTGCAATCTTTTCAAAAGGTCAGAATATAGGTAAATACGATCTGATTCACCAATGGATTGCTCTCGATTTCATCAAGCCATCCAATACATCTTCAGCCACACAGCTTGGCGAGGAGTATGTCAGGCAGTTCCTCGGGATGCAATTCCTTCGTCATTCCATTTTATCTTCTGTGAGTTGTTCTATACTATTGTGATTATTTTAATTTTTAAAAGAATAATTGATGTAACAGTAGCCTATATACTAGCCATATTTATAACTACAAACATCATCCTGATATCATCTCAAATACACTTATCTCATATATATATATATATATATATATATATATATATATATATATATATATATATATATTATATGCGTCAACAAGGTAAAACCTAGAATAAGAAAACTACAAACAGAAGTAGAAATCATCACCATCTTATGACTAATTTTTAGGAAGCAAGACCTAGCCATGTTAAGAGATATCACCGTGACTTTCAAAGAATCACTCTGGCGAAAGTCGTGGTAGAGTTTGATGCGAAGAAGGCGTGCAGTTGATAACGATGGAAGAGTCGTGAGCAATCGCGCGAACGCTTCTCAAAAATATTATTCTTCCCAACCCATACAGGATCACGAGGGACATCGGCTTCAGAGACACTACTCTCCCTGCGACGGTGCATACCGACATAGGGATAGAGTAGTCAAGGTAACGCAGCATAGAGGACCAAGACGACAATTGGTTATGTCTCGGGTGTCTTTGGATTGAGAGGATATCTCCTCATATAGACACTTGAGAGCTCGGAAGGAAGGCAAATTACCTCACAACAAAATTGAAAACAACATTAAAACACAATTAATGTGTGCCATAATAGCCTCGCAGGATTAGTGGGTTCAAACGCCATTCTTCTCCTTTCTAATTTGATGTTCAAAGAAAAGTTGCCGCTCCGCGCACAACCGGACCCGAAATCGCCGCACCATTCACACGGATGCCACGCGATGGCGATGGCGAAAGCGAACGCGCGCGATGGCAATGGCGAAGGCGAGCGTGCGCGTGTAGTCTTGTTTTGCTTGCTTCCATTAGGTAATATTAACTCCACCTTATAAGTTAGTCTCCTTATAAGTTAGTCTCCTCCCACCTAGACTAGCAATATAGTACGAAACTTCCCACATTCTACCATGCATGAGTGTAACTTTTGGATTTTCTAGTATTTATAAAAAAAAATATTATCTGGGCCAAGCCAATAAACTCCAACATATACCTCCACAACATAACAACCTTTTTTCTGCAAGTGAGCTGTTTTTCTCTTAACTCCTTCACAACAGAACAACTTTTTTTTACGAGTGAACTGTTCTTCTCGTACATCATCGTCAAACAACACATTCAAAATGCAGATTCACATAATTACTCACAAAACACACCCATTGTATTAGAAACAAGGCTTCTATTTTGAATAGTTTTTGCATAGATTTATTTCGTGCTTAGTATGTTGGTGGGAGGTGTGGATGTACACCTCCACCACCCAAATTCAAGTCCTCTTCAACGCGAAATCTAGGTGTCTATTTTCTTCTTAATTAACAAGGCTTCTATTTTGAATAGTTTTTGCATAGATTTATTTCGTGCTTAGTATGTTGGTGGGAGGTGTGGATGTACACCTCCACCACCCAAATTCAAGTCCTCTTCAACGCGAAATCTAGGTGTCTATTTTCTTCTTAATTAAAAAAATGTCTAGTTCCTCGTATGTATTCTCTCTCTTTTTTGAATGTTTAGTTGTATTTTGGGTCTATAGGGGTTGTACATCTGGAATTTTGTGTATGATCTGATTTATATTTATTTGTTGTTTTGCGCATATCTTCAAATAACTAGCCAGATGCCCCGCGCAACTGCGTGGCTAGATACTACAATGTGTATGTGTGAAAATAGAGTTGTATTTGTTATACCGATGTAATGATTATGATTGAAAAATATAGATAAGTTTTTATACAAATGTAATAGCTCTTATATGGTATACAAATATAATAGTTCTCATGATTATATATACATGATTAATCTGCACTGTTATAATCTAGACTCACCAAAATAAGCGATGCAAGTCTTTTTTTCTATGGTTAATGTGATAGTTTATACTCCCCTGGTGACAACAGAATGTCGTTTTGGCATACATATAATCAAAACTTTGGCTATCGATATCTTTTGAAATATTTAGATTTGATACATGAGAATCATATGTGTAGATTTTTCTCAAAAAATATATTATTGTGTTTTATAAATATATTATAATAGAAACTAATAGCCAAAGTTGTGTTTTAGAGACGGTATCAAAGTCCAAAATGACGCTCATTTGTAACCGGAGGGAGTAGCTACTTAGAGCGAACATGGAAGGGCGTTTTAACATTGTCTTAATACAAATTATATGATATAGTATAAGAATGAATGACCAGCGCAATTACTCATTACTGTTTCTTTACAAATAATTTAGTGTAGTTTCATCATATTCCGGAGAAATACCCTGAATATTTATATTAACAACAAATTAAGAACCAAACATTTAGAAAGACAAATGCATTAATTCTTAATCAACCTACAGAAAGACTTGGAGAAAACTTCTTTGCATGTACGTAGGAAAATATTCCCCCAATATAGTTTTTTTCTCAATACATATATTGAAAGTTTCGTAACCCTCTAGATTTTACATTCTTTCACCTACTGATTTTGGTGCTGTAAACCCATTGCCCTCTATCTTTGAACTGTGCACGTGCTTATAGGCATCCATGTTGCACTTAGACGCTAATACAACTATAATCAACTTTCTTGTTCCTATCGGGCTCTGCACACCGGTCCATGATCTCTAGATTTTTACAATCATTCGCGGACCAAACTACTTGGCAGCCTAAGTATTTATTCATCATTGTTTGTTTAACATCTATCTCACCCATTTGCCTTGCTCCAAACTTTATCAATTATCTCAAGGCTAAATTAATTAGAATTTATTTCTGGACGCCACGGCCGATTTGTATGTTCCTACATGAGGCTTATATATAGTTCGTATTTTTACGTATTCGTATAGTTACCTAATAAATTTGCACTGTTATAATATGAACCCACTAAATTTGATAGTGTATAGCTTTTTTTTTTTACTTTGATTAATATGATAATTTCTAGCCCTTGAGAGAACGTGATCGCTTATTTTTCTCTTATTTTAATAAAATAATAGACAGGACTTTGCATTGGAGATCACTATCATTGGTTAGAACCATTATTACGTGTAAGATCCTATCTATGTAATCAGTGTTTGAAGAGAAAAAAACAGAAACAGGGAAAAATTGTAAAGATTGTGACGATGCTTATAGTGCATCTGTTTAAGTTTATCTTAACTAACCTGCATGTGCTCTCAAATTACTAATATAAATGAGAGCAAAGCTAATTAGAGAGGACATGTACCTTTTTGACCTCCTTACATGCAGATGCAAAATAAGATGTTGGGATGTTATAGGTGGGGCATCTAATGGATGCATAAGATTTTTTTTCTTCCTTTTTTCCTTCGATTAACGAGAGAATTTCTAGTAATTTTACTTTTTTCTGATTTAAGAATTATTGTTGGGGATTTTTAGCCCTCTAAAACGAAGGAGAGACCTTTAATCCAACCGGTTGTTTGTAGATATATAGATGGTTGTTTGTAGATATATAGATATAGATTGATTGATTTGCTTAGCTAATATGTTATGGATGTGAGGACGGGCCAATGGCTTGCTGGTGGGAGCAAGGTGTTCGTTCCCACCCATCCAGTTTTGATTCCTAGGATTGATTTGATGTGGCTCATTTAACCAAAGTACACACGTGTGTTCAATGAGAAAGTGTGTATATGCACTACTACAGAAAAGGTTATTATAGAAGGTTTTCTGAACCCTTTTACATTATGCGGCTATGATAATATGAAGTTATCATAGACAGTTTTTTAACCGTCTATGAAAAAATCTATCACATACGGTTCTGAACAAAAAAAAGTCTATGATAGTCAATTATCACAGACGGTTCTTGTTCAAAATCGTATGTGGAAATAGACTATCATAGACGATTTTTTTAGTAAAAACCGTGTGATCATTTTTTCTATTGCAAAAAAAATTAGAATTTGAGCCAAACCAATCAATTGTTAGACAGTAGTTTTCATATACTCTTCCGATAGTTTGCAAGAAGATAATTAAAAGATATTCTCTCTCAATCAATGGCTCACTCTCTGACAAGGACAAGGTCGAGTAGAGACGTCCATCTCGGACCGAATTGGCCTCCCTTGTCGACCACAGATGGGGGTCCTCACTGAGAACGAAATCTTATAGGATGGAGGGGACGAAATTAGAGTGAGAAGGAAACCTGGATGGGGATTTGAGGGCAAAACTTTGTGCTCACCTGAGGCCATGATGGAGGCGGCCAAATTTGGCGGTACTAGTCGAGCCACAGCACCCCGCTCACCGGAGGAACCGTGAAATAGCAGACTGCGGACGCATGTCGGCCTCCTAACGGCAGACATGGAGCTCCTCTACATCCCTCCTCCTCGTCAGTTGCGTCTCCTCGTCGAACCGCGCCGAGGAATCGAGTGCGGTCGCCGAAGCTCGGCGTGGGGAGGGGAGAGGGAGAAACTGATGGAAGACAAGGCAGGGGTGACTATAATATATAAGGACAGTGCCAAAACATTTTGCCTCCCACACATGCGTCCAAAAATTTCCGCCCTCCCGCGCTGCAAATCACGGACGATTTCAAACAAAAACCGTCTGTGATGAAATACTTTGAAATGCCTAACTCTGTGATTTTATCATGACTTTGGATGCCTAACTCTATTATTTTTACCATGACTTGAAATGCCTTTCTCCCTGATTTTACAATGACGTCAGGGAGTTAGGCATTTTAAGTCATGGTAAAATCAAGGAGTTGGCATTTCAAGTTATGGTAAAATTAGGAAGATGACATTTCAAGTCATGGTAAAATCTAGGAGATACTTATCACAGACGGTTTTTGTGAAAGTATCTCATCACAGGCGTTTACTGTCTGTGATAGGTATCATAGATAGTTCTTGTTAAAGCGTGACCGTCTATGCTACTAGCGATGGCTAGAACTGTCTGTGATACATCATTATCACAGACATTTTAAGAACAATGCAATTATCACAAAGGGTTCTTAAACCATCTGTGATAATGATGTATCACCGCTTGTGATAATGATGTATCACAGACTGTTCTAGCCATCGCTAGTAACATAGACGGTTAAGCTTGTAAAACCGTTTATGATATTTACAACACTGACAGTTTTCAGAAACCGTCTGTGATGAGGTGTCCAGTATAGTCTGTTTTGTAATAGTGATGCTTTGTGGGGTCATGAATTTATCGAATCCTCTGCAATCCTGAGCATGTGTAGTAGGACATGTTGAGGAACCATTGCTGGCGAATCCAGTTGAGCGACTACCTCGTAAACAATACTCAAAATCGTAAGAACAAAGCAAGAACACAATAGTAGATTGAACACAGAGATATGAGGGGACTTCAGGCTTCGCTTTATTGCTCTTCGATAATCGTGTTACAATGGTTTGGGGTCCCCCCTATATATAGCCTCCTAACCCTGCTAGGGTTTCACGGTAGGGTACCCATACATGGGCAGGCTTATGGGCCGGGCCCAGAGTTTCCTAACACTTCTCCTTGGGCACCCATTTTCACTAGTTCATGCCTCGTTAAAACTCTATAAAAATCCAGTGGGAAAAATATAGAGAAAGAGTACATGACATACGTTCTACTGTGTTGCACGAATTGCCTCATTAAAAACTTTATCCAAGAAACTTCAGGAAAACTCGTTAAGGGAAAAAGAGTACAATCCTACCCAATTTCATTTATTCTTCATGATTTATTCTTTGGGTACTCGATCTTCGTGATCAAGTTTCAATAAAGAGTTTGTGAAGATTCTCCCCCTGAATTATGCACTTCTCTAAGTCTCATCATTCCAATTCTACGTATGAATCTTTCAAAGCTAGACGCTGGTAGTGACTTAGTGAATAAATCTGCAAGATTTTCACATGACTTAGTATCTAGTACTTTAATTTCGTTCATCTTTTGCAATTCATAAGCATAAAAGAACCTGGAGTTGATATGCTTAGTGAGAGGACTCTTCACATAACCCATTTGCACTTGTGCAACACAAATCGCATTATCTTCATAGATAATAGTGGGGGTTTGCGCGGTATTCAATCCACATAACCGCTGGATGTGGTGAATCATCCGCCGAAGCCAAGAACATTCCCGTGAGGCCTCGTACAGTGCTATGATTTCTGAGTGGTTCGTCGAAGTAGATACAAGACTTTGTTTAGACTATTTTCATGAAATTGTAGTTCCACCACATAGGAATACATAGCCTGTTTATGACTTAGCTGTTTGCGGGTCTGACAGGTACCCAGCATCTGCGTAGCCAGTCATGGTTAGGTCTTGGTTCTTTCTGTAGAATAGATCAAGATCTTTGCTTCCTTGGAGGTATCAGAAGATGTCCTTTATTCCCTACCAATTCCTTTGGTAGGTTTTGCAATGTACCTTGCTAGCAGGTTCACTGCAAATGCAATGTTCGGTCTAGTACAGTTTTCTAGATACATGAGTGTCCCTACTGCACTCAAGTATGGGAATTTCGGTCCCAGGACTTCCTCCCCCCCTTCTTTAGGTACGTACGGGTTCTTGTCTTGCTGCAAGGATCTCCCGACCATCGGCACTTTCGAAGGATATGCCTTTTCAAAGTCGAATCTTTCCAACACTTTCTGAGTGTAAGTTGACTGATGTACTAGAATCCCTTCAGGGGTATGCTCAAGCTGCAAGTCTAGACAGTATTTGATTTTACCCAATTCTTTCATTTCGAACTCGGACTCCAGGTAAGCGCTTGCTTTCTTAATACCTTCTATGGTTCCGATGATATTCAGATCAACTACATACACTGAGATTATACATAGTCCATCCTGGGATTGCCGTATGAAAACACAGGGACAATCCTCATTGTTTGTATAACCTTTCTTGCAGAGAAAGTCGCTCAAGCGATTATATCACATTCTGCCTGATTGTTTCAGTCCATACAGAGACTTTCTGACTTACACACTATCTGATTTACATTTCTTTGTCTTGGTTCGGGATAGGGATACCTTCAGGTACCTTCATATAAATGTCTGAATCCAAGTTCCCATAAAGGTATGTAGTTACCACATCCATAAATTTCATTTCCAAAATCAAGTTTACTGCCATTGAGATTAAATATCTAAAGGTAGTTCCGCCCATGACCGGGGAATAAGTCTCTTCATAATCTGCTCCTGGTCGTTGAGTGAAACCTTGTGCAACGAGCCTTACTTTATGTCTTATAACTTCATTGTTTTTATTTCTCTTTTGAACAAATACCCACTTATGCCTTACTGGGTGCACATAGGGAGGCGTGCGACTTACAGGCCCAAATACCTCTCTTTTATTCAGAGATAATAATTCTGCTTCCATTGCCTTCTTCTAATCTTTTCAATCTGATCTTTTCTTACATTAAGCGAGCGATGCAGGCTCTGGATCAAGATCGATAATTGTAGCAATTTTCTTTGCAAAATAAATGTCAACATTGGCTGTTGTTCTATTCATAGATTCTCCCGTGGTCACATAATTAATAGCTATTTTTTCATGGGGTGATACTTCTAATGCTTCTACTTGCTCACCGCTGCTTTCAATTGTGTGGGCAAGTCCCTTTAGTTTTTCAGCTCCGATGTGTGCGCACACATCCATGCTGATGTTTCCCTCCGTGGGAATATTCAAATCCGATATGCCTTTTACTGAAGGTTCCATACTGGTACCAGGTCTCAACTGGTTCCCCTTCTGGTTGTGGGGAGCTTCAGTGATCGGCTGTGTCAAGTCCTTCTTATCCTTTTTTGCCAGGCGTCCCGGTTACTTGGGATTCGAGGGGCCGGAGTTCTCGTCCTTTTATTCTGAGACCTTTGGACGGGATTAGGGATACCTTCAATTTTCTTTGGTATTTCAACTCTCTCCGGTGCATTACGTGCAGGCATATGCGACTTAGTCATGCTCTTCAAATCACTAAAGTGGTCAGGCAGTTGATTCACTATTGCTTACAAATCAATTATCTTCTGGACTTCTCTATTTGTTTCACTAGTGTGCAGGTCATGTGCATGGATTCCCGTGGCTTGCCACGTCAGTTCCCGACATTTTTCATCAAGGGGTTGATTTCCTCCCCCTAATGACGGGAAACTATCCTCATCAAATATCTTTGTCGTGGCTGGTAGTATACAAATCTCCAGTTATGGGGTCCAGATACCTGATTATGGATGTTGTCTCATAACCAGCGAATATCCCAGACTTTCGGAGAGGGTCCATTGCAGTTCATTGCGGTGGTGGCATAGGTAGATAAACCTTGCAACTAAACCTTCGTAGATGAGAGATTTTTTTTGCTACTAAACCTTGCGCTAGTTGCATAGGTGAATGAATGTTATTTGTTGATGGTCGAAAATTGATGAGAGTTGTTGCGTGTAGGACTGCGTGTCTCCAACATGTAGTTGGTAAATTACAATTCTACAAGAGTGTTTGGGCAATAAATTTAATTCTTTTAATTAATGCCTCTGCTAGTCCATTCTGGGTGTGGACATATGGTACGGAATGCTCAACAGTAATTCCCATTAACATACAGTAATCATCAAATGCTTTTGAAATAAATTCTTTAGTGTTGTCCATTCTGATGAACTTCACATGATGATCAGGGAAATTATTCTTAATTTTAATTATCTGCGAGATCAGTTTTGCAAAAGTATGGTTTCTCATAGACAATAAGTATACATTCGACCATTTTGAGGAAGCATCGATAAGCACCATAAAGTACCTAAATAGCCCTGACAGGGGCTGTATAGGACCATAAATGTCTACCTGGATATGGTCCAGAAATGCAGGGATTTCATTCTTTACTTTCAGAGTAGAGGGTCTAGTAATTATTTTCCCGGTGGCACATGTAGGGCACACAAAATCTTTCGGGTTCGGGAAATTTTTTACATTGACATTATGTCATTGAGAATTAGTAATTATATTTCTCATCATTCTAAGATCGGGGTGGCCTAATCTATCATGCCAGAGACAGAAAAGTTCAGAGCTTCTAAAAGTTATTTTCAGAACAATATAGGCTGCAGGTGCCTTAATGTGAGTGTAGTATAACCCAGATTCATATGAAGGAAGTCTTTCTAATACACTTTTTTTATTTTCTTCGCGTTTTGTAATGAGCAGGTATTCCTTACCATACTCTTCTTCAGTTTCTACACGGAGACCGCTAGCGCGAATATCTTTAAAGCTTAAGAGAGTCCTAGTTGATTCTGAGTACAACAAGGCTTCTTCAATGACCAATGTTGTGCCCATCGGGGGTATAATTGTGGCTCTTCCTGAGCCTATTATACAAGTATCGCTGCCTGCGATTGTCGTAAGACTACCAGCATTCTTGCTGATCGACTGGAAAAATTTTATCTCTTAATATGGTATTCGTTGTGCCGCTATCTGCTAAGCACACTTCCTCCATAGAGCGCCACACGCGTTCTGATATATAAAGTATTTATTAATATAGGGTAGGAAACAATCCACACACATAAGTAAAATACTTCAAAACAGAACACAATTGCTATTATTAATACGGGAAAAAGTCGTGTGGGACTCATAATAAGAATTTATTGCTTTGCTCTCCTGAGCTTACAACCATTATTCAAAACCAATGTTCTATCACAGCCATAAACTGCAAATGACTATAAAATCTAAGTGCAATGCGTGCACTAGATCGAACCAGCAAAGTATGAATAAACTTCTTCCTGAATCTGTGCCATGTCCATCTTCTCTTCTTCGGCAACTACAGTTGCTGCTACTGCGATGTCCAAAGAAGGTGTGATAGGGGCTACTATATGGATGTCCACATCCATGGGTGCATTCCATGATTGTGGATCCTCTGTGCCTGTAATGGCGAGGTGTGCATCATGCTGTCCTTTGCCCTTCTTCTTACCCTTGAAGGCATCGATCACGTGCTGCGGCTCATGGCAAACACGTGACCAATGACTCCAAGTGCCACATTTGTAGCAACTTTGGTCCTGCTGACCATAGGGCTTCTCGTCGTGCTTCTTTTGTTCACCCTTCTTGGCTTGAACATTATGTATGGTTTTGCGACCCATGACCTTACCCTTTTTACCTCTTTTTTTTAGTGAGGCTTTCTCACCTTGTATCCGCTTGCATTGACTTCACAGCCAACTTTGCTACTAGGTGGCTGTGAGATGTAGTTCTTTTTTAGAACGTCATCTTGAGCTTCGCAACTTGCATGATGTCAATCAGTTTGGCGTACTCCTTGTAGCCATCCTGACGATAGTTGCGTGCAGATTGCACCACGTTTGGGTGAAAGGTAGAGAGTTTTCTCGATCTTCTGCTTTTCAGTGGTTACTTTATCACAGAGTTGAAGACTTGTACAAATTCTGTGTAATGCAGAGTTGTACTCCCCCACGGTCTTGTAGTCAGCAAAACGTAGTCGGTTCCAATCTTACTCTGCACAAGGAAGGATGGTGTACTTCAGTTTCTCGAACCACTTCTTCAGTGCGGTCCATAAAGCTAGTGCGTTCTTTTCCACCATATACTCATTCTTGAGCGTTAGGCAGAGATGGTGTTTGAGGAAATGAAGTGTTTGATCATTCTCCTCAGCAGTTGGAGTGGCGTCCTTCAGGGTGCTAAGTCCAATAGCAGCACAGAGCTTCTTGGCTCCAAGTACGATTTTGACATCTGATGTGCAAGTCAGGTAATTGTGGTCATGTTGGGCCAGCTCTTCGAACTCCCAGTTCGTAATGCCAGTCATCTGCATATGTATGCAAAGATTCCATAAGATTACTGCTGGTAATATGTAAAAAATGGTTGCAAAAATTCTCATAATGTTCCTGTATTTTTCTATGCATTTTTCATGATTTACTGCTATTTTCAGTGATTAAAAACAATATAAATAATAACAAATAAACAAAAACTGTAAATACAATATATAAATTGCGTATAAATAATAATAACAAAGTGAAACATGCTTCAAATGCAAAAATAGATTCAACATTTGGATTCCCGAGGCTTTTTTCTGCTGTAATATGAATTTTCGACGAATTCTGTAATTTCTAGGGGTTAAAACGCAAAAATTTCAGTTCTGATAAAAATTTCTCGTAATTTCCTAATTTCTAGGGGGGTTGCAAAATTCAGAATTTCCCTTTTTCCTTTTTTTCTGGCCCGGCCCGTTTTGCCGCCCTGCTACAAAATGGCCTTGGGGTTAGGGTTCCCACCCTTTTCTTGTGTGGCCATGAGCTGCACAAGCGATCGTGTGCCTGGGCAGCGGGCATGGGGTGGTCGGGAGTTGGCGGTACAGCAGGCGGCGGCAGCGGCCATGTGGCGACGCGACTATCGGCTCGGCGGCGGCAGCGCCTCTGCGAGAGCGGGCGGTGGCTCGAACACGGCGGTGCCGGCGGGCGATGGCGCGGCAGCGCGCTTGCGAGGCGGCGGCCGGATGCGGCGAGGCTGCGGCGAGGCGCACTTTGAGGCGGCGGAGTGGGGCGCGCGTCGCCTCTGCGGGAGGTGGCCATTTCGTGCGGCGGTGCGAGGAGGTGGTCGGCCGGCTCCATGGCCGGCGACGGCTCTTCCCTTCCCTCCCCTTCTTTCTTGATTTTTGTGGTACGGCCAAACGGGGAGGCCGGTGGTGGCGTTGCAGGCGCTTTCGGACTGGGGAGGCGGCTGCGGACGGGGAGCCACATGCGGGCGGCCATGGGCAGGGTGGAACTTCATGGTGGCCGGAGGGGGCGCCGTGCAGGGCGGCCGTGCGTATGCGGTGGCGGATTCAAGCCGGCCAAGGGACGAGGTGGCCATGGGCAAAAAAAATCATGTATACTGTTCATGTGATACGATTATCGTTCATGCAATTACCGATCGGCTTTGTCGGCGACTTCAAGTCGGCTCGCGGTAGATTATAACGAATTCGCAATTTTCAATCTACAGTGCAATTATCGATCGATATTGTGCCGGCTACTTCAAGTCGGCTCGCGGTAGATTAGAACGGATTCGCACAGTAGAAAACCAATCTAGAAAGCAGATTTGCATAATTGAAAGCGATCTAGAAAATACGATTCTATTTACGAGTGTCGTTCTTTCGACGGTTACCTTTCGATGCGAGAGAGTCGATCGTGCTGATAACGTGTTGAGGAACTGTCGCTGGCGAGTCCAGTCCGAGAGATTACCTCGTAAACAATACTCATAATTGTAAGAACAAAGCAAGAACACAACATTAGATTGAACACAGAGATATTAGGGACTTTAGGTTTCGCTTTATTGCTCTTTGATAATCGTGTTACAATGGTTGGGGGTCCTCCCTATATATAGCCTCATAACCCTGTTAGGGTTTCACGGTAAGGTGCCCATACATGGGCCGACATATGGGCTGGGCCCAGAGTTTCCTAACATGACCAACGCTTAAAAAAAGTATGGTGCTCAATGTTTGATAACCTACCGAATAGTCCGTAGGTTCCAACAAAGCGCCGAAAACTGCTATGCACCAGACATATACTAGAACATGTTCAATTTAATATTGTTATATACGTTTACTTTCAAACTAGTTAAGTAATCAACATGTACATTATTTAAATAGAAAATAAATCAGTATATAATATTAATTTTAGGACATTATGCTGTAATACAAAACCAAAATTGAAATCTAGTTTCATTCACACTTGCAAGCTTGCTGTTAATCTCTTAAAACAACTATATATATATATATATATATATATATATATATATATATATATATATATATATATATAAGATTCGTGGACTTGAGATTTCTAACAGAACTTGTTATTTTATTTCAGACTTCCCAAAGGCTTACGGTGTTCACCATGCACGACCTAGTGCATGACCTCGCAACATCAGTCATGGCTGACGAGCTACATGTTTCTGATGCTAAAAAAGGGAGCAACAGTAGTAGTCGGAACAAGTACTGCCGTTGTGCATTCCTCACAAATTACAGTGAGACAACAAAGTTGTCAGCTATTTTCCCGGCCAAGGTGAGGGCACTGCGCTTCTTGGATTGTGAGCTCCGTAATGATGCATTTTCATTCGCGAAGTACGTGCGCGTCTTGGATTTACTCAGATGCCCGTTCTCAGAGTTGCCCAAGTGTGTTACTCAGCTCTCAAGATTACAGTACCTAAATCTGCAGGGATCCGATCAAATTTCTGCATTACCGGAATCAATTGGTAAAATTGAGCGTCTGATGCATCTTGACTTAAAAGCTTGTTCTAGGCTAGTTGAACTACCAAAAGCATTTTCTAGTCTCACCAAACTCCACTACTTGAACTTTTCACAGTGTCGCAATCTTGAAAAGCTACCAGAAGATATAGGCAGCCTCGCCGAACTGCAATATTTAGACTTATCATATTGTGGTAAACTTGGAGAACTACCAGAGTCATTTCATAAGCTCCGTAATCTGGTGCATCTTGATTTGTCACAGTGCTGGAATATGAAACGGATACCGGGAGCTTTGGGTGGCCTCACCAAACTCCAATATTTGAATTTGTTAGGGACCCTGGATACAATCTTTCATTCCCTACCCTCAAATGAAAGTCGCAGATATGTGGAATGTATCAGTGCTCTTACCAACACAGAGCACCTGGACCTATCTCACAATAGTGGTCTTACTTATCTACCACAAAGTCTTGGTAACCTCGAAAGGCTACATACACTAGACATCTCACACTGCGATGGGTTAGATTCCATACCAGAAAGTCTTGATAACCTCGAAAGGCTACATACACTAGACATCTCAGGCTGCTCTGGGTTACATTCCATACCAGAAAGTATAGGTGCAATTCGTACGCTGAAATTTATAAATGTGAGGTATTGCTCAAATCAACTGAAGGTGCACATGACGCGTTCTCCTCCCCTGAGTAAATTTTTACAATCGGCACGCTTCATGGTTCATGCTAATGATGTTAATACTTTTGGCAATCTTCATCCGCTTGAGAACGTAAATCATGCTCAGTTGGAAATATGTAGTCTTGAAAATGTAAGGTTTCTGGAAGAAGCACGCGGAGTTAAATTGTTTGAGAAACAAAATCTTTCAGAGCTGACATTTGATTGGGCCTTGGATGCTTGTCGACTTTTGGAGGACAAGGATGTGTTGGAGGAACTGGTTCCACCAAGAGGTTTGAAGCACCTTGGGCTACGAGGCTATAGCAGTATAGAACTCCCTACCTGGCTCATGGGCATTATCTCATCACCTCCCGACCTGGATGTCTCTCATCACCTCCCTAATCTTGTTAAAATTAAGTTAGAGAATCTACCGAGGTGCAACAACCTGCCACCACTTGGACAGTTGCCAAACCTTGAAGAGCTGCGACTCATTGGGCTGTGTAGCATTACCAAAATTGGCGAAGATTTGTGCGGGGGCGGCGGAGCATTCCGTCGATTGTCAACCTTCACCTTGAAAAATATGGAACGACTGGAAGAGTGGAGCACAACAAATATGTTCCCTAAGTGGAGACACTGTGGACACTCGATTGCCCTTATTTGAGGTTAAAACCATGCCCACCAATATTTTCTTCTTGGTGGATACGCAGCGGCGACAAGGTAATATCGTCATGGGGTGAGGGAGGCCACATCAGCGCTTCCTCCTCTACTCTAAGCACCAGGTTGTATGTCACCCGTAGCAAAGTGCCAATGGACAAGTGGAGGTTGCTTCACCACATCCCTACCCTCCAACAGTTGAAACTCTGGTATTGTGATTATCTGGCGAGATTGCCGGAGAGCATGCGGCACCTTGTCTCCCTCCGATCGCTAGAATTGAGGGATTGCAGCAACATTTCAGTGCTGCCGGAATGGCTGGGCCACCTCACCTCTCTCAAGAGTCTCACGATGTTTGATTGCCAGAGCTTGAAGTCTTTGCCGCAATGTGTACAACAGCTCACCAAGCTCAAGGAGCTACGAATTAGAGGACATCATGAACTACAGGAGTGGTGTGAATCAGAGGAGAACAAGATAAAACTTGCCCACATCAAAACAATAGTAAGTGCACACGATGCTATCACTTATCTAGATTCGGTCTAGAAGTTTATCGTTATACCATTATATATTTCTTATTTATTTCCAGCACACGATGCACACCTCGAGCGGACGTGCGGGATGTGAATCTATTCTTGTTGTCTCTATAGCATGCATTAATTAACTCACACACCTAAACAATATCAGATAACGCTGCTTCCTAAAAATGGAATTATGTAAAGGTAGAGAAAACTCAAGGTGTGGATCTATCCTATGATTGGTGCAAACACAAAGTAAATTACCTTGTCTCTGAAACAAAACTAGAATGCTAGTTAACCAGCTGCTGACTTTATCAATTCTGCAGAGTATTGATGGTCCCGTGTGGTATTCTAATCTGCCCGAGGATAATTCAGTCTCATTGCAACTCTTCATGGTTTCTGATGTCAACACTTGCAGTAAACTCCGTCAGCTTGAGGACGTAAATCTCAAGGAGCTGAAAATAGCTTGTCTTGAAAATGTAAGGTCTCTTGAAGAAGCACGTAAAATTAAATTGCTGGAGAGAAAAAGTCTTTCAAAGTTGAGACTTGAATGGACTTCGGATGACGACCGATTTCTGGAAGACAAGGATGTTTTGGGAGAACTAGCACCACCAAGAGGTTTGCAGCACTTGGAGCTACATGGTTATAGCAGTATAGAACTCCCTACCTGGCTCATGGGCATTATCTCATCACCTCCCTACCTGGATGTTTCTCATCACCTCCCTAATCTTGTTAAAATTAAGTTAGAGAATCTGCCAAGGTGCAGCGACCTGTCACCACTCGGACAGTTACCCAACCTGGATAAGCTAGATCTCGGAAGGCTGCAAAGCATGACAAAAATCGACAGAGATTTCTGTGCTAGGGAAGGAGCATTCCTTCAGTTGTCAGAATTCACATTGTACGATATGGAACAGTTGGAAGAGTGGAACACAACATATTGCGGAGAGGACGGCGTGGAGGAGTTCATGTTCCCTAAACTTGACAAATTGGACATAAAGGATTGCCCAAAGTTGAGGTTGACACCACGTCCACCTAAATTTCGTATCTGGAAAATACGGAATAGTGACGTGGTGATATCGTCATGGAGTGAGGGAGAGCACATCAGCCATTCCCCTTCTGATAATACTCCAGGCACCACATTGGAGGTCTCGTGCAGCAAAGTGCCTGTGGGTGAGTGGAGGCTGCTTCACCACCTCCCTACCCTCCAAGAGTTGGAACTCAGCCATTGTGATAAACTATCGAGTTTACCAGAGAATGCACAGCACCTTGCCTCCCTCCGATCGCTATGGTTGTGTTATTGCGATGGCATATCAGCGCTGCCGGAATGGCTGGGCCACCTCACCTCCCTTGAAAGACTCGTTATCATCACATGCCGAAGCATCGAGTCTTTGCCGCATTGTATACGACAACTCACCAAGCTCAAGGAGCTACGAATTTGTTATAACCCTAAACTAGAGAAGTGGTGTGAATCAGACGAGAACAAGATGAAGCTCACCCACATCGAAAATATCGTAAGTGCACTGCCAAGCTATCTTATCTAAATCCGGCCTCCAAGTTTTTCATATTTCCATTTGGTTCATGGAGTACTCTGTTATACTTATTTGGAAAACAAAAAAATAAGCGGAAAACTACACCGGAGGCAACAAAAATACGAAAATCACTCGGTGATCTCTATCACGTGCATTAATTAACTAACACGCCTAAACACCATCAGGCAATTCGCTTTCCGTTTCTGATTAATTAATTAATTAATTATATGTTATATAATAACATATATTCTGCTCTTTGTTCTGTTTTACATAGTTGCAAAGAATTTTTTGCTGGCAGATTACCCTGCATTTGAACAGAACTAGAATGTAGCTAACCAGATGCTGACTATATCAATTCTGCTTACAGGTTATCGGTTTTGAAGCAGACTACAAACGCCTGGCATTAATCAACTGAAACGAAGAGATCCGTTCCTATTCTAAGCTGCGGTACTTACTGTACATATCCATGACTTAAATTGGTTTTATTCGGCACCCTTTTTCTTAAGTCGTCGTTTCTTTGTTTGCGTATATCAAACTGTAATTAGTAACACTCATGAAAGCATGATCCAAGCGTCTACTTTCTCACTGAACAATACCTCAGAGAATAATGCACATGCTTTTCTTTGAAATGATGATGAGATTATCTGATGCCCCCCTAAGAAATTACTAGTGCTAGTCTTCCTTCTGGTTCATAAAAATAAGTTATTTTGGACATCGATATGGTCCTCAAAATACAACTTTAAGGACTAATATTATAATATTATGAAAATACTTTTCGAGGCGAATAAGCATATATGATTTTTATATATCTAATCTAAATATTTAAAAATATATTGATAACCAAAGTTTTCAAAGTCTTAACGAATTCCAAAACAACTTGTTCCCATGATTTCAGAATGATAGCTGCACATAGAGAATATACTACTCACGGGCTCACTGGACAAACTAGGTTCCCATGATGCACACCAAAACAAATTCACAAGCATGAAAAACGAATCATTGTTCTATCGGCGTCAGTCTCCTCTTTTCAATATTATATTATATTACTAGTTACATGCCTGTGCTTTGCTACAGATAAAAAAATCATATTAACTTAACACGTTGAGCTGTTGTCATCGCGCTCGGTCTACACTACACCTTCGGCCCTGTCGTGGCACTTGTCGAAGCTCCGCCCCAGATTATACTTTATGTATTGAAAATTACTCGTGATGAACCAAAGTATCATCCGCCCTGGACATATCAAGGTCACAATGGACAAATGCCGGATATCAAAAGTAGCTTCTAAACATATGTTTCTTCCATCACTACATCATCCATATGTAGTAACTGAAAAACATCTTCAATGACAACAGAACCCAAGCATATCTGGAGCTAACCCATATGATCTTTCATGTAAATTATTTCTCTTTGAGAAATAGCAAAATCACAACAAAAATTTTTGGCAGTAATGCATGAACTATGAAAAGATGAAGACGAGTTATCTCAACAAAACAATGGGATGCGCTTCAGAAATCCATAAGATAAGAAAGGTGGAGAAGAAATACAATGTTATTGCATTAAAACTAGAAAGACAGTACAATTAATTAATTCTGCACTGGTACGTAAAACAAAAATAGCTGCTCAAGTGAGGGGGAAAGGGTACTAGAATGATGAAAGATAGAACTAAGACAACCAACAGACAGATATGCATACCAGAGGTGTTGATATTGTGAATCGCATTGTTGACGAATAATATCATAATTCGGGCCAGATAAAAACCTGACACAGATGGTTGGGAAGAGGCAAGTCAAATGGTTGAAAATCTGATAGATGAGCAGGTACCTGAGAAGTGAACTGAATTAAAATATTTAAGTTATGATTGCATAATTGTATATGCATTCATTGGAATTATTTAAGTTATCTGACACAGACTTGTAAAAGCCTGTAAAGGTTTTTTTAAATAGATTAATACTCTTGTTTAAGATGCTAGATTGAGGATTTTGATCATATATAATGATCTTTCATCTAAGCATGTAATGCTTCTTTAGAGAGGGGACAGCTCTTAATTACAACTAAAAAATGAGGTGAGAATATGTAGGTTTGTTTTAGCTTTGCAATATTGAATCTTTCAAACCCAACATAAAAGAAACTGAAATATATTAATAAAATAAATTGAAAGCACTCCCTTGTACAAATACTAGACAGGGAGGCTCCAAAACGACCACCGTTCTGCCAATCGAAAATTACATCTCTTGTACGAGAGATATCCTGTGCAGCCCGAGTTCATACAAAACATCACACATGCAGCGCTTCGCGTGACTGTCCACAACATTGTGAAGTGACTTCAGTCTGATATTGAATTGTGTAACATCTAAGAGCAAATACATAGCAAGTGTGTTTGGCCTGTGGGGTATTGCAAATGGTATCACACAACCGAACACTCCGTACCATGTAGAAGTTCATATAGGTTAAGAAATGAATATGTTGTATATAGCTAAATTCTACCAAGACTCCCAATTCATGCATTAGTGATACTCCCAGTTCCTACATCCATAATTCAAAAAAAGATTTGCAACAAGGGAAATACAGTGGTTAGGATTTTGGTAAAATCAAGTTCCTGTCCAACAGGACTATCTGCTAACTGGAACTCGACCAAAACTAAGAAGAAATACACAAATCTGAAATAGTTTCATGACTTGTACCAGTTGACGGATAGGCCATCGCCACAAACTCCACCCAAGGACTTACATAAAAGAAACTGAAAATTCTTGAAAGGATAGTACTCTACGTTGGAGTTAAAAATTGACAGAACCTAGCAAAAATTCTTGGTAAGATAGTGTTCTATGTTTGGAGTTAAAAACAGACAGAACCTATCAATATTATGAGGTCGACAAGCTTGAAACGTATAATCCCCACCCAATTCTGTTCCTCCACTCGTGACACACATGTGCAAATATGAAAAGGGCACGGAGAAGTATATAGATAAGTTCCGGATAAGATATAATAAAAATAGTGGTAGTGTGATAAGTAACATGATAAAGTGAACAAGCGCCTATTTGATATGACCTTGCTTCAAGTTTTAAATCCTGTTTAGCATGACTTTAACTCTCAGCTTTATAGTCGGAGTAGGTGGAGTTATACCAAATGGTACAACTCTAACAAAAATAAAAATCAAATTTGAAGTTTAAGAATCCAGAGCAGCTGTAATATATTTTCTCAACAAAGTTACTTCCTGCTTAAAGCAGCAATTCTATTTACCTAGTTGCCCGTGGAGTTCACCGGAAATTCCTGGCACCAAAATCCCGTCCCCTCACCACGCCGACTCTGTTCGATTCCCCTCCCATCCCGTTTCACCACAGCGAACCCTAGAGGGAGGTGGCGACGAGGGCGGCCGCGGCGGCTTCCTCCTCATCCTCGTCCTCTCCCCGGCGTCTTCCTCCCCGGCATGATCTCCCCGGCGTCTTCTTCCCGGCGTTCGTGGGAAGGAGTGGCAATCGAATCTGGATGAGCTATCAACACCCCACGTTCTTCTCCTTGTTCAGAGGCGGCGTGCGTGGGCGGGAAGGAGTAGTACTTCTTCAGCCTGCGTGACTGCAAGTACGCGACGGGGCAGTGCACCAACCGCGCCATGCGGTTGGGCTACTAGAAGGCCACCGGCAAGGACAGCGCCATCAGCGGCGGCGGCACCGGCGAGGCGACGGTGGGGATGCGCAAGACGCTGGTGTTCTACCAGGGGAGGGCGCCCAAGTGGAGGAAGACAGAGTGGGTCATGCATGAGTTCCTCATGGAAGACCACCACCCGCAGCTTGCCGCCGCAAGGCACCACCATCTCAAGGTACGATATACTCTTCTACTCGACTCCTTCAGTTCATCTGGTTTGTATGACTCCGACAATATTAGGTGTTTAGGAAATGCCATTTTCATGCCGAATTGATAAGGGGAGAAGAGATTATGCATTTTATTTTCTATTATCTTTTTAATAAGTAGAAAAGCAGAAAAGAAACGAAGAAGATGATGCTACGTTTGGGGCACATCAGTTTCTCTGTTTTCTTTCGATAACCATTAGCAAATTCCTCATAAGATGAAAAAAAGTTACTACTACAGATGTTACTACAGTGAAATTCCTCAAAAAAAAAAACACATGAAATTAAATTACCATCCAACATGCCTGAACCAGAAATCAGATTGATTCGATGTGTAGAGCACCACCTGTTTTTTTAATATATTCTTCTTCTATACCTCGAGTTAATTAGATTATTTCTTTATCTTCGGACGCGTTGCTGTCATCATGGCAAGCTATAATTCGTATGATCTCTACTGTTTCTATCGAATGATCTTCTCCTTCAGGCTAAAGATGCTGCTCTGAACATTCTTACATGATAAACAACCTGCAAGTTGAATGCCAATCATTATGCTTGCATGACCTAGTCTCATCCATTTCTTTCAATCCATGTCCATGTCACTGAGATGGTCCATTCCAAAGCTGTTCAACTGGTTCCATCAGACTACTAGTGTAAATTATTGTACTAAACATTCCCTTGAAAAGGATTTGACTCTCCCGGACCAATTCTTTACCCCAAGTTGCCACTTAAACATTCAGGTTTCTATGATTGCTAATTCTCCAAGTAACTAACTTTCCAAAAAGGAATTTCTTCAAGTAACTTGCTTCAGAGGTTGTTATGTTGGTTGCATCAACATTATTTATCAGGCCACTAATTAAATTAATCAATGGGATGTCTTCTACCATTTCCATAGATTACTTACACTGACCATATGAACTTAATTTAACATCTCCTTGTAAAATACAGGAAGGCTGGGTTCTGTGCAGGGTGCTGTGCAAGAGTAGAACCACCCAATGGCCATCATCTAAAGAGGCCGGCCATGGATGATTCACTGTTGTTGTTTCCTAGTAGATGTCAGCAGTCCCAATCACTGCAACATCGAGGTAAGACAGATCTATCAACTATTGATTTGTGTTGTTGGGATTCATGTGACTCATGTATCTAGTACAACAGTCTCATAAGATTTATTCTTTGTGTGCATACATTCAGAGTATCAGCTCAGACATATCTGGCTTCACTAGTGATGAGGCAACGAGGAAGAACATCAAGCTTCTGATCAAATCTCGTAGCAGACTTGTGAATGTGTGATGGTGTTGTCTTGGAGACTAGAACATATATTTGATGAGATTGAGGTCAGTCTGGTGAAGAGAACATCACGGGAAATAGGATGATTCATCTTTGATTTTTTTTTGGTGAAGCTTCATGTGTTCTTGCCATTTAGAAATCAGCATGGCACCAAAAAAAAGAAGTCTTCATTGAATTGTAACAGGATAGTCGAATGTATTGTTTACCTTGTAGGCCTAATTTTTAGTTGTTACATAAACTGTTAGCTTGACTGCTTGAGTATGTGAAATAAACCGGTGCAATATCTTGGTTGTGTTTTGTCTCAGGCTCATTTTCTGCTTCGTGCATTACTGTGACCAAGCACATTTTGTGTATGAATCATCAGTATATGCTTGCGTTAATCTCTGTATTCACTAGCCAAAATAGTAATCAGCTGAAACAGTAAACAGTAATCAACCAAAACAGTAACCAATAAACAGTAGCCAAAACATTAAACAGTACGTACTTTGATTAAAAAAAAACAAGTCACAAAACCAATGGTACTCTCGTCTTTTTACGTAGATCATTCTCATTCATGGAACGAGAGTTAGCTTTCTAACCAAACACCTCGTTAGACTACTCTAACTTCTCAAAGAAGTAGATCTAAGAGTGAAACTGGAGTTAGAGTTACTAAAGCACTAGTTGATGGCTCGTGTCGCGGGTGGAGCTGGCTGACGTGTATAATCATGAAAGTTCAGTCATGATTTGTGGATTATCTTGTAAGTGCAGACTGAATTGTTTAAAACACATGCATAGTTTTTCTTCGATAGAAAAAAAAATCCACTTTATGACACTCATAAAAGTCCACTTAACCCCTTAAATATTAAAACATCTTATTTAACCTTGTACACTTATGATACATGATCGGTTCAAAACCACCCCTGGTTTTCTCGGTGCTTGCCCACGTGACTATCTTATTATATCGGAATCAAAAGTTAAGTCGTTTGGAGATCAGTTCGAGTTGCTGTTCTTTTAGTCGGTGGTCAGACTGCTCATCCAAATGGTCGACCGGACTAGGCGGTCAAATCGGTCTCTCAACGACTGTTAGACCAGACAAGGAGGTTTTGGCACCAAGTTTTCTGGATTTAACACAAGATTTCGGGTATGTTCTTGTACTTTGATCTTCATAGTTTTCATAACTATTAGAGTGATAAAAAAGTTGAATACCGTGGAGGTGAAAAATATAGATGCTCCTGTCCACCCCCTAGTCGTCTAACCCGGTCCAACACGTTCACCTGCATGCGAGATAAAGATGGATCATAAGCGTCGAATCAAAAACAGATGGATGAAGATAGGGCACCGTACCAGCTCTACGAACTTCATCGGATGGTGACTTGAAACTGATCATCTCAAACCACTGACAAATAAATCTATCGCTTTTGAGACAAACAATTGAATGCCTGCAGCAGTGCAGCTTAAGTTTTCTTTCTTCTTTAGTTTTTTTTAGGGAAGCAGTGCAGCTTAAGTAGATAATGCAAGGGTGTACCTAGCAAACATATTGTATCCTTGTAGTGTCGGTTTGTTCAAGCTCCAACATCCCCGATAAATAATAATAATAATAATAATAATAGCCCACCACGACATTGCCTATGGAAACTCTTCGATCTTAGACTAATATTCCTGTAGTGCTCAAAATCAAGAAGCATGTTCTTGGAGGCTGAAACATGGAATGCCCCACAGTTTTAGTTTTTATTTACGGAAACCCCACATAGTTTTGTTCCTCCGCTAGTGATTCGTATGTGCAATCATGAAAAAGACACGGAAAAGTATAGCAATTAGTTCTGGATTTTGAGTACAATAAAGTAGTGGCAGCGTCATGAGTAACGCAACACACTAGATGATGGCCTGTGTATGTTGCGGGTGGAGCTCACAAATTAGATTCACTAGTTTTATATGTACCCATGGCTGATGTGTATAATCATGAAAGTTCGGTCATGGTTCGTGATTTTTTTTAAAGTACAAATTGAATTGTTTAGAACACATCGTGGCATTTCTTCAAGAAGCAATTTTGTAGACAAATACGTTACAATAGTAATAATCCTCACACCACGACATAGCATATGGAAATCATCGATCGTAGACAAATATTCCTCTACTTGTGCTCAAAATCAAGAAGCAATTTTGTTCACCACTTCACGTTCTTGGAGTCTGAAACATATAACCCCCCACACAGTTTTGTTCATCCACTTGTGATACATACTAGGATGATAAATGTGCTACGCTGCGTCTGTAGAGTGGATTAAGGGATCTCGACGGGATTTCAAAAATCACAGGGGGTAGTGTAATAAAGCAGTGGTAGTGTGGTAGGCAACACAACAAAGCGGACAAGTCATATTAAGCACTAGATTATGACATTTAGTGCTTAACAATAATACTAATAAATAAACTATTACTATAGCAAAGTCATAAATCATCATTGCTACGTGACCTAACACCACTCATGACAAACATCGTTAGGATAATGAAATCAATGTCGACTATGCAAACTCGAGATAGAAGCACCAAGTCTCTAGATGTAATTATAACAACTAAATAATGATAACTTTGTTATTGATAGCATGTGATGTGTATGTGCTAATCTCATTACATGCATGTAGTCTTCAATGTTCACGTAAAAACAACAATAAAATAAGGATGATTCCAAGATTCAATAAATACATAATAGAACGATAAACATACTCATAAGAAGCTTAGCATTCATTTATTCAATTGACATCATCATATTTTCATTAATACGATGCAACTCTACTCTATGTGCTCATTTGCCCATCTTATAACTTATACTGGTATAGCATAAGTGAACACTAACGTTAGTGTCCAACCTTTCTTCAGCTCATCCTCTGCGGAGCTGGGGATCTCTCACTCCCGTGGTCTCTCAGTCCTTGTGATGTGTACATTTTTTAATCTCTCTTTTTTCTGTATTTTTTTCGAATTTCTTCTCAAATTTTACTTCTTTCTCTCCCTCTTTTGTGCCACGGTGCTAATAAAAACACTTTAGCAGATGTGCAGCTGCTTTCATTGCGGTCGCAGCAAAAACCAAAAAGCAAGCACGGGCAACCGAAACTGAAGCAATTAAATAAAATATCTGTAGGAGACAAAACTTGTTGGAACGGAGTTAAAGAAAATTTCCGCGTATGGGCTGGGACTGGGAGGCTGCAAACAGAAGCAAGAAAAGAAAAAGGCACCACAGTAAAAAAAAAGAAACAATGTGCTGCAACACGTAACTCTGATTAATGCAACTATACAGTTGGCATTCAGTATGCGTACGTTCGTAAACTAAATCGGTCGACTACCCTACGTGCGTACGCTGGAACAATTAGGCTATTTGAGATGTAAGCATTCCGTACTAGAGCCAATTATGCCTTGCTAGCAGTAGACAAGATTGTACTGGTTTCATGTGTTAGGATGTGTTTGGTTGATAGGATGAAATTGAATAGAATGGATGATATAATATGGATAAGATGATCATAAATGGAATGATCCCCAAGTTGACCATAGAGAGAGACACACATAGAGAACAGAGGCCAGCAGAGATGAAACAAAAAAGGCGCAGAGACAGCTCGGGTGGGCTCGCCGACGGCGAGAGAGCTACCGAGAGGATGGGGCGACCCCAAAATAGGTCCCCGCAGGAAAGAGGAATACAGGGGTGGCGGTGGCATGGCGGAAGACAGACCACATCGACGGGGAATTGATAAGAACTTCATCGATAATGTTGGCCTAAAGTTTTATGTGATAAATTCCAAAAGAAAATGCGCGTGGTATTTAATTTTTCATTGCAATCGTACGAACATATGACTAGTGATAGCTAAATGGGAAGGTAAAAAAAATAGATGTAGCATTGTCTCCTCTGTATGCTGCGAGTATAGCACATGCACATAATTATATCCTTATGGTGTTACGATGATGCAATGCAAAGGGAGGAGGATAAGCCATGTTATTGTTTCTTCCTTTCGTGAAATGGGGATTAGGTACTCTGATTATTGCACTAGTGTGATTTGTTGCTTGATTTCATATGGCATGTGTTTTTTTGGTAAATTTCATATAAAGGAATATGCAAAAGATCAAAACAAGTATCTTATACGTGTAACGTTTTGTAACTAATATTTGGGAACAATTAAATAAAATTTCTGCAGGAGACAAGGCTTGTTGGAACCTGTGGCTGAAACTGTTGGAGATGGCTTGTAGGCTACAAGACGAAGCAAGAAAAGGCACCCATGTCAAAATAAACAATGTGCAGTAGTGCAATTTCTTTTCCCCCCTTTTTCTTTTTTAGCACACGCACAGCACAGACAAGGAAAAGCTAACGAGCATGGACTGCAGACTCGCGTGGCAGGAATAATTCTTGTCCCACACCGTTGGTGCGAGCGCAAACTGCGGATGGGTGGGGTAGGCGGTGCAAATTTTCTTGGGTTTTGGGTGGCCTAACGTAAGCACACAAAGTCTGAAACTGTACACATTTTACAGCAATTAGTATTCACTCGTATCGACATTTCGGCTCGTCGAGATGATGCAGACGGTAAAGAAGGGGAAATGTTCTAAATTTTTGTTTGATGTTTATCTCATTTTTTTGGTCTGGCTGGTTTACACAACGCAGTAGCCAATTTAACCACCAACAGCCCAACAAACCGGACGAAAAAAATTAGGCGATGCATCTTCCCTGGAGGCAGCCGCGCATCTCGAATGTCGCCAATTAAAATGTCGTAAATTTGTCATCTCATCGGTTATGCTAATGCCATTCCTTTCCAGGTTATTTTTCTGGAATTCCCCTTTGCGACACTTTACGTGATTTTATTGTGTCAACATAGATACCTCCATGTTACAAAAGATCTGTCATTTATTTATTGCAAGCAGAAGAAGATGGGACATTTTTGGAGTAATAGCGACGTGGCACGCAGGCGCTACCATATGAGGGCATGTTTGACACGACTCTAGCTTTTTTTTAAAAGCAACTTCTAGCTGGGTTGAAGGCCGCATGGTTGAACGGCCGAGCTGAAGATATTTGGTATTTGATTGTCTGGCTTTTCGGTCGGTTGGCTGCAACTCTGAGTTGGGAAATGCCTTAAATTCCCCTGAGGCAAATGATGGTTTGGTTAATGCTGTTTAACGACGATTAACGATAATTGACAACACTTTGCGACAACTAACGTCATTAACGATAATTAACGCAATTGACGATAATTAAAGCAACAAACAACAACAACCGATTATAACGTGACTAACGATAATAAACGCAATTAACGACAATCAACACAAAAAAACAACAATTAATATAAATAATTGCAACCAAAAAACATAGCATAAATAATGATTACATAATTAATTAATTTAAAAGAGAAAAACCGAAAGGAAAACAAAAGGAAATTAAAAAGAAAAGAAACAATGGCTAGGGTTGCGGGCCGGCAACGCGAGCGGTGGCAGGGGGGAGTGAGGGCAGCGCCAGGTCAGGAGGAGGAGAGTGGTGGTGGTGGCTCAGGGGAGAAGGACGGCAGCGTGTTAGGGTCGGGGGAGGAGACGACGGCGGAGGAGGAGGAGGTCGGCATCAGGGAAGGAGGCACCGTCGCGGGGAGAAGGCGCAACTTTGGGGAAGGAGGACGACCGTAGTGGCGTGGGCCGGCGGAGGAGGGTGCCGAGGTAGGAGGAGTGCATCAGGGGAGGAGAAGGGAGTAGTGGTTGCCGAGGAAGAGGGAGTAGGAGGAGCCAGCACAGGGGAGAGGAGGAGAAGCGGGCGCCGGGGTGGTGGGGGGAGGAAGGAGCGGGTTGAGCGGGCGTCCGGCTAGGGTTTCAGGCGAGCGGAGGTGCGGAGGGATGGGGGTTTTGTGCGGTGCTAGCCGCCCCTCGGCTTCTGGCTGTGCTAGCCCCCACCCCTTGTCGCTCGCGCCGTGCACACCCCCAGCTCGTACCCGATCCGGCGCCCATGCTGCCCGCGCACCCTGGTATTGTACGTCGCTCCCGCTCACACCGATTGTGCCCCGTCCCCACGATCGCCACCCACATCGTGCCCGACATCAGTGCACGCCATCAAAGCCGTAGCATTTGTGTTTCCCTATCATTTCCTTCATTTGCGCGTATTCATGTCGCAACCAAAACCACCGCCTGATTTTCGCTCGCGTTTCCCGTCGATTCACTCCCCACCTTCGCCCTATGAAGTGAGAACCATGACCCCCCTTACTCCCCTCTTCGTTTTGCCTCAAACCACAACCTCTAACTCGACTCCATTTGGCTGAAACGTGCAACGCCATCGCCATCTTCCTCATGTCCGGCCTCGTTTTTGTGTCGATCTCTTTCTCTGGCGAGTTCCAAGCCGAGTGGACCATGTCATGTCATGTTCCCGGTCTCCCTCAACCTATCCCTCACCGCGATTTGGTCTCTCTATCACCGGAGCAAGCCGCTGCTGCCACCTCCTTCTCGCCGCCGCGTCACCTCAGCCGTCCCTGAGCCACCCTAACCCCACTGGCTGCTTCCTCGAGCCGCCGCCGCCACCGTGTACCATTGCCCGCACCGCCGCCTCCCCTCGCTTCCCTGACCCATTTTGGGCGCCGCCTGACCACCCCGCACTGCCGCCGCCCAGAGGGGCCTGGGCGCTAGCTGAGGTAAATACCGCGCCTAGGGCTAGATGAGGGAAATACCGCACCCAGGGGTTAGGACGACGCAAGTCCGGGCCAAGGGGTTAGGACGAGGCGAATCTGGGCCCCTAGGGGCGCAGACGAGGCCATGTGTCGTCCGCACAGTAAATCCAGTTCTCTAGGGCACAGACAAAGTACTATTTTTGCTTTTGATGCACCAGGGGTTGGGAGTTAGTTTTGTTATTTCAAGCAGCTATATCACTATTTTAGCCAAAAACTCCTCGATGATGGCTGGTGTTGTGGATGGAGCTGACAAATTAGATCCACAAGTTGATCTACCTAATGACTGAATCATGAAAGTTCGGTCATGATTTTTGATTTTTTTATAAGTGCAGACTAAATTGTCTAGAACACCTGATTATAGGAAAAGTTCCACTTAATCCCCTCAATAGAAAACGCCTTATTTGACCCCTATAAACTTCTATTACCACGTCAGTTCAAACACTTTCGTGGTGGTTTTGCCCACTGGCCACCTTATTATCCAATTTGTCCATGTTGGCAATCCACGTTTCCCAGCCACATAAATGTATGTGTAGACTAATTGAATACCCGTACTTTACTACAGATAAAAATATATCATATTGCCCTAGTACGTCGAGTCGATGTTGTCATGATGGGCCTGACCCATGCCCTCGGCTCCGCACTCGGCCGAGCTCCAACAAAGCTGGCATCACGCCTCCGTGCTTGGCCTACACCATGCCCTTGGCTCTGTCGCGCGCTCGATCAAGCTTTGTTTTTTTTGTTAGAGAATTTTTTAGCGTGGAATTTGTTTGTAGGGAGATTATTTGTTCTGTTTTTTAGAGATTTTTTAGGGAGGTGGAAGGACAAGTTTGGAGGGGAAGAAGTGGAGACAACATACCACCACCACCACCAGTACCGCCACCACAACCACCAACTCCTCTTTTTAATATTATATTACTAGTTCAATGCACGTGCTTTGCTACAGAGAAAAAAAAATCATATTAGCTTAGCACGTTGAGCCGCTCCCATCACGCTCGGTCTACACCATACACCTTTGGCTCTGTGTTGGTATTCGTCCAAGCTCCACCCTGGCGCATGTTCAAGTCTTTGTTGTTGTAATCGACGCCCTAGGCTCCACCGTCGCGGCCCATGTCCACCTCCACTCCATGCTTGATGTACTCCACACCCTCGGTCCCATACTCCTGTCACCACGCCTGTCTTGCAACGCCGTCATCGCATCATGCCACTTCACTAAGACAGAAAGAGGTAGCTTCACTCGATAAATTAAGATCGTAATTTGGTTGTGAATTTGTTATGAGAGCTAATGAAGAGGAGATAAAATTGTTGGAATAAGATCGTAGTTTGTTAGGAAAGCATGAAGAGAAGAGAAAATTGTGCTAGGGTTTGGCTTCACCTGTTGGTGTGGCTTCCAATAACAAAGGTGTGAAGGGAAGAGTCGGTATACCATCACCACCAACTCCGTTTTTATAGTAGTAAAGATATGGCTGCACAAAATCCACCAAATCACTTGATGTACCACAAAAATCCCAAATTCTAGAAAAATCCCAATTTCCTCCTCCCAACTCCTCCGTCCACCCTAGCTGCACCAACCAGACCCACCAATTGTTGGGCTTGTTGCCAACCTCCAACTCGAAAAAAGACTCATAAGTAATATGTGAGGAGTGTGCCTACATATGACATTTGGAATCATAAATTGACTCAATTTTAGGGGAAAAAACTTGTTTCACTGTCCAGTGAGTGCTTTCAGATACTCCATCCGTTTGTAAAAATGTAGGTTGCTTTAGACATTGACTCGATCACCAAACTACTGTTTGGACCATCAATTTATCTTATAATATCACTACAACAAAATATGCTATACTAGACACCCCATCACAGACGATTCCTGGAACCGTCTGTGATAAAATTATCATAGACGGTTCTTCGTTAACTGTCTGTGATAAATAAGTATCACAGACGGTTCTTTATACAAACCGTCTTCGCAGACGGTTCGTATAAAGAACCATCTGTGATAACACATAGAATCACAGACGGTTCTTTATACGAACTGTCTGTGAAGATTCAATGTGTTATCAGAGATGGTTCGTATATTACTTCTTATCACAGACGGTTCTTTACAAGAACCGTCTGTGATACATGCCTATCACAGACATGTTTTCATAATTTCATAATTTTTAGAAATTATTTGCTATTTCTTAAGTGCCGGTCAAACCTATTGTCTCCCTGGTCAAACCCCCTGTCCAGCAGCTTGTGAATTTTCTAGTGGGCAATGCACTGCATGAGAAATTCTGGAAAATTCATACACGGTTGATCTTGAAGTCAGGATCACTCAGTAAAAATTTTAGAATTTTTGGAGCTGTGGAGCTACCTCTGGAAATTCCCAAATTATCTCAGCCTTTCAATTCAAAATCTGGAATCACTGTTCCTCAGGCTCGAACCCGAGTCTCACGGTTCAGCTCAACCGCCTAACCGCGTCGTGTGTGAGCTGTCTGATGGAGATCCTCCGGTCCAGATCTCGTACCCGTTCGGACCACTCGGGCCTTCCCGCTCCTAGATCACAGCCTGGATTGAGTGGCCGATCGCCCCTTTCACTTGAACTGTCCGATTTGGAGATCAACGGCCTGGATTGATTGGCCGATCGCCCCGTTCACTTGAACCGTTCGATCTCGATTACTCACAAAGACAGATCAAGATAAAGCCAGACGGTTCTTTAATGGAACCGTCTCGACATCAAATCGCGCACGGCTCCATTAAAGAACCGCTCGTGATGTTTAGTTATCACGAGCGGTTCTTTAATAAACCGTCAGTGATAAATAATCACGCACGGTTCTATTAAAGAACCGTCGTGATGTTAGTCTATATAAGTGCTCGCCGAATGGTTGTGCAATGTTGCCTAGTTCTTAACACTTCCTGAATAGCGAACATCGCCTCCCCCGATCTGGCGCCACCCAACGCCGCCTCCCCTGTTCCGACCACCGGTGCTCCTCTGGCCGATTCGGTGCCGCCGGAAGCTTCGCCCCACCGCCCTCGGCCATCCCCGCAAGCCGACCGACGCTCCCCACCGCTATGGGCCTCCACCGCCGTGCGCCTCCCCTCCGACAAGGAGCTCGGTGTCCTCACCGACTGGGAGACCAAGTTCTAGACAAAGTACCCCGTCGTTGCCAGCCTCGCCGACTCCGCCTGAACTCAACCCCCAACCCCATCCCCCCACCACCAGTGCACCATCACCGTCCTCTTCCGCGGGCTAAGTATTGTTGTATCCTCTTGTGCGCTCTACCATATCTCCGTATGTCGTAGTGTATCGTATGGTCTGGATGCTTATGTCGTAGTGTACCGTAGTAGTAGCGAGGATGACTAAAGTAATTAGTCGAACTATCATGCCATGTGACCACGTATAACATGCTTCTGTCTGCGGACTCTATTGTATTTATGGTTCCTTGTCTCGCACTTTACCTTCAGTTGATGGAGTAAATTTCCTAGTAATATAAACTCAAGAACGTGTAAATGTGAATATTGGATCTGATATGAGTACGTTAGGAATAGGATAAAGTCTAGGTACACCCAACTTATTTTAGGCCATCCATGTTGGAAGATCCAATGGTTGATATTCCTGTTACAATGTAGGTGGTAATAGGTCACCACTTACCATTCAAGGGTAATAAAGAATTTTTATTGCATATTATGTAAGGAAACAAATG
Source organism: Hsuehochloa calcarea (assembly GCA_036346395.1). Taxonomy (NCBI): domain Eukaryota; kingdom Viridiplantae; phylum Streptophyta; class Magnoliopsida; order Poales; family Poaceae; genus Hsuehochloa; species Hsuehochloa calcarea. Next base: position 7,166,586 of record CM070607.1, read on the forward strand.
TGAATTTGACATTACTATCACAACTATGACAAATCTAACTGATATTACATAATATTAAGCAAAACGTCATAACACTTAGTTTTTTACAAATCCCGTGGCCGCGATCTCAATGTCCCCCATGTGGGCTGCCTCGAGTTGGGTGGTCGGATGAGGTCCTCGCGGCGACATCCGGGGTGCCGATGTCTCCTTTGTCATAAGGATTTCTCATGGGGCATTTCTTGAATGTGTGCCTAGACTACCTGCAAATGGAGCACTTCTTTGTATGACACCCAACTTCTGCTTCATCCATGTCATTTCTGATGCGCTGTACATGTTGCCACCCAACCTTTCCCTTAAGCTTACCAATGCCCGCGGACCAGATTAGTTGCTCACATGTTGGATGGCCAGTGAAATGGCCAACCACGGTGTAACCAAATATCTCTGCACTCCAGGTTTGCATCTCCTCCTCCTTGTTGAAGTAGTTAGAGAGGTATCGCCAAGATCTTTGATCATCGTCGAACATGCGGCTATGACATGGGAGCAGGGCCTATACAGAATAAGGGGCTTATTGCAAGTGCATACCCAACAAGCACGGCGTAGCATGCACTCGTGGATGATCCTCTCGCGGTTCGTCCCGCTGCGTCCTTTATCCCTGCACATTATCTCGAAGCGAATCTCCCTTGTGCCCATCTTGCATGCCCGGTGCATCTCACCCTTCTTACTCTTCTCCTCCATGTACTTAGTGATCATGACAGAGTAGAGTACTCTATCATTTTCCTTGGCGAGCGACGCGTTGTTGCTTCTGTCAACAAAGTAGATTATGGTATCGCGGAGAATTGCCTCCACAATACCAACCAAAGGGAGGCTAGATTGGTTGTCATGACACCATATTGTGAACCACCCCTGTCATGTAGCAATGACCACTTCTCCTTAGGCTTGTATTCAATCCAGTCCGAGAAGCATTTCACATATGCCCCCTGTCTTCCTCGTCATACTAGGACTATCTATGGGTAGCTCCAGCAATGCTTCGGGGCCTGGTCAGCGCTTAGGGCGGTCCTTTTCGCTGCCTCTATTATGTATGTCTGGGTCCGCTCATCAAGAATCTTCTAAAGTGCTTTAAACCTTCATTGCTGGTTCTGGTTGCACAACCGCTTGAATAGGTTCAGCAAGTCCATGTTGCGGAACTGCTTGTAGAAGTTCGCACCCAAGTGCCTCATGCACCATCGGCTCTACAGATCCGCCCAGGAAAGTCGTTCATTCTTTCCTTGTTGTAGCTGAGTTATTGCACTCAACATGCCCACATGCCGATCATGTATGATGCATACGTTGGGATGACCCTGTACAACAAAAATTCTCACATTCCTTAGGAACCACAACCAATTGTCCGTGTTCTCAATTTCCATGAAATCAAATGCCACAAGAAGAACTTGATTGTTCCCATCTGTCACTATTGCAGTCAGTATTTGGCCCTTGTACTTTCCGGTCAGGAATGTGCCCATCCACGCACATGATTGGATGGCAGTGCCAGAATTCATTGATGCATGGTCCACTTGGAACGAGTGAAACAACTACCGCATCACAACACCCCATGTACGCCCCTCTGCCCTCGCTAGGGGCACGGTCGCCGATAGGAAACAACGCAAATCAATCCCCTCGGATCCTCAAGAATAGTTCCTTGACTGTAGTAAATTTTAAAATTGGTGACGTCCAACATATTTCACGCACTGCATCGTAAAGAAGAATTCTATGATTGACCACATATCTCAAACTATACTACCCACCGAAAAGTATTATGTACAATATACTTCTCTATGTAATCCATTCGGTTAAAAAAATTACCTAACAGGTGGACGACCGGACGGACAACACTTCGCTAGCTTCTCTCCTCCTCTCTACTCCTCTTCCTTCCCTCCTTCTCCTTTTTCTGAATAAAAGTGAGTTTCACCCGAATTTTAGAGTTTCAATGCTCTTTAATAGGGGAGAGTTCCTATCGCCAATTGAGCTGGCAACAATGACTAAACAGGGTCCCTGTCGCCAGTTGAACAGGCGACAGGATCTCGTCGCCGGTTCAATTTGAACCGGCAGTAGTATAGTTTTGTAATTTTTTGGAGTGACTATTTATTTTTGTAATTACCTTTTTAAATAATAATATTATTAAAAAAATCTTAAAAAGTTCCTAAGTAATATGACACATGGAATCATAAGTTGACTCAATTTTAGAAACAAAGTTGTTTCTCTGTCCCATAGAGTGCTTTCAGATACTCCCCCAGATTCCAAATTCTCTGCTGGGCTCCAATCTCGCATACATTACCAGTAGGAATCGCTTCAAGCTCTGGGGGCAGCTCCTAAACGACTGGAACAACAAATACGTATCCACTTTACTGGTATCTGTCTTGTAAAAATGTAGGTTGTTTAGATGCTGACACGATCACCAAACAGTACACCAAACTACTGTTTGGATCGTTGATTTATCCTATAGTATGTATTTATGAATGGAGCGTATATTATAAAAATATATGTCATAATTGAATGCGGTCTTCAAAGTGGTGTTTGAAACATCTTGCCAGCACTTGTTCATATCTATCCTAGTACTTTCTTGTTCACGGATATTCTGACTTTTCAAACTCAGTTCATCATTTTTTTTACGGCTCGTACAGATTCCACAAAAATGTGGTGCACACCTTTTCCGAGTAAGGAACAACAGAGGAATAGTGTGTGTACAATATATTACACGCGCTGGGGGTACATAGTAACAGTGCAAGTCGCATACGCTTCTAGAAGGATCCTGGTTCTTCTACGCGTACAAATTCCACAAAAAAAATTTGTTCACACATTCTTCGAGTAAAAAATGACATGAGAATAGTGTATGTACAGTATAATACACACGCTGGGGGCACATGGAACAGTGCAAGTCGCGTACGCTTCTAGAAGGATCCTGGTTGGTGCATTGGGCCTGATTTTTGGTTTTGTTTTGTTTTGTGCAGAGGAGTCAAGCAGGGATGGGATTTTTTAATAATATATTTTTAATTAGAATTACAAAAATAAATGCTTATTTAATAAAACTACATAAATGGTCATTCCAAATTACGAAATTGCTCTGTTGCCATTTGGAATCTTCAACATCACCGTTAGCGATGTTAAATGTATATGTAGTCATGCGACAGAGATCGAATCGCCACTTGAAATGGCGACGAGTTCATGTCGCCAATTCAAGTGGCGATTTGATTTATGTCGCCATTTAGAATGGTGACAGGAGCTGGTTTTTTAGTTCTGTTGGCAGTGAATGCAACTTCAAATTTTACATGATCCACATCGTTAAGATAATGAAATCAATGTTCAATAAGCAAGCTCGAGATAAAAGCATCAAATCTCTAGATATAATTGTAGCAACTAAATAATAATAACATCGTGATTGATAGCATGTGATGTGTATGTTCTAATCTCATATCATCCATGTCGTCTTCAACGTTCACCTAAAAACAACAACAAAGTAAAGGTGAACTCAAGACTCAGCAAGTACACAATAGAATGATAAACATACTCACAAGAAGCTTAGCATTCATGTATTTAATTAACATCATCGTCTTTTCATTAGTGCAAAGCAACTCTACTCTACAAGCTCATTTGCTCATCTCATGGCTCATATTGTATAGTATAAGTGAACACCCGCGAGCCCGTTCTCCACTGAACCGGGGATCCCTCCACTCCCGTAGAGTTCCTACCACCAAAGTAGATCTCACATATCTCACCCTCTCCTTACCAACCAACCGAAGTTCTTATGCCTCCTAGGATCGCGAAGACACACGTACCTTGAGGACAGTAGACAATCAAATGTTATAATTGAGCGAATTCAAAGTCCAAGTGTTGTATGAAACAATGGATGGGAGCTACATCAACCTTTGGCGTTGGGAGCAAAGGCACATGATATGAATCCATACCATTAAAGGAGGCTCCATATTTGACAGGATCGTCACTTAATCAGTAGCCATTTGTTAATGAGTGTAAAATAGAATGCCCAAAGCTCGATCGAACCTAAGACAGTTGGAGTTCAAGATGCGTGTCCGTAAACTAAATTGATCGACTCAAATGCGATAGAGACTGACTAATGTTAACGGATAAATCGTTGGAACAATTAGGCTATTTGAGATTTAAGCATTCTATCCTATAGTCAATTATGCTTTGCTAGCGGTAGACAAGATCGTACTTGTTTCACGTGTTAACCATTGTAAATTTGGTGCCAGTCGATGTGGCAATACTTCCCAATGCCGTAGCTCTACGGTCGAGGATTTTTTAAAATATAAATGTTTTTATTCTATTCTCTTCAGTTATTTCGCACTGAAATAACAAATTCTAACTATACTAAAAAATAGTGGGTTCCATCCTAGTACTATTTTAACGCAATGCTTTGCCGCGTTGGGGCTTTTAACTTAAATACGTAGAGTAACACTCGATATAGGAGTAAAAACAAGACATAATAAATAGGATCGACGCGGAAAGTTCCGATCGAAATAGGAGCCCTAAGTTTGAGTGTGGTTAGAACTATTGATTTACGTAATTTGAAGTAACCAATTAGGTTTACGATGAAATCTAGAAATCGATAACCGGTCCAATTTGACTATCTCTGCAGGATAGACCTCAACATAAAACTAATACATTTTAAAATAGAATTACGTAAATAAATACCCATTTAATATAATTACAAAAATGGAATGGCAATAGGCCCGTGTCATATCCAAAAGTTATTATGATGAAATTTTTTTTTATTATGCTAACTATTGTAGCAAAAAAGAGAAAAACAAAAACTTATGAAAATCTGTCACAGTTAAAGCCAAACCAAACCTAAGTCGAAGTTGAAGTCCAGACTAGTTAAGCATTATTCTCGGAGAAAATCTGTAACCACTTTCCCACCCAACTGGTACATTATTTAAACATTATTTTCCCTTTCATCAAGCACACATCCAAAATTAAGTTGCTTTAAGTAATGTAGAGCATTTTCTAATGGTACCACCTATCTCAAAACAACATGTGCCATAGTGATATAATGTATCCACTGCTGTGCTGAGTAGAATGATTTGGAAACCTTATCGCCATAAGATAACAGGACCGTGACACAATGTTATGGCTCTATGTGGCCAAGCAAAACATTAAAAACTTTCACCATTAACATATGGAAAAGGTAGTTTTGAACAGAAATAGATGTATTTAATTAATATTGGTCGTATGAAAATAATGCGAATGGATTTTTTCCTATTAAGTATATTTCTTAGAATTAGTACTTACTTAATCTGTGTGCATGGTAGTCTGTGGATAAATATAATGAAATGGAACTACGGTAGCGCTAAAAATATAGAACATCATGTGCACGCAGAAAATTCATCTCTTTTAGACTATTTCCTCTCTTAATTGCCACACTTGCATTTCTTTGGTATCCTCTCTCTCCTAGGCTCGAATGGTTGGGAAATGTTTTGTTTGTCTTCGCTTACATAAATTTCTTTTTTACAAATAATTCATAAACCAAAATATCTGATTCTCGATTTGTTCGCAAAGGTGAAACTTTTGTAACAATCATAGCATTTCAATTCAAGACCAATATTGAGCATATTTCAGAGAACACTTATTCTACATGCAAAAGTTAAGATCATGTGATGTTCCTTGTCACTCCATAATTGTGATGTTCCTTGTCACTCCATAATAACCAATTAGGGTTTAGGGTTAGTAAATCCTATTATTTAGTGGTTGATCCTTACAATGGGATAGATATGTAAGAAATTGACAGTGAAAGCATCCCGAATAGGATAGATGTGGATTGGATGACGTTATAATCAGTAGCATTTTTAGTCAGTTAGTCATGGGATGGAGCGGAAGCGAGAGACGAAGACATGAACCGGAAACGTGGAAGAGTTAAAGGCCCTGGCGAAGTTATTAAAGTGATGTACTACTCAGGTTCAGATAACCGGTTTCAAATTTTTAACGGGCGTCCGAAACAACTGATATGGCCAAAAATTGGAAAATTTCGGTTGATTTTGACCAAAAATTTCAAATCAAATTTTGAATAAAAATGGTCGAATATCGACCAAAATTTTTGAAAATAAATTTTGGCAAAAATTCTTCTATATTTGTGAAAAATTATGCAAAACAAAATTTTCAAGATCGGTTTGAAATTTTACCAAGGGTCCGATACAACTTGGTGAATCGGTCAAAATTTTGGACCCGGTACTACTACATTCTAAATGTAAGTTGTTTTAAAATCTATGTCGGTCAAATATTTTAATATATAAAAAAACCTACATTCACAAGTGGTATCTGTCGTAAAATATATTTCATAAGGTATAATTATTTTTATTTGAAATAATATATTTTCACACAATTTGTTTTGTTGATCAAAGTAGTATCATCTTATAGACATGTCAATATCCAAACGAGTTAAAGTTCCGACGGAGTTATTAAACTTAGTGTGAAATGAGTTAAAGTTCTGGCAGAGTTATTAAACTTACGTGTGAAACGATTTAAACTTAGTATCATCTTATTCTTTTCATACCACCGTTTTGCATATTTTCTTGAAATTGTCACCGCCATCACCCTCCGCACCCTAGAGCCGTAATAAGTGTCAAGTCAAACCATTTGACTAGGACAAATGATCGTTGGTACCTTTTCAAAGAATTATGAAATTGCCACATGAATTCTTATGGTTTTGACAATTTCTCTGTGCCAAATGTGTTGTTAGCGCCTGGAAGGAAAGTTTTTGGAGGGATTTTTTGGCGCCAAAAAATGTGGCCACGACTATAAATCCTAAACTGAATGGATGAGGGAGAGAGGGTGACGCAATGGCTCAAAGTGGAGGCATGAGCCAATGTAGCTCAGGTATATAGCTCGTTACTCCCAAAAAAGTCTATATTCTTATGCGATTGTGTAGCAAAACAATGAGGTATAAGTCCAGGTGTGCTAACTGGAAGGTGAGTTGATTCTTGAACACATGAAACTCTTCTTATTTCCTTTGATATTTTCCCATTCGTTACTTTAATAACTGTCTTTTTGTGTTGTTTTTGTTAGTCCGGGGGTTGTGGATTTTATTTGTGGGAAGATTTACTTGAGGCATATGTGAATAAGGATATTGTAACGCAGCAAGACATGGATATTGAGAAGTTACAGAAGAAATAGGAGAAGGTGAGCACTCACTAGGAAGCAATGGGTGATGCTGAGGGCGATGTGCAAGAATTGATGGACAGTGTGCAAGAAGTAAGGAGAAATATGCAAGAAATGAAGAGCAGTGTAAACAATGTGAAACTGGTATGCAGCATTTTGCTTTGTTTATGCCTTTTGTTTGTTCTCCTAAATTTAAAATAACTAGTTTGTAATTAATGTAATGCTTAATGCCTCTAACATAAGCAAGTGCAATGTAACAGTACTAGTATGTGCGATTTAATGGAGTGTAATATGCCAATCATCTTTGCAAATGATTTTCAAATGAGCTATTTTCAAAAGTGAAAAACTCATATAGTAATATGGGATAAGACAGTAATTATCAAATAATATGGGAAAAGACTACATATAGCAGTTGACATATAGACAGTAATTAACAAATTACATATAGCAGTTCACAAAAGACATATTACTGATTACCTATCAAGTAATGTGTTCATCAAATGTAACTGGGAAAAGACAGTAATAGCAGTTCACAGATAGCAATTCATCAAGTGGTTCATACAATACCAAATTACCATATTACATGTAGTAGTTCACAAAATAAGATTACCATATTACATATAGCAGTTCACAAAAGACAGTAGCTCACATAGAAAGCATCCTAGAGGTTCTGGAGCACAAAAGACAATAGCTCACATAATGCAGATTGCCAGATCCTTACATATTGCAGTTTCACTAGAAAACAACTATATAGACTTAGCCTCTTTGCTCTTGGTGTTGTTGGTCTTGGTTGTCCTAGCCTTGGATGCAATAACATTGGGAAAATCAACGCACAAGTTAGCCAAAAGAAATTTCTGAATTTCCTATATGTTTTTAGGAAAATAAAAATCAATTGCAAGTAAAGATAACCTAAATGATCTAGTAGAATCTTTATTGGAGGTTTTCTTAGTTGGCGGAGGTTTTGGAGAACACTACTACAAAAAGGCTAATAATGGATGCTTCATCACAGACGATTGACCAAAGCCGTTTGTAATACATGCAATTACATACGGTTTTGGTTTAGAGGTCATCTATGTTACTGGCTGCGCTAAAAATCGTCTGTGAAGAGATAATATCACAAACAGTTCATGATGAAAACCGTCTGTGAAGTATCGCAATTTGTGATACTTCACGCGTGTTCTAATAATAACCGTTTGTGATATTACTACATATCATAGACCATTTTTTGTTGAAAACCGTCTGTGATAATTAACTCATCATAGACGGTGTGCCGTTTTGCTCGCTTACTTACCATCCGGTACATTGTAGCTCCTCAACAGTCTTCTTATCCATCTTTGGAGCTACTGTAGCCGCAAGAGACCTCCAAGTCCGGTGAGTCCATCTCCACTCCGTGCCCTCTTTGAGTATCGCCTTACCTCACTGAGCCCACTCGCGTGGTCTATTTTAGCTATTGTCACCCACGCCGAGCTGTCACCGTGGACCTCTTTGTCACCGCCAGCGCCATCGACGCCAACTCTTCTCCGGTGAGTCCTCGACCCCACCAAGGTCGATTTCCCCATCCCCCTAAAGTTGTGCACGTGCTTTGTTTCAATTTATTTCCACTGAGAAGACCTGTCACCGAGGAGCTTGCCGCTGTCGCCTCTGTTCACCGATGACCAGCCGCCTTGGACCTTCCCGACTTCATTGACACCTTCCTTGCCAAAATCGCTAGTGAAGCCCATGGCGCCGCCACGGGACATCACCATCGGCTCGCCTCAGGCGACCTTAGGCCCCTCAGCCACGACTATTAGCAATGCGATGGCACCTTGAGCCCAATTTGAGCTTCAAATCCAAATACGCTTTTGAAGTCACCCTTTTTTTTTTCCAGGGTTTTCAATACGAACCGTGTGATGGACCGAAGCTAGATGTATACTAAGAACCATGTGAGTGAACATTACATTAATGGTGTATCTGCTTTTTACAAGAGCTGCCGAGGAGGATATGTTGAATAAGGGGGATGAATATATGTATTGTCCATGCATTGACTGCGAGAATCTAAAGATATTTAAGAACCAAGCGTAGATCGAAGCACACTTGATTCGAAGGGGTTTCAAAAAGGGGTATACACGTTGGACCAGTCCCGCTGAAGAGTAGATTATACAGGAAGGTAGCAATAGCGACATCGCCAACGAAGTCAATGTTATGCCGTCAGATGATGTCAATTGTGGTTTCAATTCGGATAGGCTACGCGATGACAATTTGGATCAGATGCTTCGCGATGCAGAAGTGAACTATAGTCAGAGAGAGTTTGGTAAATTCGAGGCCTTGATGGAGGACTTGGAGAAGCCTTTGTTCCCGGGCTGCAATCTAGAATACACAAGGTTATTATCCGTGCTTGAACTACTGAAATTGAAGGCAAGCAATGGTTGGTCCAACAAGAGTTTCAAGGTATTGTTAGGTCTCTTAGCAGACATGCTTCTAGATGGAAACAATTTGCCCAAAACCACCTATAGAGCCAAGAATGTTCTTTGTCCAATGGGAATGGAAGTAGAAAAAATACATGCATTTCCGAACGACTGTCCTCTACTGTAAAGAGTACGCAAAAATGTATGTATGTTTGGTGTGCAACGCATCCCAATACAAGTGTAAGAATCAATCAGATGACAGCGAGAGAATCGAGGTGAAGAAAGAACCTCCTGCTAAGGTGGCGTGGTGTCTTCCTGTAATTCCGCGTGTTGGACCGAAACGGCTACTAGAGGGCGGGTGAATAGGAGCACGATCTCTTTTTCTACCAATATCAGATTCAACATTATTTTCACTCCAATAGCTATGAGAGCTATGAAGATCAATATATAAGCCTAGCGGAAGACTTGTATTGAATCCAATCAAAACCCCGAATCAAAACAACCAAAAACCATAAAAACTCAATTTGCCATAAGTTGGGTGGTATGATCTCTCAGATTGGCGGGTCGACTTTTACATGGGGTGGTCTGACCTCTCAGATGGGCGGTCTGACCTCCAGCCTGATGAACAGTACAATCAGCCCGAAAAACGAAGTTGCAAATAGGTCTAACTTTTGATCTACAACTCCAAACTTGACGAAACTGGGAACACACCTTCTCTAGGATATTAAAAAATCTATTCCAATCAAAGATCTGGAACATCCTTGAAACCTACCATGAAGGTTCATCCCAGATCAAGCAAGTGTGTCAGACGGTCTTTAAGCGAGAGTATAACAAGTTCGAGATGCGCTCTAGAGAGAGCATCGATGACGCGTCTTTACTTGCTTCAACAAGGTGCTCAACCAGCTGAGAGCGATTGATATTGAATACTCTCAATCTGATAATACCACCCACCTCTTGGCTGCAATCAACACCAAGGAGTGGGAGATGAAGGCTACCGCCATTGAGGAGAATGTCAACCTTTCGAGTCTTACTTTGGAGTTGCTTTATAGCAAACTCAAGACCCATAAAATTAAAAGAGTTGACCATCCCAAGAAGGAAAATATAGCTTTGGTAGCGATCCTCTCAAGAGAGCTTCGATGATTTTTCCGAGTCTTCTTCGGATTTTCTCTTGCTTGTTTATCTCGCTATCCATGAAGAGGAACTTGAGAGTATTCTCGAGGTGAATTAGCCCTTGTAGCCGTAAAGTTCACAAGTGCATATAACAATGTGAGAAACAGAAAGAGAGGCGGCCCTGTGACTTGCTATGAGTGTGGAGAGCTCAACCATATTGGGGCAAATTGCCCCAAGCTGAAAGGGAAGGGCAACCACAAGGAGGTGAAGGCGGCTTGGAGGAAGCCACATAGGAACAAGGCCAAATTTGATGCTGCCAAGCTTATGAAGGCCGCTCACCTGGTTCTTGCCTCTTTTGGAGAGCAATCCATGAGAGACGTGGACTCCGGGAGCGAAGAGGACAAGGAGGAGGAGATCCCTCAAGACAAGAAGAAAGGGAAGGCCAAGGACTTCACCGGCATGTGCTTCATGGCCGACTCCATCGACATCGATGACATCGATGAGGTACCTCCATCCTATGATGTTCTATTTGCTAGATGTGATACCATGTTTGAGCAACTGATTAGTTAGGATGAAGCTTTAGAGTTTACCATGGCTAAGAATAAGGACTTAGAGTCACAAATTGATAATCTGAAATTAGAACTTGTAAATGCTAAGAGTCTTGATGTTGACGAATGTACTTCCTACCATGCTTTACATTCTGAACTCGCTAATTTACAAACTGCTCATGATGTTGCTTTGCACCAACTTGAAAATGCTAGAACTGAGCTAATTGAAGTTAAATCTGCTCCTTGTAAAAAATGCTTAGAATCTAGCAATTTGGTTGCTTCTGGTAATATTGATTCTGGCCTTTGCTCTTTCTGCATTGAACGTGAACATGAAGTAAAATATATAGTAGATGCAGTTAGAGCTAAGTATGCTAAGCTTAAGGATAGAATTGTGTGGATATCATAGGGACAGGCTCCAGATCTTAGGATGATGTGACAATTGGCAATGGTGTTTACGGTTTGTCGTTTCACGAGTTTTCGACAAAGCTACAGGCATTCTGGACAGGGGCGGTCCGACCGATCCTTGCACGGCGGTCCGACTGGTCCCAAATCGGTCGGACCGGCCATGTGGGGCGGTCGGACCGGCGGTGACCTAAAAATGGTCAAAACGAGCTGGGCCAAAAATAGGTGTTGTAGGCAAGTGAGGGGATCCCAATGCACTTGGTCTCATGATTTTTGGAGTCTCCAGTAAGAAGTTCTATTTGTTTTTAATTTCCAGAAGGTTTCGGAATTTGAGGGTATGAATTTCGGCTAAGTCCAGGGGCGGTCCGACCGCTCACAGGAGCGGTCCGGCCGTTAGGCGGTCCGACCGGCTCACATGGAGCGGTCAGACCGGTATTGACTTGAACGTCCGCCAACTTCGTGGCGATGTTGTTTTGTTAGGTCAAAGTCATTGGTTTCATGGCATATGATTTGCATGATGCATGTTTTGACTAACATGGGCCAAGTTGTGAAGAACTTATTCCCGAATTCGTGTTTGCTTGTCTGTGGTTGTGCAGGTTGCTTGGTGGTCAACGACGGTCAACGGCGAGGAGGATCGGGACTAGACTTGGAGAGTTGAGGTCCAGAACGATCGACGATGTCGGGTGAGGTTAATGACTGAAGCGTGACACAAGATGGACAAGGGTGACCTATTGGCGAATCCATGGCGCATGGTGAAGCGGTTTAGGTCAAAAGGTTAAAGACGACGCTTTGCGAAGCGTGCGTGTGTGACCCGTTTGTTAGTGGGCCTTAACGGGAGCCCAATTGAGTCAAACCCTAGAGAGTTCTAGGCCTCCACTATAAATAGGAGGTGGTGGTGGCTGTACCCCTTACACTCGCTGTTTTTCACCTCTTTTGTTATCTTCAAACCCTAATTGGCTTAGGGGGAGTTGAGGTGGAGGCTAGGGCTTTTCATGGTTTGAGGAGAATTTCGTGATCTTAGATTGACCACTGATCCATGATGGCGTGGGTGTAATCCAGCGACGATCACGTTCTTAATCTATGCAAGGTTTGCTTGAGATAAGTCTCTTTTCGTTCTTGCTTTCGATTTCGTGATTTTAGGGCTTTCTTTGATCCGCGAGTTTGTGATTGATTCTTTCACGTGAATTAGCTTGCTGTGATATGTGTGAATCTATCTAGCATCATTTTGATCATCAATCTCTCACGAACAAGCATTAGGATCAAGTTTTCGTTCTTGCCCGGTTTTAGACATTCTGTTATTCATTTGGCAATTGCTCAAGATCTTTCCAAGAATTATCATAATATTCGATTGGAATAGGTCCTCAATAGCATAGAGAAGGTGTGTGCAAAGTTTTGTAAAGATTGGAGTTGAGAATCAAAAGTTTGACCTAATTGCAACTTCGTCATCGGCCGATTTTCTTCGTTGCGGATCGGTTCGAGTCGGCCGGTCAGATCGCCCGTCATCACCGGTCAGACCGATTTTGGAGTGGTCCGACCGCCAGCACAACGCCGGTCAGACCGCCCGGCAATCGGTCCAACCGACTGGGTCCAGAGGTCAGACCGCCCGTGGTTTGTGATTTTGCAATCTTAGTTGATTTTGTTATTTTGCTTAGGGGATTTAATTGGATTCAATACTAGTCTTCCGTTGTACTGGTATGTTGATCTTCATAGCTTCATCATAGCTATTGGAGTAAAATTGTGTTTAATTCATTATTTGGGAACAAGTGAGCGTGCTCCTATTCACCCCCCCTCCTCTAGTCGCCTTTTCGGTCCAACAAGTGGTATCAGAGCACGGTTAGTTCAATCTTGATCTTAACCGGTCACTAAACTTTGGCGATGGATAAGTTTTCTACTAAACCGCATATCTTCGATGGGCACGACTATGCCTATTGGAAGAATCGTATGCGAGTCTTTCTTGAGAGCGAGGGACAAGCTATTTGGGATGTTGTTAGAGCCCCGCTGGTTATTCCTGAAATTGCAACACCTGCTTCAGCGATTCTTGTGGCAAACAACAACAAAGCTAAAAATCTTTTATATGGTGCGCTTGGTAGACAAGAATATGATCGCATTTGCAATCTTGCCATCACAAGATGAAATTTGGAACACTCTCAAACATATCATGAGGGTTCGTCCCAAATCAAAAAGGTGCGCCAAGCAGGTTTACAAGCGTGAATACAATAAATTCGAGATGCGCCCTGAGAGAGCATCGATGACATTTTCATCGCTTTAATAAAGTAATTAATCAAATAAAATTGTTGATATTGAATATTCTCAATGAAAATGCCACCCATCTCTTGGCTGCAATCAACACCAAGGAGTGGGAGATGAAGGCTACTACTATAGAGAAAAATGTTGATCTTTCAAGTCTTACTTTAGAATTGCTTTATAGTAAACTCAAGACTCATGAAATTAAAAGAGTTGATCATCCTAAGAAAGACAACATGGCATTGGTAGCTGATCCTCTCAAAAGGTCTTCTGATGGTACTCTTGAATCTTTTTCTGATCTTTCATTTACTTATTTATCTGCGATTCATGAGGAGGAACTTGAAAGTATTCCTGAGACAGAGTTAGCTCTTCTAGCTAAAAAATTCACACGGGCCTATAATAATGTGAGAAACAAAAAGAGAGGTGGTCCGGTGACATGCTATGAATGTGGTGAGCTAAACCATATCCGGGCAAATTGCCCCAAGTTGAAAGGTAAGAGCAATCATAAGGAAGGAAAGTCAGCTTGGAAGAAGCCTCCTTTCAACAAATCAAGGTATGAGGCTAATAAGCTTGTGAAGGCTGCTCACCGGGTCCTTGACGCTTTTGAGGATCAATCCTTGAGCGATGTGGATTCCGGGAGTGAGGAGGAGATCCCTCAAGGCAAAAAGAAAGGGAAGGCCAAGGACTTCACTGGCATGTGCTTCATGGCTGAAACTGACGACATTGATGATGATGAGGTATATTTTTCTTATGATGAGCTTTCTGCTAAATATGATTCTATAGTTGAGCAATTGCTTAGTCAAGATGAAGCTCTAGAATTTGTCATGACAAAAAATAAGAAATTAGAGTCAAAGATTAACAAACTGAAAGTAGAGCTTAAAAATGCTAAGACTCTTGAACCTGATGAATGTTTATCTTGTCATGCTATGCATTCGGAAATTACCAAGTTACAATCTGCTCATAATATTTCTGTACAATAACTTGAGAATGCTAGATTTGAACTAAATGAAATTAAAAGTGCTCCTTGTGAAAAATGTTTAGAATCTAGTAAATTGATTGCTTTTGATGTGTTTGATTCTAGCCCTTGCACTTCATGTTTAGAAAAAGAACGTGAAATCAAAGATATCTTAGAAGCTGCTAGAGTCAAATATGCTAAGCTTAAGGACAATATTGAAAATACTACTTGTGCGTCTTGTTCCGCTCTTAAGCTTGAAATTGCTTTATATAAGGAGAAATCTATGGATAAAACTTGTGATGCTTGTGTTAACTTAAGAAAAGAAAATGCTTACCTTCATGATACATTAGAGAAATTTTCTAAAGGTAAGAAACAATTAAACATGATTCTTGACAAGTCTAAAACTCCTTATAAGAAGCAAGGTTTATGATTCAATTCTTTTCAAGACAATTCAAAGCCAAAAGTCATTCAAGTCTTGAAAAAAGGTTTAATTGAATTCAAAACCCAACCTGTAAAAACATCTTTTAAATCTGCAGGTTTTGCCCAACCTTATATTAATTCAAATGGTGCTTCTTCTAGTGGTACCAAGTACCATTGCACTTATTACAAAAAAAGGTGGGCATTTGATTGAATTCTGTTGGCGTAGGTTAAAAAATTGTCGGTGTATTAGAACCGATCTTACGTAAAGATTGTTTGATTCGGGGGGTCTCCTAGAGATGAGATCACGCAGAGTGGATTGACACGGGATGTTTAGACAGGTTCAGGCCTTCTCCGGAGATAATAATAACCCTAATCCTGTGTGTGTATGGTATTCTTGATGATCAAGTAAGAAGCTAAGACTATTACAGAGAATAGTACTTGTATTTCCCCTTGACTCGCCCTCTTGTTCTCTGTCTCTATCGTCCCTCTGATTGATGCCCTTATATAGTCGTGAAGGAGTAGCCGTTTTGTCCTGCGGAAGAGGCGCCTTTAATTGAGCCAGTAATGGGCGCATGATGGCGAGAATTACCGCAGACGGCTTCTTCACGCCGTCCGACAGTTACCATTCAGAGGTAATGGGGTATTTAAGCACTATTACTACGCGGAATAATAGTGCGTGTAGACCGTTCGGATTCTTTAACCGATTGGATCCACTTGCATGTTGGTTTAATTGTAAGGTGGTCGTGGTTTACCTGGTCGTAGGAGGACTTACGACCAGGTAGTAGTCGTAGAAGGTCTTACGACTATGTAGTGGTCGTAGAATGACTTACGACCATGCAATGATCGTAGAAAGACTTACGACCATGTAGTAGTCGTAGAAAGACTTACGACCATGACATAGTCATAATCAGACTTACGACTATGGGGGTGATTGTAGAAGATCTTACAATCACTTGGTAGGCCTCTCCCTTATAAAAATAAGGGGTACTTCTGGAGACTATGTGACATCATATTTACCCATAATAAGAATTATAGATAAAAGATAAAATGAGGATTATTAGATCCTCGTCATCTAGCCCCCCATCTTCAAGTGAAAGTAACTTACTTGGTGAAGGATTCGTAAATGGACTTACGGCTATGAAAATGTCGTAGAACCATAGTCGAAGGAAAAACTCTTCGACATTTGAGTGTTACTTGACCAGAATTTGCTTGGTCAGAAGGTTGCTTATGATTTATCAAAAGTCATAAGAACCCCTACAACCGTAGTGGTCGAGTAGGGCGATCGGAGAAAAACCCTTCCGATTGATACTTCCTTCACCGTAAAGATTTGGTCAAGAAAGTAATTTTGCTTGAAGTGATAAAACGAACCTAACTTTCCCGAATGCACTGCCGGGGAATTGCAAACGATTTCCACAGATTCGTTGATGAGACGGTTCTCGGCTTATTGCAATCATGAAGATTGCTTACGACTCATCGAAAGTCGAAACCCTACGACCGCCCTCGGTGGTCGAGAAAGGAATCGGAGAAAAAAAACCTTCCGATTGATACTTCCTTCGACCAGAAAGACTTGGTCAAGAAAATAATTTCACTTGGGGGTGACAATACGCACCTAATTTTTCTCGAACGGATCATCCGGGAATTGCAATCGGCTCTCAGCACTTGTCCGATGAAGCTGTTCTCGGCGGTACAACCAACTCCCACGCACCTATAGCCGAGACGGTTTCGGGGCGACGAGATCGTGCGATTATAAAAACTTACCAGAGGTAGACTTGGGTTTTTACCTTTCTCAAATCATTCTCGCTCTTCGAGCTCTTGCTTTCTCCATCCTCGACTAGGTTTCATCTTCTCCGCCGCCAACCCAATCAAAAACTTTGCTTCGAGCGAAATGGCCAAGCGAAGCTCGAATGGGAAGAATCGAGATGGATGCGCTAAGATCAAAATCTTGGTCGATGTCGGAAGATTCCCAGAAGGCTCGTAAAGTGGATTCCGCCATCGGCAAAGACGCCATCGGGGAAAATGGGCAAATCCTCGCCTTCCAAGCGTATTGTGAGTGCGGCCTTCGATTGCCTCGCCACCCTTTCTTCATGTGGTACTCGAACACTTTGGGGTGGAACCGTGAACTTAGGTCCCAATTCCATTACCATGTTGAGTGTGTTCGTATCTATGCGAGGCGCACTGGGATTCCGCGGATCTCGAGCTGTTCCAATATTATTATGGGATGGCTCGACAAACCGAATCGCTTAAGTCATGGCTCAAGCTCCACGACTCAAGTCGAAGGAGTATATTCAGAGTTTCACCCGTCTTCGTGGGTCGGGTGGAGGAAGAGGTGGTTTTATCGAGAGTCACCTCTCAAGACAGCCTTCCTTCATGGGAAGGTCACGAGAAGAAATCTTCATGGGACTCGACTCAAGATATTAATGGATTGGCCCCTATATTCAAGCCATCAAGGACTTGAAAGAAGAGGGGTTGACCGGATGGCATGTGGTGAAAGATTTCATCACACGCCTAATAAGTCCCTTGAAGAAACGAACATCTCCTATGTGGAGATACTGGAAGAGGAGACCCAACCATAGACTACGCATTTAGGGTAAGTAATCACGACTTAGCTCTCTGCTTGGTCTTTCTCAACCTTGTCTAATATTCTTATCTTACATACGCATCTTTCACAGCAGAGATTGACTCTAGGTCGACTCATCTCGTGAGAAGTCTCCGCCACCCGAGTGGCGGCTCAAATCATTGCGGCTTTGTCCGCAGATGAAAAGATAGAGCGCCTAAAGGTAATCAAAAGTTGATTCCTTCTTTAGGACTTTATAGTCGAGAAGATACTTTACGACTAATGATGATCGAGAATATCTTACGATCAAGGAAGTGTCGAGAAAACTTACGACTTGGCAATCGTCATAGAAAAACTTACGATCGATCGCTGATTCCTCTTTTCGCTTTTGCTTTACGTAAAGTAGGCATGAAAATCGCCAAGACGACGAAGAAGTCGCATCGATGACTATTGGCGCCGGGTTGTCGAAGACAAAGGCTCGACTCCTCTCTAAGAGACGCCGACTTGTAAAATCACGACAAAGGAGGAGCAAGCGAAGTTCGGTCTTCACCGCACTTCTACAAAATACCGCGACCATAGCTATAATCAAGCCGAGGTCGCAGTTCGCCGGGCCGAGGAGGTTGAAGCAACAACCTCTTAAGCGCAAACTCGCAAGGCTAAGGTACTCTTCTATTATGACAAGGAATCTTTCGCAGTCGGTGCCACTCCTAGTTTTGTTAAGCAACTGGAAAAGGAGAACTGGAAAGATTTTATGTCTTTTATGAAGGACGATGCTGCACCAAAGACAACCTCGTAGCCGAGGGCGCGGTCGCTTCGAACGGTCAAGACTAATCTCGCCATCCAGAGAATCGTGAAACCAGAGCCCGGTTCCTCGTTTCAAACTCTACGACCGCACGTGGTCGTAGCCGGGCTAATTGTTGAACCTCACCGCACGTGGTCGTGGAGAAGAAGAGGTCCTCCGTTGGGAGGATTGCTCCAAAATTCCTGGTTAAGACCAGGGTGCAGAGGTATGTGAAATGTACTAAAGTGTAAGAACGACATTTACCTTTTTCTTTTTCACAACCTGATTTGCTTTTCTTTATTTTAGTCCGACTCCTTCAAATTTCTGAATGCTTCCGCTGAGAAGTCCATTGCCATCCCTTCGCCATCGGAGAGGCATCAATGGAGGTGGTCGGCATCACCCTTGGCCCTGTGGCCGATGAAGTCGAGACTCCTGCAGTGCTTCCCACATCCGCCAAGTCGTAGCTACGACCCTTGAAGTAGCGGCCACATCATCTGTTGAGGTAGCCGCCACGACCATCGAGGTCGAGAAACAACAGAGGCACTGTGGAAGCCTCGTCAAGGTGGTGACCAGCTTGTGCACCGCCCCGGAAGGAAATCGAGGAGGCGTTTCCTTCCCTACCCAAAGAGAAGTTACGTAACCGTAAGGAGAAAATTCAACTTCGTGGTGACTTCTTTGGGCCCGCCTCCGTCGAGGGTCTTCACACAGATTCGTGGACCGAAGTCTCATCCCAAAGATATTCCCAACATAGAGAATACCTTTGATAACGAGCGCCGAGAAGGTGTGTGGGACAAAGTCGCGAGGATAGATAAGCCGCAGAACCCGACCTTGTATATTCGATGTTTGCTAGACGACTATGAATGTAAGTATCTTCAAAATACTTATATATGTGGCTTTCTCCTCTCTCACTGCTTTCTTTTTGCGTAAAGCTCGAGAAATTGTCGTTGTCGGTGAGTACCATCGACAACTTTTAGAGCTAAGACAGAGAAAGAAATACTGCAGAGGCAGAGATGGTAAGACTTAACCACTGTGATAATGTTTTACGAGAATAGTCATGGAAAAACTCATGACAAAGTACTAGTCGAAAAGCTTATGACCGCTACTTACCGTAGTTGTCGAGAAAGACTTACAACCATATCGTAGTCGAGAAAACTTACGACTAGGTCATGGTTGTAGAAGTACTTATAACCAATCTACCGATGTTTATCTTCGCTTCGCTCTTTGTAGGTTAAACAAAGGATATGAAGACCTTAATGACTCACTCGACTATGAAAAAGAGGAGTCGAGAAAGTCGAGGAACGGAGTATTAGTCCTCCTGATAGACTCCGAGAAGCCATCTCTCGATCTAAAAGATTGCAGAAAAATAAACAAGAAGTGTCGAACTTAAGACCGCTTAAGTTTTAACCATTACCCAACTCTCATTTCTTCTCCAGATAAAGAAAATGAGATGCGGAAGCTCCGGACCGAAATTGGAGACAAAGCTTTGGTCATTCAGGAGTTTTCCCGCATTACCAAGAATAAGGATTAAGAACTCGAGGGTCTGAGAACTCGAGTAACAGGTAAGCAATTCTTTACCTGTTGCCCTTTTCGAGCATTTTTCCTTTTCTTATGCTAATTTCTTGTTCAGAAACTGCTGCTGGGTTGAGAAGCCTCGAGGCTGAAATCCAAGAGAAGACCTTGATCTACAATGAGTCCGTCCGCATTGCTAAGATGAATGCAGAGGACATCAGAGTATGGGAGAAAAAGCATGCTGAAACCGTTGCTTTCCATCAAGAATAGTGTAACATTCCAAAATTGGTTTGTGTTTCAAATGTAATAAAAATAAGGAGAAATTAAAACTTTTTCTCGGATCTTGATTTTTGTAATCAGTTCCATAATTTTTGTAAAGGAATTATGTGAAATCAAAAATCAAATTACCATTTGTACACCAACACAAATCTCCTTCATGAAAATCTTGTGCCCAACCTTTGGAAATAATTTTTCTTGGGTCTAGGTTGATGTTTAACACCTTTGAATTATCTCATGATTTTTAGAAATTATTTGATAATTTTGGGAGGCAAGTCAAACTGGTCAAACCCTATTTTCCCCTCTTCTGGAATTTCTGGAGAATAATTCAGTGCATTAAAATCTCTGAAAATTTTATGGAAGGTTCCTACTGCAGTCAGAAAGCTCCAGTTAAAATTTCATAAATTTTGGAGTTTGTTTGCTACCTCAAATAATTCCTCAAAACTCAGATGTTTAAAATTCAATTTCTAATTGGTTTGCACTGCTCTCTGTCCGAACTGCACTGGCTCGAGCCAATGGACTCGGTCCAACCAACTAAACGCACCGGGCGACTCAGTCAGGCGCAGGAGTTGTGAGCCGTTGGATCAGCATCGAACGGCCCGAGATCAAGCGCGCGATCGAATCGTTGTAATCCACCCGATATATCTCAACCGTCCGATTTCGATCCGACGGCCAACAGGTCGCCTCCTTCCTCCGTCCGGCCACTACACATGGCTATGGCGCGCAGAGGGAAAAGTCGCGCGTCAGCCCTTCCCTGGCCGCTAACGGCTCTTCTACAGATTTATTGCTCGTCGTGCTCCTCCTCAGCGCCTCTCCAACCGCCTCCTGCCGCCTCTCTACCAAACGGCCGGCTTGACCCGAAGGGTTATCGCGCGTTCTCTCGCCATCCCCGGCTATTTAAGCTCCTTGGTTTCTCCCTTAGCTTCCTTTAGCAACACCGCAGCTCTAGCTAGCACTCACAAGCTCACTGGAGCCACAGATTCTGGGAAGCTCTCTACGCCATCGACGGCTTTGGAGCTTCGTGAAGTCGGTGCAAGCAGGGGTTTTCTTCCACAAGTCTTTGCTCCTCCGCTCCCCTCTACTCACCGGCTTAACCCTCTCAATTTGGTTCAATTTGTCCAGGCGAGCTGAATTGATTTCCCAAATTCACCGAAACAAATGCTCCTCCTCGCCTGGGCAGCTTCGATTTTCTCAAGGCCCATTATGCTCGTGTAGCTCCTCTTAGTCCCTAGTGGCCTCGCACTGCTCCCTTGAACCGCAACTGAGCGCGCTTGCATTTTTTCGCTTTTGGTCATTTCGGTCACTTGGTCCCTCCGCTTGCCGACGCTCGTCCACCGCACCAATTCGCTGGTACCGTTAGGTGCGCAATGATGTTTGGGACCCATTTTGGGCACTTTGCTCGCACCGCCTGCCGAGAGCCGCCGCGCGAGCCGCTCCTCCCGCTGCTTTGGCCGGACGAAACAGACGATGGTTTGAACGTGAGTCGATGCGAACCGCCGATCCTTAGATCTACGCCCACGCTCGCGGGAAAATTTTGAATTGCCGAGCGCCTCGCCTCGGGACCGTTGGATCTAAGATCAATGGTCCCGACGCGAAGTCAAGCCATGAGCGTTGGATCCCAGATCCACGGCCAAGGCGCTGCGGAACGCTCGGACCGCCAACGCTCCCATCTGACGCGGGACCGCTGATCCGTGATCCACCGACGACGAGTTGTCCCGGACGCTCGCGCCTCGACTAAAGTGATGTGGGACCGCTGGATCCCGATCCAACGGTTAACGCACAGGTTTTCACAGGCCGCTAAGAAGCTGGGACGCGGACCGCCGGATCCGAGATCGACGCCTCGCTCGCCACGCCATTTCTAAATTCGATTTTCCCAAGAGATTTATTTATCAATCGAAAAATGTGATAACTTGTAAAATGCATAACTAATTCATTTCAAATCCTTTTCGGTTGATTCAAATTTTGTTGGTTATGTTTTTAACTAGACTTTAATTTAAAATGTTTCCAAACTCAGTATAGCTCCAGAAATTTTTGCTAATGAATAGTAGCATTTTGATTTATAAAAGTGAGCAAAATTGTTTTGGTCATATCTTTGGCATTAAGGATCCAAATCAATTGATTCTTGTTGCTAAATTCATTATAAATCAAGACCTTGCTACTGTAAAAATTTTAGAATTTTTGGATAATGATTACTGTTGGGTCTTTGCATTTTATTCTCTTATCGCTTGGTTCTCGCTTTTCGTTAGGATCCAAGAGCACGTTGACAATATTGTTGATCCTCAAGAAGCACCTTGACCCACAAAGAAGGTGCAAGCGTTTGATCATGTTAATCCCATTATTTTTCAAGTCTAATATATTGATTTCAACTTGTGTGTATGCATTGCTATTTTGTTGTTAAATTATGGTTAGTATCCTATAGTTGCATAATCTGTAGGAATTGGTTATCCTCTACTACCATGAGCCTAGGTTATTTGCTGTGATTTGAGTTCGATGGATGAGCTCTTGTCACTTAGTAGATTACGAATTGAAATTGCTTAGAAATGCTTAGTTTTAGTAGTAATGGGCCATCATCGATTTTAGTCGATGATCTTGATCACACATTTATTTATTATTCCATTATGTCCAAAGACTTGTGCTTTGTTACTTTGTAAAGTCAAAACTGAAAATAAAATTGTTTTAGACTTGGGCACAATGGTATGTTGGTGTGATCTGCAGGAATGGAATGGTGCCTAGGTCATCAAGGACCGAAGTTACTTGTGTCACTAAGCCAAGCGCTTTATGCGTATAACCACGCGAGAGGATATGGGACCTCTTGACTAAGTACTTGGCGGTGTTATCTCCGAGTCGCAGGAGGGGTTGTGTGTGTTGTGTGAAAAGGATATGTGTTCTTGTGTTAAAGTGTGGTGGAGATTCCTGTAGGCTCTCCACCTCGAGGAGCATTGTAGTTGTTCAAGGCTTTACTCGCGACGTAGTTGACCGAGGTTTACAATGACTCACACAACGTATGGGTTTCTATCCATACGCCACTCGTGAGTTAATGCACAATATTGGAAATGTCTCGAGGACTTATGCTGTGCTTGCATACCAAAGGAAGTATGCTAATCTAGTGGCAAAAAGGCGGCCCGCGGTGGGTACATTGGTACACCCTCTGCAGGTATAAAACTATTCAATAGCCTCGCCCTAGGTTATGGACATGCTTGGTAAGGTCGCAAGAACTAGACTACAACCTTTAAATTAAAATTTGACATGGGTGGTATGAATGGGTAATTCATGCTATTGTTGTGGTGACTAATGGTTTAGTCACTTCCAGATTGTTGTTGTCATCTATCATGTTATATTGTTGTCATTTACGATTATTTGAACATTAAAACAGATTTGTTAACTTGCTTTTAAATGTATTACATTATTGCAAATGGAAACTTGCTTTATGCTAAAAATGAAACATATAGCCTCCACTTCAATGAGCTTGCATGTAGTATATATACAGGTTTGTTACTCCACATGTAAGTCTTGCGAGTACATTCAAAGTACTCACCGCTTTTGCCTTACCGCTTTTGTTTGGTAGGGAGGAAGGTGAGCCCCAAGGGCCTCACTTTGTGAGTCAGGTGTGGATTTGACGACTAGCTTGGCGGTCCGGCCGGTTGCCTTGTGGGTTAAAGGCACACCGATTGGCTCTTTTGGTTTATGGCCATCTTATGGCACTTTTGCTTCCGCTATTAAACTTCTTTATGTATATGTCATTTGGCCTCGGCCTCCTTCTTTGTAATGACTATCCTTTATTTATGTTACCGTTTATCGCTTTTGCTTTGGTTCTATGTGAATGAATGGAATTGATGCATGAACTTTGTAAAGAGGTATGTATAACGCACTGGAAGTATACATGTCTCGAGTCTCTGATTATCCGATTTGTGATGCTAGGACCAAGTGGTCGGTTACATTAATGCTTTGATAAACCGGGTCTCACAAGGTTTGGTATCGAGCCATACCGACCGTGAGTAACCTCAAGTTGGTCGCCTTTAGGATATTTTGGAAAACTTTATTTTCAAAGTACCAAATGATTTTTGAAAGCTTAAGTAAGTTCTCGATTTTATTCTTACCTATCTTAGCTTTCCTCTCATCTTACTCTAATTTGAGTTTGAAGGTTGTTTTCCTCATCTCCTTTTCAAAGGTAGTGTTATCGATTAAATGGGTTTTGGGAACCACCAGTTTGGCAAATTGAGTGCTTAGGGTTTTGAAGTTTCGGATCAAGGTTTTACTAGAGGCTTGATGCGAACTGACAACACACCTCAATTTCTAGACAATGAGCTCAATGGTTTTTGATAGGGCCACCGAGCTTGGCAAATTGAAGTGTGCCGATTTTGAAGTTTCTAGAATGGAAGACTTCGGTCGAGGCTTGATGCAAATCGCTACAAAGAACCTCAATTTCCTGACAAGAAGCTCGATGGTTTCTAATGGGATAGAAAATGAGAGGATAATCAACTAAAACTTGTGGGGTTAAAAGGGTAAGGTGTGATACTAGTTAGCTATGTATCTAACACTATTTTGGCTGATTTAGCCTTGATCTTAAGTGGTGTTCTATCTTACCTTAATTTTCTGATTTTTACCTTCTCAAACAATTACTGCTCATTCAATACGGTTAGCTTTGCTTGGGAAGTTGAGCCTTGGTTGGTGGTTCATTACGATTTTGGAGTCTTTCTATAAGCCTGCTTAAGTTTATACACTTGTTGTTTTTGGCTTTCGATTAGAGTGATATTCCATTCCCTAGTCGTTAGCTTTTTGCTTTTTTTCGCTTTGAATCTTTGAGTCTAGTTTTAACCAAAGTTTTTGTAACCGATGGCTTGGACGACTCAGAGCGCTTAAGGCCAATCACCGGTCCGACGAGGATCTTCCTCCTCCTCCGACCATGGCCGAGGTCCTTCTTCGTGATCGAGCGCAACCGCAGAGGATGTGAGGGTCCTTCGACGCCATCGCGCACAGAACACATCCGCCTCTTACCGGTGCTTCAGATCCGAGCAAGGGAGTGGACACCACCGCTGCGGGGACTTATGGAGTTTCTTCGCACTCAATTTCCACATTCTCCGTGTCTCAAGACCCGCTTTGACGCAGACGATCGCTTTCGCCTAGTGGAGCGAAGCCAGATAGCGCAGCTGCCGTGGAGCACGAGAAGGCGCTGCTTGCATCGCACCACCGGAGGGTGCAGCCTTTGTCTTGGTGGGAGAGCGCTCGCCATGCAAACCGACGCCACACCGCTACTTGGGAGGAGTTCCGACCGCTTCCGCTTGAGTCACATTCCTTCAGCCCGGATGAGGTCAAGAAGAAGGAGTTCTTGTCGCCGTGATAAGGATGTTTCTCGCCATTTTGAGTACTTGTATGAGTTTAACCATTTGGCCTGCTATGCTTCGAGGAGGTGGCCACCGATGAGGCCAAGCAGAGAAGTTCAAGGATGGTTTGTCCGAGGAGCTTCGTGGACAAGCTATCCATCGCCGACTTCCCGATTTCTGTGCCTTGGTGGACAAGGCCATCGTCACGAGCACTCAGGAGAGCGCCAGGATTCCCGCAGCCGTAAGTGGGAGGCCCAGAGTCATCTAGGCCGCCTATCCCGCTTCATCCGCCTCGGGGTCGCACAAGAAGCTTCAAAGACCCCGAGGCCACAAGACTGTTTTTCGCCGCTTCTTCGCAGTCAGTGCCCTGCCACGCACCGCGAGTCACAGGTGGTGGCCCGCAACCCGGCCGCCGGGTTACTTGCTTCGCCGCAACCTCAAGGGGCATTATAGGTAACCAATGCCCTAAGAAGACGGGAGCAGCCCTCGCCCTAATGGAGGACGCGGGCCAGAGGTGGTTCTTCTCAGACTCAAGATAGTCCCTACTACCCAAGGCGTGGTAGTGGTCGCACAACCTCATCTCACGGAGGAGGCACAGAGGCACCCACGCCGGCCGGGTACACTTTCGTTAACTCTCATTTTGCTACTGCTTTTGTTTGATTCAGAGCATCTCATTCTTTTATTTCTCAAACTTTTGCCGCTATTAGTGAGCCCTCTTTACCCTTTGTTGGTCCTGCTGCTCATTCGCCTCCGGTTCGGAGTTGAGAGCCGACTGAGTGTAGGGACGTTCCTATCGAGATTGAGGGAGTAGGGTTCTTAGCGAATCTTATCCTCCTCCATTCAAAGAAGTCTAGATGTAATTCGGTATGGATTGGTTGTCTCAAAGATAAGGGACAAATCGATTGCGCCAAGAAGTGTGTTTCCCTATCTAGTTCTTCCCATGAAGGTGTTCGCCAAGCTTGAGGATCTAGGACCGCATCTTCGCGCTTGAAGCGTAAGCCCATTTAGATATTAGTGAAGTCCCAACAGTTCGTGACTTCATTGATGTCTTTTCCAAGATCTTCCAGGATGCCACCAGTTCGAGATCTCGAGTTTCTCATTGAGTTGGTTCCTGCACGCTCCGATTTCAAAGAGGCATTATCGATGCCACCGAACGAGTTGGTAGAGTTGAAGAAGCAATTGAATGAGCTGCAAGAAAAAGGTTTCATCCGCCTCTAGCTCATCTCCGTGGGTTGTCCAATCTTCGTGAAAGAAGAAGGATAATACTTTACGATGTGCGTGATTACCGTCCGCTTAATGAGGTAACGGTAAAGAACAAGTATCCTTTGCCCGCATTGATGATCTCTTTGATCAATTAACTGGAGCTCGAGTATTCTCCAAGATTGATTTGAGAGTGATATCATCAAGTTCGGATACGACCCGAGGATATTCCAAAGACGGCTTTCTACTCGCTACGGCTTTGTATGAGTACACCGCCATGTCATTTGGCTTAACCAATGCTCCCGCTTTTGTTCATGAACCTCATGAATTCGGTATTCATGGAGTATTTGGATAAGTTTGTGGTGGTCTTCATCGACGATATTCTTATCTATTCCAAGGACGATGAGGAACATGATGAGCATCCGAGGCTTGTGTTAGTGCAAGCTTCGTGAGCACCACCGATGCAAAGTTCAGCAAGCGCATTCCGTTGAAGGAAGTGGCCTCTTGGGTCATGTTCTTTCGGCAGAGGCGAGCCGCTGATCCTAGCAAGATCAACGATGTTCTTTCTTGTGTCACCTACTTCGTGAATCGGCGCGGAGTTTTCTTGGTTTAGCGGGATATTATCGCCGCTTTATCGAGAACTTCTCCAAGATCGCTAAGCCGATGACGGAGTTGCTCAAAAGGACAAGAAGTTCTTGTGGTCCGAGGCTTGTGAGGAAAGCTTCCAAGTACTTAAGGAACGCTTGACCACCGCCCCGCCCTCGCTTTCTTCCCGATATTCATCAAAGCTTCGATATCTTTATGCGATGCTTCGCCGAGGACTTCGCCATGCCCCGATGCAAGAAGGCAAGGTAGTGGCCTATGCATCAAGGCAATTGAGACCTCATGAACTCAACTATCCTACCCATGACTTAGAATTAGTCATGTGATTCATGCACTTAAGATTTGGCGACATTACCTAATCAGTAATCGCTATAAGTGTATTCGGATCACAAAAGTCTAAAGTATTTGTTCACCCAACCGATCCAACCTCGTGCAAAAGAGATGGTTGGAGTTGATCAAGGACTATGACATGGGTATTCACTACCATCCGGCAAGGCTAATGTCGCTGCCGATGCGCCAACGCAGCGCATTGCAATGCCTTGTTGCTCCAGGAGCGCCACCCACCCTTCCAAGGAATTTCATTGCCTCAACTTGGGATTGGTTGAGGATGGTTCCTTGTCGCTTTGGTTGTGCAACCAACCTTGGTGGATCGGGTTAAGGTCGCCAACAATCGATGTTGGAGTGAACCGCATCAAGGAAAATGTCAAGAACGGTACCACTAAGTGCTTCTCTCGAGGATGAGCATGGTGTTGTAAGGTTCGGCAACGCCTTGTGGTTCTAAAGGACATGGAATTATGGAATTTGATTCTCCGCGAAGCCCATGATTCGCTTTTGTCTATTCATCCCGGCCACAAAGATGTATCAAGATCTCCGCTGTGGATTTTGGTGGACCCAATGAAGAGGGAGATTGCGGTTCGTTGTCGAGTGCGACGGTGTCGTCGTGGTCAAGGCCGAGCATCGGCATTCGCCAGACTACTTCACCTTTACCTATTCCCCGAGTGGAAGTGGATTCGACTGGATGGATTTTATCACCACCGCTCTCGACTTCCAAGGGCAATGATGCCATCCGGTTGTCATAGATCGGCTAACTAAGGTGGCTCATTTCCTTCCACCAAGACGGATCTCCGTAGGTCTTTTGGCGGATCTCTACATTGCCCGCATTGTGAGCTTACATGGAGTACCCAAGACAATTATCTTGATCGTGGTTCTCTTTCACCTCTCGCTGGCAAAGTTTGCAAGAGGCTATGGGAACCTCGTTCACCTTTAGCACAAGATACCACCCCCAAACCGATGGTCGACCGAAAGGGTCAACCAAGTGTTGGAAGACATGCTTCGGCTTGTGTTCTCTCCTATGGGAAGAATTGGGAGAAGTGCTTGCCTTTTGCCGAAGTTTTCCTACAACAACAGCTTTTAAGCTAGTCTCGATGTCACCTTTTGAGGTCTTGTACGGAGAAAGTGCGTAACCTCGTTGAACTGGTCTCGAGACCGCGAAGACCATTCTTTGGCCCGACTCGATCAATGAGGCCGAGAGTCAAGTCCATTTTTATTCGATCGCTTGCGCATGCCTCAATCCAGCAAAAGAGCTATGCGAATCGCCGCCGCCGTGAATTGAGTTTTGAGCCCGTGACTTTGTTTACCTCAAAGTCTCTCCTTTGAAGGGCCATCGCCGCTTCGCATCAAGGGCAGTTAGCTCCTCGATATGTCTGGTCCTTACCGTGTTATCGAGAAGAAAGGAGCCGTGGCCTATAAGTTGGAATTACCGCCTGCACTCGAGGGGTACATGATGTTTTCCATGTGTCCCAACTAAAGAAGTGTCTCCTGTTCCAACAGAGGAAGCTCCGCTGGAAACCCTCGATGTCCAAGGATTTGACCTATCGCGAGCACCCTGCTCGCAAACTCGATGAGGCTGAACGAAGAACAAGGAATAAAACCATCGATTCTCAAAGTTCAAGCTGGTCGAACCATTCCGAGGATGAGGCTACTTGGGAAAGGGAAGATCGCTCTGCAAGGCACTATCCATCTTTCTTTATCGAGCGAGCCAAATCTCTGGACGAGATTTTTGTAAGGGGGAGGTTTTGTAACATCCCAAAATTGGTTTGTGTTTCAAATGTAATAAAAATGAGGAGAAATTAAACTTTTCTCTGATCTTGATTTTGTAATCAGCCCATAATTTTTGTAAAGGAATTATGTGAAATCAAAATCAAATTACCATTTGACACCAACACAAATCTCCTTCATGAAAATCTTGTGCCCAACCTTTGAAATAATTTTTCTTGGGTCTAGGGTTGATGTTTAACACCTTTGAATTATCTCATGATTTTAGAAATTATTTGATAATTTTGGGAGGCAAGTCAAACTGTCAAACCCTATTTTCCCTCTTCTGGAATTTTTGGAGAATAATTCAGTGCATTAAAATCTCTGAAAATTTTATGGAAGGTTCCTACTGCAAGAAGCTCCAGTTAAAATTTCATAAATTTTGGAGTTTGTTTGCTACCTCAAATAATTCCTCAAAACTCAGATATTTAAAATTCAATTTCTAATTGGTTTGCACTGCTCTCTGTTCGAACCGCACTAGGGCTCGAGCCAATGGACTCGGTCCAACTAACTAAACGCACCGGCGACTCAGCGCGGAGTTGTGAGCCGTTGGATCAAAGATCGAACGCCCGAGATCAAGCGCGATCGAATCGTTGTAATCCACCCGATCTATCTCAACCGTCCGATTTCGATCCGACAACGGTCTGCCTCCTTCCTCCGTCCGCAAGGCGGCCAACATGGCTATGGCGTGGCGCAGAGGGAAAGTCGCGGCGTCCGCCCTTCCCTGGCCGCTTCAACGGCCTCTCACAAAGATTTATTGCTCGTCAGGCCTCCCTCAGCGCCCCTCTCCAACCGCCTCCTGCTGCCTCTCGCGCCAAACGGCCGGCTTGACCCGAGCGGTTATCGCCATGCCCTCTTCCATCCCGGCTATTTAAGCTCCTTGGTTTCTCCTTAGCTTCCTTTAGCAACACCGCAGCTCTAGCTAGCACTCACAAGTCACTGGAGCCACAGATTCCTGAAGCTCTCACGCCATCGACGGTTTTGGAGCTTCGTGAAGCCTGCAGGCGGGTTTTCTTCCACAAGTCTTTGCTTCTCCGCCCCTCTACTCACTGAAGCTTAACCTCACTCAATTGTTCAATTTGTCCGGGCGAGCCAATCTGATTTCCCCATTCAAATTAAAATGTTGCCTCCTCGCCCGCCGGCAGCTTTCGACTCTCCTGCTGGCCCATTGCGCTCAGTAGCTCCTCTTAGTCCCTAGTGGCTCTGCACTGCCTCCCTTGAACCGCACTGAGCCGCTTTGCATTTTTTTTTCGCTTTGGTCATTTCGGTCACCGGTCCCTCCCGGCCTGCCGACGTTCGGGTCCACCGTACCGAATCATTGGTACCAAGAAAGCGCAATGATGTTTGGGACCCATTTGGGCACTTGCTCGCACTTGCCGCGCCGAGCCGGCCGGCGGGCGAGCCGTCTTCTCCCGTCGCTTTTGCCGGACGAAATACAGACGATGGTTTGAACGTGAGTCGACGCGAACCGCCGATCCTAGATCTACGCCCACGCTCGCGGAAAATTTTGAATTCATCGCTGCCTCTGGCCTCGTGGACCGCTGGATCTAAGATCAATGGTCCCGATGCGAAGTCCACATGAGCGTTGATCCCAGATCCACGGCTCAAGGCGTTGCGGAACGCTCGACCACCGAACGCCCCATCCACACGCGTGGACCGTTGGATCCGATCCAATGACGAGCAGTTGTCCCGGACGCTCGCAAGGCCGATGGAAGTGAGTCGTGGGACCGTTGGATCTCGATCCAACGGTTAACGCACTGTGGTTTCGCGGCACAAGGCAAGCAGTAGCTGGGACGCGGACCGCCGGATCCAGATCGACGCCTCGCTCGCCACGCCATTTCTAAATTCGATTTTCCCAAGAGATTTATTTATCAACCTAAAATGTGATAACTTGTAAAATGCATAACTAATTCATTTTAAATCCTTTTCGGTTGATTCAAATTTTGTTGGTTATGTTTTTAACTAGACTTTAATTTAAAAATGTTTCCAAACTCAGTATAGCTCCAGAAATTTTTGCTAATGAATAGTAGTATTTTTTATTTATAAAATGAGCAAAATTGTTTTGGTCATATCTTTGGTATTAAGAATCCAAATCAATTGGTTCTTGTGCTAAATTCATTATAAATCAAGACCTTGCTACTGTAAAAATTTTAGAATTTTGGAGAAGGTTTATCGTTGGTCTTTGCATTTTATTCGCCTTATCGCTTGGTTCTCGCTTTTCGTTAGGATCCAAGAGCACGTTGATAATATTGTTGATCCTCAAAAGCACCTTGACCTACAAGCAAGGTGCAAGCAGTTTGATCATGTTAATCCCATTATTTTTCAAGTCTAATATATTGATTTCAACTTGTATGTATGCATTGCTATTTTGTTGTTAAATTATGGTTAGTATCCTATAGTTGCATAATCTGTAGAGGAATTGGTTATCCTCTACTACCATGAGCCTAGGTTATTTGTCGTGATTTGAGTTCGATGGATGAGCTCTTGTCACTTAGTAGATTACTTAATTGAAATTGCTTAGAAATGCTTAGTTTCGTGAGTAATGGGCGATCATCGATTTTAGTCGATGATCTTGATCACACATTTATTTATTATTCCATTATGTCCAAAGCACTTGTGCTTTGTTACTTTGTAAAGTCAAAACTGAAAATAAAATTGTTTTAGACTTGGGCACAATGGTATGTTGGTGTGATCTGCTGGTGTGAATGGAATGGTGCCTAGGTCATCAAGGACCGAAGTTACTTGTGTCACTAAGCAAGCGCTTATGCGTATAACCACGCGAGAGGGATATGGGACCCTCTTGACTAAGTACTTTGGCGGTGTTATCTCCGAGTCGCAGGAGGGGTTGTGTGTGTTGTGTGAAAAGGATATGTGTTCTTGTGTTGGTGTGCGGTGGTGGAGATTCCTGCAGGCTCTCCACCTCGAGGAGCATTGTAGTTGTTCAAGGCTTTACCCGCGACGGTAGTTGACCGAGGCTTTACAATGACTCGGACACAACGATGGGTTTCTATCCATACAAGCTACTGTGAGTTAATGCACAATATTGGAAATGTCTCGAGGACTTAGTACTGCGCCGGCATACCAAAGGAAGTATGCTAATCTAGTGGCAAAAGGCGGCCCCGCGTGGTGGGTACATTGGTACACCCCAGCAGGTATAAAACTATTCGAATAGCCTCGCCCCAGGTTATGGACATGCTTGGTAAGGTAAGGTCGCAAGAACTAGACTACAACCTTTTAAATTAAAATTTGACATGGGTGGTATGAATGGGTAATTCATGCTATTGTTGTGGTGACTAATGGTTTAGTCACTTCCAGGATTATTGTTGTCATCTATCTACTGTTATATTGTTGTCATTTACGATTATTTGAACATTAAAACAGATTTGTTAACTTGCTTTTCAATGTATTACATTATTGCAAATGGAAACTTGCTTTATGCTAAAATGAAACATATAGCCTCCACTTCAATGAGCTTGCATGTAGTATATATACAGTTTGTTATTCCACATGTAAGTCTTGTAGTACATTCAAAGTACTCACCCCGCTTTTGCTCACGCTTGTTTGTTGGGAGGAAGGTGAGCCCCAAGGGCCTCACTTTTGTGAGTCAGGCTGTGGATTTGACGACTAGCTTACGGTCCTGGCTGCCTTGTGGGTTAAAGGCACACCGATTGGCTCTTTTGGTTTATGGCCATCTTATGGCAAACTTTTGCTTCCGCTTATTAAACTTCTTTATGTATATGTCATTTGGCCTTATTGGCCTCTCTTTGTAATGACTATCCTTTATTTATGTTACCTTCTTCGTTTATCATTTTTGCTTTGGTTCTATGTGAATGAATGGAATTGATGCATGAACTTTGTAAAGAGGTATGTATAATCGCACTGAAGTATACATGTCTCGAGTCTTGATTATCTCGATTTGTGATGCTAGGACCAAGTGGCTGGTTAAGCATTACAAGCCGGATAAACCGGGGTCTCACAAAGAGGTCAAGAAACTGGATTCTCAACTAGTAGGTAAGAAATGCTTTTACCTACAAATATCTTTGTGTTATTTTCCTCTAGAAGTTTATTCTTGTTTGACCGGTTTTATTCTTTTCAGAACAAGTGGTCGAAAACAAGAAACTTCGCGAGGCTTCGACTTGTACCCAACAGGAGATGGAGTCGATGAAGACTAGTCTTCAAGGCAACATCATACTCCTGAACAATGTGCTTAGTGAGCTACATTCTGAGGGAAAAACTCCTCGAGAAGATACTATAGCAGCTCACATAAGTACCATTGGGGAACAAGTCAAACTTGCAAGAAATGGTGACCACTCAAGGCTAATCGTCAATCAATATGAGGCAAATGAGTCGAGTAAAGTTACGCTGGCGAAACTTAAAGCTCAAGACCTCGCTTAATGTGCAACCAATTGAAGCCGAGTTCGATTGCTCAATCGAGGCAAATCGCCTGATTGAGGAAATGCAATTGGTTGGCAAAAAGGTGGCGAGGAAATGCAATAGGCACTCCCTCTTCGTGAGTAATCTTGTAACTACTTTGTAAGGCGTATAATTTCGCATGACGAGTAATATATGATCCGCCTTGTTTTCTTCAAAATCATCTTGTCGAGTAATTAGTAACTCAAAAGATAATAGATTAATGAAAGACCAAGGATTGAAGTTAAACTAATAACTTTATCCTAGGCCATCTTGTTTCTCAAAATCATCTTGTCGAGTAGTTAGTAACTCAAAAGATAATAAACTAATGAAAGACTAAGAAATGAAGTCAAATTAATAACTTTATCCTAGCTCCTCGACTATTTGCTTAGCTTGTTTAGACAATCTAAGTAAATAGTGTTTGAAATGGGTTTCAAAAACAAAGAGAGGTTTATTTAACTTATAGCTTTTGTTACGCTTGTTGTTAATCGGGTCGAAAAGAGTAGAAACGACTCGACACTAGGAAGTTCCTTCTAGTGGCGTGACCACGCAAGCAGAGAGGAAAGGCTTCGACTAGGTGATGTTTCCATCTCCGACTAGTTTAATCGAACTAAAACAAAGAACTTCGCTCTTTTTAGAGGACTTTAGTAATTGCTCATTCTTTTTTGGTGGACTTCGATAAGTCTTTTCCAAAGAGCAAAGTAGGAGACTGAGCGACACTAGGAAGTTCCTTCTAGTGGGGTGACCACATGCAGAGAGGAAAGACTTCACTAGGTGTGTCTCTTCCTTCATTAGCTTAAAACAAATCGAGTACACCAAAGGTGGTCTAATAAACATAAGAAAGTGCACTCTACTTAGAATATTTTTTGAATTTATCAAAAAATAAACTAAGATTGAGAGAGTTGGCTTTGAGAACATTTCACTAGATAGAACTCGAGCTCTTTGTATTGGCAAAAGAAAATGAGTAACGAGTCGATGCTAGAAATTCCTTCTAGTGGGTAGAACCACATGCAGAGGAGAAGTTTCACCAGATGATGTTACTGCCTCACCAAAGGTAAAGAAAAATGGGTTTTATTTTTGTATCATAGTCAAATATTAAAAAGCACTACTCAAAAATAAGGCAAGAGAGGTAGAAGGAACTCGGACTTTTATTGCTCGAGAAATGGCCACACATAGAATTTGCGTGAATCGGGTCGATGTTCCAAGAGTTTGAGAGAACTCGTCTGCCTTCCATCGCTAGTCGTATCGAATTCTCGCCGAGTGACTTCGACCATCGTAAGGACCTTCCCATTTGGGGAAAGTTTATTCCGATTAGATTTGGATTCGCGTAGCCTCAATACCAAGTCACCTACAAGAAGGCCGCGAGGATGGACCTTACGATCATAGTATTCGCGCAGGCTTGTTGGTAGACCGCGAACGGATTAAGGCTAGGTTTCTCCTTTCTTCGAGTAGGTTAATATCATCTCGCGGTTGTTCCCGGTCCGAGTTGTTGAAGGTTTCAACTCGTGTCGATCATAGCTTTTAGCTCCGAGGAAGCATGGCTTCTGGCCCAACACTAGAAAAATGGTGTTTCTCCCGTTGTTCGATCGTGGTCGCATTTAACCGCCCATAATATGGAAGGTAATTTTGTACCTAAGCCCCGAGCGCTAACAAGTCGGGTCAAGACTCGGTTTTAATTCTCGTATTATTTGGCCGCTTATGTTCGACCACCGCTGCTTTGGGGATGTGCAATGTAATATAGCATAACTTGGTACCAACTCCGCCGCAAAATTCCTCAAATTTTGCACTTGCGTAATTGTTTATTATTGTTCGTAATTATCCGACTTGAACTCCAAATCGCTAATTACGATCTCATCATGAACCTTTTGTCGCTCCGCTGTTATCCCAGCATATGTTCAAAGCTTCAATCCATTTTGTGAACGTGTCAATAGCCACAAAAGGAATTCAAACCTCCCGGAGCTTTGGGAAACGGTCCTAGGATATCAAGACCTGTGTCGCAAAAGGCCAAGAAAGAGGTATTGTCAGAATGCTTGAGCCGTTGGTGTATCCGTCTACCATGAAATTGGCATCGACACACTTTTTAACCACCTCCTTAGCATCGCACAGGTCAGAGGCCAAGAAAAACCTTGTCGAAAAACTTACCAACCAATGCTCAGAGGAAGCATGTGTCCCACAGATGCCACTGTATATCGTGAAGGAGTGTTATTCCTTCTGCTTTATGAATGCATCGCATGAGTATCCCTTGGGTTCCTCGCTTATAGAGGACTCCTTCACCAAAGTATACATTTTGGCTTTTTGATAATCGATCCGCCTCAAGATCATCTTCTGCACGGAACCTTGTGAAGATACTCGTGAGATGGGAGTCATCCGTATCCTCGTAATCTAATGAGGCCATCTCAGAGGAGGTGTCTCGGTTCTTCACTGTAGACCGCTTTTGGAGTTGCTCTAAGAAAACTCCTTTGGTATCGCAGATCGAGAAGAAGCCATCCGAGCAAGTTGGTCCGCGAGGAAATTATCCTTTCGAGGGATGAATTGTACCTCAAACCTAAAAATGCTTTTCTAGCTTGCGACTCGATAAGTACCGAGACATTGTCGAGTTAGAGCA
Source organism: Hsuehochloa calcarea (assembly GCA_036346395.1). Taxonomy (NCBI): domain Eukaryota; kingdom Viridiplantae; phylum Streptophyta; class Magnoliopsida; order Poales; family Poaceae; genus Hsuehochloa; species Hsuehochloa calcarea. The sequence goes on from CM070607.1 coordinate 7,203,124, forward strand.
CCGTACTTTTTCCCGACTTGATTCACGATTAGTTGAGAGTCTCCTCTCACGAGTAGTCGATTTAATTGAGAGTGCTTGCACTGTATGCCGCCTAGCAAACCTTCGTGACTCGCCACATTGTTAGTGGCCTAAAAGTTTAATTGTATGGCATACTTTAAGGTTTCTCCAGAGGAGATACCAGACCACTCACCTACCTCGAGCCACTTAAAGTAAGTGACCCGTAAAGTACATCATCCACCGGTCGTGGGAATCAGATCGATCCCTAACATGTTCAGATTTGTCCATTCGCCACAAAGTCCGCCAAGATCTGGATTTTATGGCCGTCGACACGAATGGAGGTCTAACTCCCAAGTTCGATCGACTATTTTGCCATGCGCCCCATTGCTTTCCTTATTATGGAGGATTGCTCTCAAAGGAAACTCGACGCGACAGCCTATTTTGTGCTCCTCAAAATAATGCCGCAGCTTTCTCAAGACATGAGGAGGGCATATAGAAGTTTTTGACCTGAGGGTAACGCCCTTAGGCCCGTAAAACTTCATCGACGAGTAAACCGGCCGTTGTACGCTGTGTTCTACGACCAAGATCGCGCTTGTCGCTCGTGGGCGTGGCAAACTAGGTAAATTAAGAGCGCCTCTTCCGCTTTGGAGAAACCGTAACAGAGCACTCGAAGATACCTCGACATCCTCAAAGGCGTTGCTTTGCTCGCCGACCACTCAAAACCTTCATGTCTCCCGAGAAGTTTAAAGAAAGGTAGTCCTTTTCTCCTAGTCGCATGCATGAAACGACTTAAAGCCGCCATGCACCCAAAGGAGTTTCGACTTTTTTGTGGTCTGAGGCGATCCGAGGATGGCTTTTATTTTCTCAGATTTTCTTCGATTCTCGCTCGTGATACTAGGAATCCAAGCAATTTTCCCAAGAAATTCAATACACACTTCTGGGATTAAGTTTTAAGCGTGCTTTCGAGGTTGTCGAATGTTTTTGTAGGTCGCTGATATGATTAAGTCTCTTAATGCTTTTTACGACTAGATCATCAACATAGGCTTCCAAATTTACTAATTGAGATGAAAAGTCGATTGCATTGCGTTGAAAAGAAGCACCAGATTCTTTAGACCAAATGGCATTTTGACATAACAAAAGGTACCAAATGGAGTAATGAATGCGGTCTTTTTTCATCGCTTAGACACATATTGATCCGTGGTATCCGTAATATGCATCTAAAAACTTAATATCTCACAACCCGCAGAGAATCAACCAAATGATCGATACGAGGTAAAGGGAAATCATCTTTGACAAGCTTTATTAAGATCAAGAAAGTCCACGACATACGCCATTTGCCGCTTGACTTTTTGACCATTACAGGTTAGCCAACCACTGGGTGGTTGACTTCTCTTATAAAGCCCGCTTTAAGTAGCTTATCCAACTCGATTTAATAGCATCTCGCCGATCAGGCAAATCTCCGTAATTTTTGTTTTACGGGTACTTTATCGTGCCGTAAAGTTAGCCTGCGCGCTCGATCACCTCCCCGGGACTCCGGCATGTCTGATGCTTACCACGCCAAGACATCCATGGCGCTAGCTCTGAGGAAGGTAATGAGGGCGCCTTCCTATTTAGGGTCCAAGTCTCTCCACGCGGTCACACCACGAGGGTTTCTCTCTCCGCCCAGAGGAACCTCTTTGACTTGGTCGCTCGGCTTGGTGCAGCCTTTAGGCTTCACTTGTCGGGTCGGTTGTCGATTCATCTCGAGTTGGTATTTGACCAACCATCTCGAGGGATCGACGGCCGCAATTTATACGCCATCTTTTGTCATATTGAATTGTGATCACCCTTTGGGACCTCGCATCTTAAGACATTGATACCCATAATGAGTAGCCATTAAGAATTTTGCCAAAGTTGGTCGTCCGAGTATGGCGTTATATGCCGACGAAATCGACTACATCAAGCGAGACTTTCTCCATCTCCGAATTACTTGGTGAGCCAAATGTTAAAGGAAGAGAAACTTGGCCAATGGTTTGGTCAAGACCCCGATACGATTCCATGAAAGGAATATCGATCGCCTTACCTTTGTCCCGGTACTTGCATCTCGTCTCAGGCTTTAGTAAATAATATGTTCAAAGAATCGCCACCATCAACTAACACCGATTGACCCGATAGCTTGTTGGATGGTGGGTTCGACCACAATCGGATATCGACTGATCGATTCAGAGGATCGGCAAACCATCCTTCTCAAAAGAGATGGTAACTCCACCACTTCTGAATTTATTGACAAGAGGAGCATGTATGGAATTTACCTCTCGTCCAAGAGCATTTTGTTGTCGCTTGGAGTCGTATGCCGATGATCCTCCGTGAGATGTGCTCAACAGATAAGTTATGGATCTTGAACGCATCCTCATCATCCGACTCACTTTGGCCACTGTCATGTCCCACCGCCGAGAGTAGGGAGTGGTGCTTGCCGCTGTAGTAGTCCCGAGCTCTTTGAAAACTCTAGCAATATGAGGTCATGTCCTTCCTTTGTGAAAAGGACACCACCTTGGTTTGTCGCTCCTACGATCGCATGCGCTTACCTTTTTGCCTTGATCTGCACGAATGGTAATGTACTCAAAATTTCAATTTCCGCTAAAAATAAGACTTATTAATTTTGTGGATTTTTGAATTTTAAAAACTTTTCCTAAAGTATATTAAGGCTAAAAGAATTTATGTGCAAATCTATTACCAACTAAAAGTTGGAATTATTTTATTTAAGTCCGTAATGTCTCATAGAATTTCTGTGAATTTTCTCAAAATTT